>VXBC01009549.1:354408-492474 GCA_013399945.1 Ploceus nigricollis
TAAACTAAGCTAAGAGCTGTCTCTGTCTCTTTTTTTTTCTTTTTTTTTTCCTAGCAGAAAAGACTGCTTAGGAGATTCTGGTTATCACTGTTCAAAAGAACATAAATAAGCCTTCCTGCATGTTTGATTCATCTAACCTAACATCCTCCCTACTAAAGGAGTCAGAAGTGAATTCCAGGGCCACTTCCCTTGTAAAATCATTCTGGCTTTCAACAATCAGTAGTTTAAGGATTCAGGACTGCAGCTGGATCATCTAGCTAATGGATATCAGTAGTTATATTTCTCATAAATTTGTTTAACTCTTTTTTTTTGTACCATCAGATTTATTATTCTCCAGATCCGTGCCAGGGCTTCAGATTGGATCATTGAGAGAGTATACTATACATTATTTATATTCAAAATATTTAATGTCTGCCTCAACAATATAGCTTTACTTGTTCTAAGATTATATATGAGGTTGATATTGCTGCTTGAATAAACATACACTGAGAAGTTAATAAAAACAACATTTTAACTGCTTGAGTGCAATGTTCCAGTGACCCATATGATCAGTTCTAGGCTCTTTGCCGTCCTAAGCTCAGCATGAGTTTAACATTCATCCATGGGTCCACAGCAGCCATTGAGCAACTGATGAACTCCCCTAAAAAAAAGAGAGCAAAAAATGCAAATATCAATTTAAATGACTGCATGAAAAAAGCAATAATTTGCTGTTAAACTACAGCAGGTTGAAATGAGAGCTGAGAATGACAGAGAGGGCAGGTACTGACCCCCATACTAAAAGATGTACAACAAAGGCATTTGCTCTAAGTTCTCATGGAAAGCCTTTTAGACAAATTAATTAAGCAATAAGACATGACAGGGTGTGAATCGCTTGGTAATGATTTACGCCTATTGTGTTGTTAGGCAGAAGGCCAAAGGCCGAGTGCTGTCAAATCACCTAGGTGTAAATTATCATTTGATAATTTGAGTCCTGGAGTGCGTTATTGTAATTAGAAGGTGTTCTATCATAAGTTTTCTACTTAATTCCATTTTTTTTTCAATTCTCAGCTCCATTTTGATACTTAGAATGCTATCATTAAAAATGAAACCTTTTCTTGCAAGATTGTTTCAGACAACTAATAGCCTGAGAGACTTTACACAACAAACCCTGTCATATACCGCAATGCATAGCAGATAAGTCAGTGCAGGCATGTCATCACTGTAATTTAATCACCGTGCCTTCATTCATAAAGCCAGTTACAGACAAAGGGAGGTATTAGGGTTATAGGGGAATGTGCAATCAAAATTAGTTGGAAGTTAGGTGCAGAGTCAATGAAGAGGAATGAGGCAGCTGCACTTTCTTTTTTCAAATTAAATAGCACAAAAAGATGGAGAGATAATAACATGAATTCTTCCAAGTTGCAGCATCCAGACAGCTGCAGAAACCACAAGAAAGCCACTCCAGAGCTTGAGTATTCAAACGGAGAGAATTAAAGTCTAGCAAGGGCTGTTCAGTGCAAAGATGTGAACACCATCTCTAGCTCTGGAAATTCATACAATGCAGCTTACTGGGAGAAGGTTATCACTGCCTACCCATCTACTTGTTCCTCTTTGTTTCTGGAGATGGGATATTTAAGTAGCAGGATCTCCAGTTTGATCCAGTTTGCCATTCGTAGGTAGCTGGGGTCATTAATCACATGTACTGAGCAGAAAAAGGTATTTTCAAGTTTGACATAGAAATGGATACCATGACAGCCTCTTTCTGCCTCTTGCCTCATCTGTGGCTGCAACATAGGGAAAAATATTTTATCAAATTCAGCTATTGTTTCCTAAACATTAACCCAGATCACAGTTATATGCAACAGAACATCCTTAACATTCTTGCATGACTAGATGACAATAACCTTCACTGCAGAATTCCTAACGCTGAAATGATTCCCACTGAGAAGAAGCAGTCCCACGATGGCAGTAGCAGGTTGAAATGTTAAGGTCAACCAAGAGAACATCTTTCTGAGCATTAGACACACTCAGAAAAAGAGAATTTTGTCACTGGTCAGCCATGATTTCAAAACCTGTTTACGAGAAACCATCTTGTAAGTGATATAACCGTAAAAACAGAACGGGTCAAATTTGTTCTGAAAAATGACAGGTCTTAAAATTATTTTTCTGGAGTTTACTTTTGATGTTTGCTTATCAGTGGCATATGCTCCTTTTTTTTTTGTCAGGATTCTTTTTGCATCTATTTTTTTCCATACATTTTTGTACTGTCACAAAAGCTGCCACACATCCACATTGCATTTATTTAATCAGAAGGATTCAGATAGTGTGATACTTGGTTTTACTATCTGTCTAGCATATTATTAGTAGGTTAGGGTTTGGAAAACTGACAGAGAAACAGATGTTGGGATTATTTTATGTAGCTTGAATACCATAATGATATACAGTTGTCAGAAGCATCTATTTTCTTATTTTAGGAAGATGATTATTTTATGGGGGAAATGGCTCAACTTTTTATAACCCAGAGGGGAGAGGAAAATAAAATGAAGGACCTGAGGAAAATATCTAAGGAAGAAGTGATGGATGTTTAGTCTGTGCCTAAAAGTCTGTGCAGAACATGTGCAATTTATGAAATTGTTCTAAGGGAATAATCCTGGCTGTGCCTGTTTCCCTCACAGATACATATTTAACAAAATAAGGTAAAATAAATCTATAGTCTCATGATTTGCATGTCCTTGGTCTGCTGTAAAGCGTGACAGGAAGGAGAGACTATATTTGTTAGTTGCAGCTTAATAATGTAATATGCAGAGGTTACTCCCTTTCTCAGAAGGAAACAGAAGGCTTGGAAATGAAGAATTTGGACATGCTTGGCGTGGCTTCATTCCCTTTTTGCTATGCTTATCTGTCACAGTGGGGAAAATGATCTAGCTGGTGTCCAAAGGACAAAGGTCAAAAAAACTTCATTTCCATTTTTTCCCTACGTTTAGTGTCTTAGTTTTGGACTTTTAGATATGAAATAATGAGACCAAGTTTTCTTTTAGTTGCTCATGAATTTGCTTGCTTTCTTTTCTGGCCACCTGCTTGAATGACATTTTTAGGAAGAAACTGAGGGACAGTGGAAATACCGTGAAAAGGACATAGCTCCCAGAGCTTTGGTGCATACTTTTAGGAATGAATATCCATTCCTACTTTTCTTTACCTCTAATTCCTCTTTTCCTGCCTATTTCATCACTTCATGTTAATGCCAGATGTGGAAAGAATTCAATATCTGGTAAGACAATTACTTTTAGTTCCCATCACTATAATTTAAGTCTAAATAGTCAGGCACTCAGCTACTTCTGGAGGTGAAATAAGTCTCAAAAATTAGTTCCTTGAGCAATGGGGAAGCCAATATCTGCATATTTTTCATCCAGCATTCATGAGTAGGGCTTGATACATCCACCACAGACATCTGTGGAAACATTCTGGGGAAAATAATTGAGAAAACAGAGTTGTGTGTAGATTGGTGTGGTTCTGAGTCCAAAGTGGGGAGAAACTTCTCTGCATGTACATGCACATTCACATGCAGACACACATGCACAGAGAGAGATGTTCTATGACTTCTGAAATCTCTTATTTAACAAAATAGAAAAGATGAATTATCAGTCTTCAAAAAGCACATGAAATTGGGGATGAATAGAGTAACTGCACAGGATGATATAGTCAAGTAAATCCCTAGGAAATTTGTGAAGATCTTTATTATTAATATCAAATATTCTCTCATCTTGTTAAAGACATAAATCTCTGTAATGAAATAAGAGTTCATTACCTCTGGATTTATATTCTTAGCAGGGGTTTAGATATTTACGGATACCTCCCAAAAAAATCTAAGAGGTAATAAAGAAGTACTGATCTAATGAAGTCAACAGGTAGTTGATGCAATATTTGAATTTAGACTTCACTATTTAATTATAAGGTTGCAACATGTAATACACAGAACTGCCTCTGGACATTCATCAGAAGTGTCTCCCTTTGATTCACTTACCTAGCCATTGGTTTCTATCTAGTATTACTCAATTCATAGACAACTGGGAAAGGAGGTATCTGTCAGTAAAACTATTTTCATTAAGATATTTAAGAAGCAGAGCATGCATTCTTTCCATGCAGTTTTAATCAAAAAAGCACTGTTCATCATGCTTTAAAGCAACAATGGTTATTGCCAGTATTACCATAAGATTATTAGATTAACTACCGATCATATTATTTATTCTTTCTTCTGTCTCCTTTTATTTACTTTAAAATATTAATTTCATGGGTGTTATTGATGGTGAAGAACAAAGAAAAGAAAGTCAGCTCAGTCTCCACTGCTCCAGTGCTCCAATTCTGTTCTCACAGGAACAAGTTTTTAGTATTCGGCTATGCCCAGCCATTCTTTGAAGTGAAAAAAATGTAGCTATTAGCAAAAGATTTAGACAAAAATTCTGGATCAAAGTATTCTTTGTCCTGGGGAACTCTCGTTTAAATTCTTACTTCTTTGTCACAGCCTAGTCCCAGGCTCTGAATTCAGATTAATCCAGGATATTGAAGTAACTGTGATCTGAGCCTTAACTTTGGAATTATGGACCATCTTAGTAACATCCAGTGATTCCATAACATCCAAGTGCTACTATAAGTGACCAACTCGGAAGTGCAAATCGAGTCTTTCAAGGTCTGTCAGGAAAGCTTCTAGGATTTGCAAATCATTGTTACATAAGGCAAACCAGAAAAAGCGTGTATTTGAAATATTTGAGAAGTGTTTGTGTAGTTTTATGTGATTAATCTGCACACCAAAAGAATGGGAAAAAATTACCTGTCAAAGACAGCAGACAGGAACTAAAGCTACAGAGGAATGAATTGGGATCACTTCAAACAGATTATTTTATCCTTAAGGTAGATGTGTAGGAGAACTGTATTCCAAGACTATTCTTTTCCTTGGAGAACTAACCAGAATAATGTGATAGTCTTTACAGCCTTCAGTTTAACATATCCGGGATCAGTAATTTAGCATTTTTATATATTGAACAGATCTGCACTGGGAAACGCTAACGACAGCAAGCAGCATGATACAGATTGTTCTGTAGCTTTGACCTACAAGTACATTTTATAGCTGAGCTGGTGTCAGGATTCTGTCTGGCTGCTGCACCAGCCTCAAAACACAGCCCAGCTCCCTCGTACTACTTGCAAGCAATTCAGACACAGAATATTTTGGGGATCGTAAATGAGCAACATCTATTCCCAGGGTAAGGCAAGTCTATTTCACAAGTTACTTTATGGACCATATGGTTATACTTGGTTACGTTCAGTCACATAACATCACATAAAGCAACTTAATCCAGTATATTCAGATCCATGCAATGCAAATGGAGCATCATTTCCAAGCTTTAAAGGAGCCTTGTCTTTTCCCCTAGGGAACATGGTGTAGACCATAGTTTTAAATCAAACTTCTCATAAACTTTTAACACTCAAGTCTTTACAGAAATCATGCCATCCTCCAACTTGGTGTGATGCAACTTAATATCTATATGTCTGAGTATAAAAAAAGGCACTCTGGTGTTCTACTAAAATTATGCTGAAAATAGAAAATGAGATTGCAACCAGTAAAGAGGAGAAGTCAGAATTGCTTCAGAATTTTAGTACAGTCCTTGCCAAAACCAGCAAAGCATCCCCGAGGCCTCATTGTCCGGTGTGCTGAGCTGAAGCCTTCTGGAAATAGCAGGTTTAAAGGTTGCTAAGCCAGACGCTTTCTTAGATAATTTTAAGGCTTATAACCAGGACATTTTAGTACTATACAGGGAAATAGTTCTCACCTCAAATGTGGCAGATATTGGATGTAATTATGGGGTGAGCAAGACAGAAAGCATTGCTCAAGAGGCAAGGAAGGAGTTAAGCATTATACACTCAAAGGTAGGATTCCATCCCAGGCTAACAGCCTTCCAACACAACTTCCCATTGTTCACAGACCTGGTGAGTTCCTGGGGTAAAGTACTTTTTTGGCTGTTGATGTCAGGAATGCTATCACTTTTGTGATATAATTCGGTTTTCTGTGTAATTACACCCTGGCAAAAGCATATTTCTAATAGCACAGCTAGGATTTTCTGTTTAAAATGCTCTGTTTAAATTGTTGATTTTCTGCTGGAATGCTGTATTTGGTTACATTCCACTCTCATTCTAGAGCTCCCTGTACATCCCAGAGCACAATAGCGTCATTATGCACTACCTTGGCCTCCAGGTCATGAACTACAATTATCTCTTTTCATGGCAACAATCTTTATAACCTAGAAACTACTCCCAGGGACAACATTATAAAGAAGGATTGGCATATGCATAAATAAAGATGAATAGATATTGGCACTCCTCAGGGTTTTTGCCATTGATTATGGAATGTTGATTAATGCCATAATCACTACCTCCCCTCGAAAGCGATAGCGGCATTTTGTTCTGGCTTCACTTTTCTGTCTTCACATCTGCTGCTTTCTCTCCAGTCCCTGGCTCTTGTCACCCATCTGATTCATCCTCGTAGCATGATGACAAAAGTCACAATGTTTGGTTGCCAGCGAGAAAATTTCAGAGGAACAATTTTGAATCTGATTGTTCTCGACTAACATGCTGCTCCAACGGATTATAGCACTTTTATATGCAGTTGCTTTTTGCTAGGTCCATCTGTCTGCACTCCAAGCTGTGCTCCTAAGATTTGACATTTCAGGCAGTTCTGATTCTGTTTTCTCTCATTCAGTTTCAGTTTTTAAGAACAGAAATCCAGTCAGGAAGGTTATTTGGGGAGCAGTAAGCAAAAAGTATGATTATTATTAGCACTCTTCAAGCTATTAACCACAATGCTTTGTATTTACTTGACATTACGTAAAAAAAAATATCTACACCTCATCTACAAGGCAGATGAGTAAATAGCACCTGCACAGCATGTAAGTAACTCAAATCCAGAAATCAGACATTCTGTAATCCACAGAAGGAGCTTATCCAACCTAACAGCTACTCCCAAAGCAGTAATTACTACAATATTCCCCATCTTCATTAGATCAATTATTTGAAAGTTCATCTTTGCTTCATATAGGACGCTCACCTGCATTAACAGGTAATGAATGACTTGTGAGTTGCAGCTGCATTTTAACAGACTGGCCTCACAGACTTCACAGAACATGATCAGAATCATGAGTGATAGAGATTGCTTTGCAGGAAGAGGCTATGCTAGAAATGTATGTCAGAGTCAAATAATTAATTTACATGCATTGTCATTTTATGCAACATATGTTCATTTTTTAAATACTTGCCTTGCCAGAAGCTAAGGAACCAGCCATAAAGATAAACTAAAGCAGACAATGTCTGATAAAGTTTAGAGTAAAAATTGCTCCAAGTCGTACTGCACTGGTCTAGATGTCCTCCTGTAGACTTTAAAATAGATGGTCACAGCATGTTGATTTGGTTAGTCCAAACACACTAGATGAAAATTACTTGGTTTTGATATCAGGGAAGTCTTCTGGTTGCATGAGAAGAAAACGCCCGAGGGGAGTTTTTTAGCCAACAGCAGAAGAGGTTTTGTCTGTAGGAATGTTTAGAGAAGCCTATGCGTGTCTATATATTTTGTGTATCTGGTTTATGTGGGACAAGTAGAAAAAAAAGAACTTTGGTCCCTTTGGTCCCTCTGCTGTGGGCCAGGTGTCCAAAAAAAATTTGCATTATCCCTAAATGCCACAAGTTCATTCTCACAATACAGAAGCTCGGTGCAAGAAGGGAGTAAAATACATACATAAGTGGCATAAAAATATATCAAAGCCAGAAAAAATTAAACTGAAAGTTTGTTCAGTTGTACAGGACAGAGTAGAGAAAGCTGGACACATGGTTTTCCAAATAATAAGAACATTTAAAACTAGAATTTCATTTTCTATGTCCGAAGATTGAACGTTTTTGTTGTTTTGTAAAAAAAAATCATGCTATTTAATAGCAGCTTAATGAAAGAACTAACGAAGTCTTTAAGAGACAGGGAATTTCCTGAAAGAAGTAGAGGTTGTACAGATAGTGTTTCCTTTTATTCAGGAGCTGGCAGAAGAAAGAAAAGATGTTGCAAGCCAGCAGTTCTCTAAAGACACCTGGGTAAGCAGTTGCTACTCTGCTGGTCCTAGCACAATAATGTGGCATGTGGATAATGAATCCAACTTTTAAATTTTCTTTTTCCAAAAAGCTTGTAGACCTGTGTCAATGTACTGGCTGTATCAAGTGGCCCATTGCTGTCAGCCCCCAGAATGTTCAAGCCTCTTTCTAAGATGGGAATTCAACCTCCACAAAATTTGCTCAAAAATTTGGCTGCATGCACATTCAGGGAAAAAAAAAAAAGGCAACAACAAAAAAACCAAGCAAAAATCCTCAAGGTGTGTTTAATTATGTGTTAGCACAGGGAATTAGTCACACTGAACAGGACTTCCATAGGGTGGATGTAGAGCAAATCCCTTTAACATTTGCTCCTGCAATCCAGAGGGGTCAGTGAACAACAAATGTGTTCTCTCCATGGTAAAATGAGAGCAGCAGAATGGAATGATAAGTAATATGCTACTTTCTGTACAAAGTACAGAAACAGAGTAACTCCTTTGAAGAATTCCTCAAAAACTGTAAAATAATGAACAGTTTATTTGGATATATGGAAGGGGTGAAATGCAGAAAAGGATCTGCACAGCAGGAAAAACAAGTTTGTCCAGTACAACATGATATGCTCCCAACATCTGACAAATGAGCCAGGAGCTGCCCTGTCCTCATGCCTTTCCATTTTTATAACTGCAAATCCACAGTGAATACAGTTTTATGTAGAAGGAACTGCCTCTGACAGATACAAAATTACTTCAACACCAGCATAGTTTATTATCCACTCCTGTGCTGATTTGCACACAAGCCAAACTCCAATTCCCAGCAATGTCTGCTGTCCCTTTAAAGAATTCAGGTGTAATGCCTGAAGTTCATTGACTCTTTATCTGTTGCATGATCTTCACTGAAAAAATAACATCTGAACAGAGCAGGCTTGAATACATTTATGCCTGTGGAAAATCAGGAATTCCTCCCCTATTCCTGGATAAAAGCAGAAAATAATTATATCCCTGCTTTTCAGGCTGTCTCTTATGGACAAGTACCATCTAAAAGGAGCCCAGAGTATTCCCATTCAGCCTGGTGACAGACTACGTAGGTAGGCTGGAACTAAACTGAGCCCTGTCTGTCTGTGTGGCAGCAGAGGTGACAGGAGAACACCATTTGCAGTGAGGCAGCCAAAGAGCAATGACAGCAGGGATGATGGTAGTTGCAAAGTGCCAGCAGACTCAGCTTTGGAACAGATTTGCCAAGACTGTTGCACCATGTGATGACACAGATTCCATGCTGAATGCACAGTGACATGGAAAATGTCTCCTAGTGGTGTCCAGGAGTCACCAGTTAACTCCTCTAATAGCTGCTCTCCCTTGACTTTGTCCTGTTTCACCAGCTGTTGTGCATCTCCTGTTCAGGAGGAGACACTGGCACAGTGGAAGAATCATTAGGGAAATGCAACAACATATGGATGTGAGAGGGAGGTTCAATAATGAGTTTCTGTGTGTCTGTGCTCAGTACATGCACAGGGAGCACCATCTCATTTACTTGAGCTTGATTTGCTGTTTGTATCTTTCTGTACCAAGGAACTCCTGGAAGTGCAGAGCATTCTGGAGGTTACAAGAGCAAATCATCAAGCATGGGGTCAGTTCAACTGGGCAATGCAAAGAAAGTCTAGAGTGGAGAAAATTCCTGTTTGGTGAAAAGCCAGTTCAGCAGTCCAGCTGAATATCCTTCACTCCTGGTTGTCTTCCAGGGCTGAGGACATTCACCTGGTGCCACTATGATCTATGACTGCTGAACAGACCCTTGAAGTTAGTGGGATCCAGCAAGAACTGCCTTGGGAAGCCTCAAGAACAGAGACTTGGAACAACCTATTGCATGAGAATTAGAGCTAATGAAGCCTGGGCTTCTCTGTGAATTTATGTCTAAGCCTTTGGATGCAGGGCCAAACTTAGGTTTTTGCAATGCCAGGTAGGAGCAATTCTCTGAGAATTCTCTGAGATCTAATAGTGTCAGCTTTGTGAGAAATGCTTCCCTAGAGTATACATAGGTTCATTCAATGGGTCAGCTCCTCTAAATACTGAGTTTTACCCAACCTGGAAAAGCTTAGCTGTCCTTGGGATATGTTAACAAAATATTAACGGCCACAATGCAGTGAGATAGCATGTGCCCCCTAAAACCCATGCCCTCAGGAGTCTCATTCCGCAGGTCTTGCTTCTGTATGAAAGGTAGTTAAAATAAATTAAGAATTTTTTCACATTTTCCTGTCTAGTTTTTCCTGTCACATGCTACAGCCTGGCTGGTCAACAGCCTGGCTGTAGCATGTGAATCCTGGCACTTTTTGTTCTGTGGGTCATGAAACCCTCAGGAAGGTACTGGGGCAATGAAGACTGACAAAGTGATTGCACCGTCTTTTGCCTTTCCTAGAACCTGTGGCATGTTCAATGTCTCCAAGTGGCCTGGGGCAAAGTTCCTAAGTTTTAGAGGTTTTTCGATCTCTTAAGTTCACACATCCAAGCAGCTCACAATTTATTAGGGCCACACTTAATTAAAGGCTTTTAACAGTTTATTAGCATTTCTTCCAAGCTTTCCATTTATGACTGAGATAAGGATGTGTTCCTACATTCTACCTCACACCTGCCTATTATGTGTTTCATTATTAAAAGCTTTTATTCGTTAAATCTCCCATGAGATGCATACCTTAGAGAGTAACTCAAATCAGGCAGTCACAATCTGTCCAATTTAATGTTTCATAAGAAGGAAGCTTTAGGATTCCATCTGGCATAGTAAAAAATCACCAGATACACCACCATAACAATGCATTGGAAAAATAATCATTAAAATTATTTTTCTGTATGCTGGGGGCCACTCACTCAACTCTCCTGTTGCCCAGAGAAGCTGTGGCTGCCCCATCCCTGGAAGTGTCCAAGGCCAGGTTGGATGGGGCTTGGAGCAACCAGGTCTAGTGCCTAGCATCCCTGCCCATGGTAGGGGCATTGGAACTGGATGATCTTTAAGGTCCCTTCTACCTGAAATCATTGTGTAATTCAAAGCACCAATCTTTAGAAACAAGGCACAGAGTAGCAGAGCCCAAACTGATTGTGATGGTTCTCTATCGATGTGGCCAGAAATGGTGGAAGGATAAGAAGAGACAGAAGAAAGCAAATTGGGTCATTCTGAGAAAGGAGATTATGATATGGTGATTGTAATAGATTCCCCATCCTGTACATTTTTTGACAACTCATTTGTTTTCGGCTTATCTGCATTCAGATCACATTAATTCAAAGGGCAGTGGATCCAATTTTCTGTTGCCTGGCGCTTTGTATAACATTTGCCTCTTCTCCAAATGAAGGAAAAAAGGATGTTAAATGCTTCTCAGAATCTGGGCTTTGTTTTCATCTCCCACTAGTTTAGTGGAAATGCCTCTGTATTGTTATTTTTCCTCAGTTACCCTTGCGTGACAGCAGTGGAACAATATGACCTTCTTTTGTCCTTGCTCTACTTACATGTAGCTTATGTTCTTATCAAACCGACCCCAAGCCTGTTCTTTGCCTGTGACTGCAGGTCAAAACATCAATTTTGGCAATTCGGCTGCCCCCTCTGCCATTTGGAAGGAGCAAGTTGGAGACAGCTGGCAGTTAGGGGAGCACTAGGAAGCATATGGTAGCTCTGTACAGTGTTGTCCAAAGGCTCACAGGACAATCACTCACTTGCTTCACTGATTTCCAAAATGTACATCTCTTTTTTGGGTCTTTTCTCATAAGCCCCCAGGATAGCCATTGTTTCAGCAAAGGTCATTGTAGGAGAAACTCCATATTTTGATATTATTTAGTTCTTTCCATGCAAGAAAATCTGTTTAAAAATTATCCTGATACCATAAATGACCACAGAGAAAATAGAGTGACGGATAAGTAAAGGTAACTAGGTAGAGACTGAGGCAATAAAACATTAGAAGAGATCATCCTAAATTTAAGGAATTATGTAGCTGGGCATTTGCAACTTATGTTTTTAGCATGGCAGCTGGTCGGAGGGTTAAGAAAATATGTAGCCATGCAATGTTGGCTGAGATCCTGCCTGATCTTGAGAGTTAAACACAGCCAAGCCCTGTAGTGTTGGATGGGAAACCGCCAAGGAAAATCCAGTGTTTCAGTAAGTGGCATACTTCCTGCACGATTACAGCAACCCAAGTGCCAGCATGGTGCTCGGGGATAGTTTTGTTGGTGGCAGTGATACTTTAATATGAGATGTAAACTTGTTGAAGGATCTAGTGATGATTTGCACAAAGATAAGGAAGTTTTAATAATCACTGCCTTGTAATTCCATTCTCTGCTTTCTGTTTCATGGAGCTTTCTTCCTGTTTTATTCTGTTGGTTGATCATGATCATCACTACAATAAAAGTGGATTCTTCCAAGGAGGTGGCTGCATTTTTATAAATTCTGTTTATGTGTACTGCCTCCAGAACATGTACAGCATTTGGAGAGGTGTAGGACCAGAAGTTTTTGCCTGTATAGAGATGTTTTAAATACTCTCCAGCAGTAGAAAATACTTTGGGAAACTTGTAATAAACAATTTCTCTCCCTTTACTGCTGTTGTTGATTTCAGCTCCTGAGCTGCAATACTTTTGTTGATGCAACTGTACTTTCTAAACCAGATCAGTGTGCTGGTTTGGACAAAAAAAGCCCTCTAAAAGCAGACATTGTTCAATTTGTATAAATTTTGATGAAGTTTGAAGTGCAGCCATACAATCAGTTCCTAAAGCACAACTGTGGAGGCAGTAAATCCCAATGCAGACCTAGATGAGGGGGAGCAAGGAGGCGGGAAACACCTTCATGTGGTTTTTACACCAGAAGAAACAGTCTGACACATTTTTACCACTGCCAGAAGAGTAATGCCTATTTTAAGTTTCGAAGTTTACCTACTAGACATCAATATCCAATCTTTGTGCAGTTAAATTTTCATTATATAAGGAAAAGTTTGGAGTTTATAAAGGACATACAAAATGTTTTCAATCCTTGAGTTATAATTGTGTCCTGTAATACTATATATAATGCACAAGTAGGAGTGGCTAGATTAATATTTTTGCAGAGGTCAAGCTGTAATTTTTGTTATTTCACATCACGATTTCCATTTGAAATAAGATTCCATGACACATCTAAATGATTATACACAAGAGTCTATTCTAATAGTAGCAGGCTCATAAAAAATAACAAGACCAAATGATAACTGTCTCCTGACCCATACATGTATTTACAATAGAAGTACTTTAATAAAGGTAGCTACATCCTCTAGATCCCCAGACCTTTATTTGAACTCTTCTGTAGCATAATTGACAGACTGAATTAGAGTGTATATTAAGACCTGGAACTGAACTTTTTCCATAGGCTCAGCTTCACTTACATCACTCATAATATTAGAAAGAATCTGTGACAATCATATTAAAATGATGCCACCCTGACACAGATTAACAGAGTATGCAATTATATTTAAATGCTGTAATTGGAACTTGTTGTTAAGTGCCTACTGTCACTTCTCAATTCCCCTCAAGGCAAGTAAACCACTATCTTCCTTTGCTCTCTGAATTTAATGCCATATTCTGCACACAGTAAGAGCTGGTATTTCATCAAGAGCATTTTGTTTGCCTCAAATGCTGTGAAAACACAGGCCTTGTGAACACTGCAGGATATAAATCCATCCTGGAAAACGACTCTGTTAAAAAAAAATAAAAAAGGCATTTTGCCATTTCATGCTTATGGGGACAACCTGGGTCTTTGCATTTGATTAGTTTCTTCACCTGAAAGCCATTTTCAGCTCAGTCTTTTGTAGACAGCATTATTATGTGTAAAAATCCTGAAGGCAGGCCCAGGTGAGCCTGATCATACCCAGCTGAATCTTTTTAAACCCCAGGGACGCACCCAGGTGTTTCTGAGGGCCTCACCTTGGTGGCAGATCAGCTTTTGCTTCTGGGGGTGCATGACATAGGAGAGCTCTGTGACATCTTCTTGGCAGAGGAGGAACTGCAAATGGGGTAGGTGGGAAAAGAGAACTGTTGTTTATGCTTTTAAAGTAAGGTTTTATGGGAAATTTTTAGAAAAATAATGATGGGAATGTCTTGCATGGCTTTTGGGAAATATCCTCCTCTGAGTGCCTCCTCAGTTTTCTGTGAATGTGACAGTGTTGCCTGTTGGTCATCAGTCAGTTTTTTATGTGTTTTCCTAGATTTAGTCAGAATTGTGTGTACCCCAAGTTTTGGTATGATTCCTTATTTGGATTGTGCTAGGTAACACCTCACATGTCAAGCTATGTAAAGAGCAAAGTGTTAAAGTTTGGATGATAGTCTTCTATCATCTATACCCTTCTCATGGTCCCAAACTGACTGAAGCTGGACTTTTATTTTTCCAGCACAGCCAGGAACAGCACTGCTTTTCCTTCATGTCTGTTGCCAAAATGACCTAGACTTGAACTCTCCCAAGGATGGGAATGTGATTTTGTGTAGTCTCCATGCTGGAGCAGTCCTGGGGATCTCAGCTAATAGGTGTGATAGCCCAGTGTATGTTACATTGGTAATGCATAAATCTGCAGTGTTGACCCTTGCTCACTGGAAACTTAATCTAAGGCAAGTAAGACCTTTCTCAAACCTAGCAGTTAAATAGTATCCATTTGGAGGTGCTTTGAGAAAGGCTGACTAGAAAGGGTAGGAAGGAAAAGGTAGGATTTTTTTAATTGTTATGACTGACTATAGCTTTACTGTGGAAATTGGTGTTATCCAGACTGGGGTGCAATTAGATACGCATTCTTAGTGGTGTTGCTTTTCTGCATACTGTACTTGCACTAATTCTACACAATGTCTAAAGCACTGTGGATGTTTTGAAAGCAGTGACTATACAGCTGTACATTGATGGCTTTGATAAATGCATAGGGGACTCAAATCTGAGCCTGGGCATTGATCTGCATTGTACAAAAATCCCTCTATTAATCCCTTTCCATTTTCTGTCTTGAAACCATGTATTTTTCTCTGAGCAATGAACTAGAAACCAGCATACCCAGATGCTACAGAGGGCCTTTGGCTCCTTCACAAAATTTGGTCTTAAATAATGTTTTTGCAGTGTGGCAAGTGCTAGAACCCCACATGGTGACCTACATGGCGTTGGCTAGAGCTTTTCTTGTGAATCTAATCCAACAAAAGCAGCTGTCTCTAAACCAGTAGAGCTGCAAAAGCACTCATGTTTTAGCACTGTGGCCATTCTTCAGGGTACCTGGTAGTAAATGTGAATATTTCAAATGGGATACAACACTCTCAGTAAAACCCTAGCATGCACATTTTCCTGTAAAATTATTTGTTTGCTTGTGAGTTTTATGTTTGTTATTTTTTTTTCTTCACACTATATTTACACACACGCTGCTACCTGCCTAAACTGGTGGAAGGTAAAAATGGGACTGAAAACTCTCTTAAATAGAGTTCATGCTGCATCTGATTGGCATTATTGTATGTTTATGGTCTCATTAGAGAATAACAAATACAATGGAATCGGTAATATGAAAACACACAATTCCTGCTGATTCCAAATCTGTATGTTCTCACCATGCCTTTGTGTCACTCTTGTGTCAAGGCAAGAGTTCAATTTACAGGGAGTCCCAAGAATCCTTCAATCATCCCCTGTAAAAACTTCCTTTTATTTTGTTGGAGTCCTACAACATTGTTAATTCAAAGGTTTTTTCCAAGTACTTTGAGCATTATCCTACAACAATAATTCACTATTATTTGATCCGATTTTGTGGCATTGGCTGCTCCTTTTCTCAGCCACCATAGCAAGATTCTGTAGATCAGGTCCTGCCCTACGTTATCTGAGCCACCATCTCCATTATTAAGACAACTGAGGATATTTCAAGGCTGTGTTTGTTCCACTGCACTTGTTAATCTACTTTGTTAATTAAATTCTTTCTCTCAGGATTCCCTGTAAAATATGTAGAGTAAAATTCTGGGCCCATTCAAGCCAGTGGCAAAACTCCCATTAATTTCAATGATCTGAGACTTCATCCTTAAATCCAGACTGGAAGAGACACAGGCCAACAGGCTGCAAAAATACTAATAGAGTCATTTTCAATCCAATGCTGTGACTGAGGCTTATATTTTGGAAGTGAGAAGCTTAATCCCAATAGTAGGTGACAATACATCTCTCTAAGGAACCAGTGGAAGTGCTGGTGAGGCTTAGAGGTTGTGACAGGCCTGCTGTCCTAATTAATAACTTGTCAATCTCAGGATAGAGTTAGGCTATTTCATCAGCCCAGGACTCCAACCTGGGGATACACAAAGGCAGGGTTAAATGAAGCTCTGCTCTAGCTTAAAATATCACAAAGTTTGGAGGGATTGAAGGATCTGGATTAAACTTCTGATGTGCAGTGATACTTCATTAACTTCAGGATATATTTCTAGCAAACAGCATCATAGTATAATATAAACTGGAGTTTCATAATTTTCTTCCACACTACCAAAGATACACCCAAAGGAATGGTTATATCTCAAAGTATTTTGTATTTAGTAAAAGAAAAAAAAATTTTCCAGGGTTTTAGTGATTGGGAGGATAAAGGTGCAGATTTCCTAAAAGCTCTGCAGTGTTGGGAAAAGTATCGGGGACAATAAAGAGAAGAGGAAAGACAGCATAAAATAATTGCATGACTTTTGAGAAAATAAAACCAGTATTTGAATACAGTGACCTGAAAAAGAAACAATAGCAACTGGCCAAATTTTTGCATCCATTTAGTTCCAACATTTTCCTTGTCAGACCTCAGAGGGTTATTTTTTTCATTTTTCATATTTTTACAAGGAGATGGAAGCAATTGGAAATGAAAGTACAAAAAAGATGTGCCAAAGACTGTAGGACCTACTAGGAATTTTGAGCCTGCAATCCCTATATCCTATTCCAGCCTTCTAAAAAACTATATGCAACAAATTTGCAGGACTGCCTGCATACAGATAGTTTTCCATATCCTGTTTGAAAAGTATACTTGGTATTCAATGGCTTTTTGGGAGGCAATATTCATCAGTCAACTGAAGCACATTGTTTTGAATCATGAATATCTCTGCAGCCAGTGAATAATTTAAAATATTGAAGGAGTCTCCCTGCTATAGCCATGTGCTCATTCCCCTCTACAACATATGGATCTGTAAGTCCTGGGACACCAGTTAGCTATCCCAAATCCACCATCCCTAGTAGTCACTGGATTCCTTTGAGGAAGCAAACTTGGATTTATTGTCTCATTCTAGCAGGCAGCCAGAAGGGGGGGATGACAGCAAGGTTGTTTAAGACTTAGAGGGCCAAATTATTCTTAACTCCACTAATCACCTGTAGCACGGATAGAGAGGTTTTGCTACCCATTCTATTGATTGGGAAAAGCAGACTTACAATTTCAAGTGAGGTATGAATGGAAATAAGGGAAGAGAATGCTTGAAAACCTTGGGAGGCCACAAGGATATTGATTTTGGGAGAGTGTAAGTTCTGCCTGCCCCCAAGGGGAGCAGGAAAGGTGCCTGTGTGGAGGAGTTTGCATTGAAGGACTGCGTGTTGTAAACAGATGTAAACAGATCATGCTTGAAGAACCCTGTCATTGGCAGCTGTCAGGTCTGATGGTTATAATATCACCTGTACTCCTATAAAATTAAATTATTTTTCCATCTAGGCTACTACATGTCATTTCTGTATTCAGCAGCAAGGTGTAAGAGGAGTAAAAAGTCATGTGAATTTAGTCCATTAGAGCTAGGTTTAAGAACCTATGAAATTCAGGGAAAATATTGTATATGCATGAAGAGTCTTATGCCTGGCAAGTGCTGCTTCCTCTTCCTGCTGACATTTTGGATTGCTGTTTTACAGCTCATTGTTTTTCAGCTGAGATTTTCTGTGTTACCCTGATAAAATCATAGTGTTTTATAATAAAGTTGGGAAGGAACAGTAACCGAACATGGGACTTATCTAATGCTGAAAGTGGTTATTTGTAAACAGATGCTCCTACTAAGTGCTTAAATTAGATAATAAATGGTACCTATCTCATGAATTCCTTCCCTCCATTTACTGTGGTGTGCAGTCTGGGATTTTTTTTTCTGCTTTTAAGATGTTTTAGGGATGCAATTTGCTTGTGAATCTTGTGCAACTGTCACTGGTTCAATACAGGCTTAAAGGGATTAATTCTTTTCTAGAGGGTCCCAAGTGGATTTTTTATTAACCTTTTGGGTAATAAACATTTATCTCATTTTTACAGCAGCGTTTAACACTATCTATTTATGGCCAAATATCTCTAAATCCATTACATGAGCTGAAAATGCACCTGCTTCAGTAAAAACCTCTCTGGAGAACCCAGAGCAGGCACTGATAATTGTAAACAAAACAAAACAAGAGCCCATAAAATAAAAATGGAAGTATTACCTTGAGTATCATGTCTTACAGAATGGGTGCTTTGAACAAAAACCTAATTATTATCATAGCATGTCTATTAAAAAAAAGAATGAAGAGGATTGATGGAGTTGGTGTGAAACTGAGGTGGGTTCTTGTGTGCCCAAGCCACAAGAGCAGCATCTGGGATGTTGTACGTATATTGATTGAGAGCCTGACACTGTGATCTATGAGCCTACCCTCTGCCTCATTGCTTATAAATTTATAGCCTCCAAAACTGTTTTGAAAGCTCTGTATGAAGAAATAATAATATGAACTAGTGGTAGAAGCAACCCAGGTAAATCCCACATCTGCTGTTGCCTCTTCTCCTCAAAACCCTGGAGAATCAGCACAGGTTTTACAGGAGTAAGGATGAGAAAGGAATAGAGGAAAATACTACCTGCCATCCAAAGAACACCTCTTCATGCTGTGAGCACAGGTAACACAGAACAGAGAGGGTGCACACCTGAAATCTGCTACAGCATTCTCAGGGAGAACAGATTTTAAGTACATGTTGATTTAAGTGTCATCTTACTTTCCTAAAGTTAGACACATGCTTGAGAGCTTTGAATTGGAATTGTAGTAACAGATAGTCTCATTAAAAAAAGAATCAAAAAGATTTCTAGAAAGTGTGATTGAGTTTCAGGGTACAATGTCATTCTTCTTGCAGGTCTATTGGACTTTTCATGACCTCAAAATATTTAAGGTTAAGCTAGCTTCAAGTTTGAACAAGAGTTGGGATTTAATCAGAGCTGCATTTCTCCTTACCAGTTACTAGTGGACAGCTAATATCGTACATGTACATCAACTTTTCCTAAAAGGTCATCATTTTCTTATTATGAAGCATACAGTTTTTCATAGTTCCCATGTTTTCCAAAAGTTACACAATTCAGTTTCCTGAAAAGATATTTATCTGGAGCAACACGACAGGAGGCGTAAGTGTTCATGACATTGAGGCAACATGAAAATCTGCCATTTTAAAAATAACTATTTTCACTTACTGAAGTAATTATTCTGTAAATATAACTGCTCATAATGCAGTAGTGACTATTTCAAAATATATGAACCTCTTACATCTAAAAGGTAGAAATAGGGGTCAAAGAAATTGCATCATTGCAGCATGAAAGAAAGAAGCACTCTTTTCGCTGGGCTGATCAAATTAATTATGCTAAATAGCTGAAAATAGAGGGAAATGAAACAGAATTAGCCCTTCAAAGGATGCTTAAGGCAAAGCCAGAAATGAGCCCACTTCAGAGTGATCTAGTGATATTTACAACCGGGGATCTTATGCTGTGCCCTCTGGCTCTGGCTGACACCAGTTCAAGTTACTGGTGCGGGTTCCTGTGGCAGAACTGTGCCATAGGAGAGCAGAGGACGAGAGCTGTGAAGTTCTGGGATACCACTACCACTAAACATGCAGGTTTTTAGAGACTTTTTAGCAATTAGTAACTGCTGAATTTTGATTTGCCATTTACATAATGTGATTTTTCCTTTTCTGTAAGTGGAAGCTAAGAGCTTCCCAAGAAGTTGTGTGTTTGGAGGGAATAGGTAAATGTGCATCAAGCCAAATTTCTGTAGCATGTACACCTGTGCAGCCCAGAGGGAGCAATGGAATCAAGCAAATTTAACAAAAGAACAAGGAGTGGGGGGGAAAACTGTTACGAGTTTTCATTTATATATCAAAATAAATGATAACAGTATTTATTCCCCATGCTGAATCCGTTCACAAGGTGATTTTGACTTAATTTAATGTGTAGTCTTCCTGCTGCTGCAGTGCTCTGAAATTTATTGATTGTGCTCAATTCCCAACATAAAAGCAGTTTGCTAGTACTATCAATTTAATCATAGCTGCATTTTGGTTAAAATGCTTGTCCTATCGATATCAGTATTTATCTTCTTCCTTACCTGAGTTGACAATGTAATCAAAGTACCAGATGTACCAGAATCTCTACATGCTTTGTAGAGATTTTCTTAATATTCACTACTATGCATGTAATCTCAAGCAAAAACAGAAGACAAGATATTGCATAGTCAAGGAGCAGATCAGGAGCATTTGCTTTGGTTTTGGGCATTTGTTTTGCTCTGGTTTTGATTAATACAAGGCAAAACTTTCTTCTGTAGAAGTTGTGGTATATCCTTTCCACACCAGCAATGGGCTTAAGTCTTCCCCTCCTGTCTCTATCAGTCAGGAAATGTGTGAGTAAGAAGTAGAAACTGTTCCCAGCAGTTCTCATGATTCAGTGAAGGTCACTGATTTTCTGGTACTCAACCAGAAAAGACTTAACACAAGAAATTAAACAATGGCTTTACTGAAGGTTAAAAGTCTTTTGTACTAGGAAATATTCCACTGTCTAGGGAATAAAAAATGGAACAAGTTTTGTAAGACCACTCTTTAAAATCTAAAATCCCATCTATTTCTTTACATTTACCTATGGGTTATTATATCCACTTTCTAAATAGAGAGCCTTAGGCTCAGGAATGCTTCATACATGGGTCATGTCGTGTATCCACAGAAAAATTAGAAATACTGAATTGTCCTTCTCCTGTCTGAATCTGACTGTACAGTAACCACTACACAACACTGGGTAAATAAAAGGCTGATCAGAGGTTTGCAGAGGCCTTAAAAGCTCTTTCTATTGTGAGAAATTAACCCTTTGAGAATGAACTGTTACTTGTTGAAGTAGACAGCAAGAAATTCACTGCAATAAAGTTATTAGGAAATATTCTTGAGACAAGATGAAATGCTTCCTTGGGTGGAACTACTTAGCCAACAAGGTTGTTAGGATTATATAATGGTAGGGGTTCCTCCATAAATAATATATATGCAAATCCCTTGAGAGCTGTGTATTACTTAATAGAACATTCTGCATACTGAAAATGATAACTGCAGAAAATACTAAATCTACAGAGCACTATCAGCATTGCTACGACTTAAATTATACTTCTTCACACCAAAAAAACCTCCAACCTTTATGAGAAGATGTAACTTGCTGATGGTCTGAAGCATGTAATTTAAGTCTGAATGGTTTCAAAACTTGAATTAGAAACTTGAGTGACTCATCCAATTCAATATAAAGAAACCTGAAGTAATGAGATTGGAGGGGAAGGTAATGAAGAGAAAATTTTACTGTTATTTCTTATAGGTTATGGGGATATGAACAAACGAAAGATGTGTACTGATTTGAAATAAGTTCTCTGAAGTAATGAAATGATTTTTAATAGCAATATCAAAACCTTAGGAGCAAGGAAAAGTTTTAATGCTAGGGACCTCATCTATTAAACCAAGAAATGTTATAGTAAACAAACTGATGGGGCAAAAGGTTATTCCTCTGGGAGTGTTCTGTGACATATTAACACTACAAATCCAAGCCTGAGAAAATAAAAAAAGCTCCTGAGCTCTGTTACAGAATACATGTGACTTCAGAAGTTATTTGTGTACACATCAGGAAAAAGAAAACATGAAAATAAAGCTTGTTACCAGACTTCAGTGGCCCATGACTTGTGAACACAGGGGTTTTGTGCTTTCACCATCTCAGCTTCCAAATGATTTAGGTATATTGGAAACAGAGTTAGGGCTTTGGCTTCTCTGTTGTAGTCACCAATACTGAGATTAGACAGGTGCCTAAAATCCTGCACTTGTGCTCCCTGAACCAGGCCTCCAGTACCTGCTTTCCTTGGAGAGGTGCTTTGATAGGAAACAGAGAAATGTTAGTGGAGCTTCTTATTTGCCAAGATAAGAATTCCCTGAACTTGAGCCCAAAACTGAACTAATACCTGATTTGAATTGCTACAATGGGTAATTACATTCAGATTGAAGAAAAATGGTTGAAAGACTCTTGGATTCTTCAGTTACGTGCAGAGTCCTCTCTCTCTTAAAAACACATTGAGAGATTACTCTTTCTGTTAAGAAATCTTTCAGATAAATTACATTTGGGGATTGTCAGTTGTATTCTCTGGCATTTCAACAAAATGAGTTGGATAAGGGCACATCACAGATAATAGGACTGCCGGGACATCAGGTGAAGAACCACTGAGTCAAATGAGCTTTGCTGAGAACTGAGGGCAAAGCAGGAAGCACGTTCACATTGCTGTGCTCAGTGCAGGCCCCAGTCTGAATGCAGTGAGCTGTTCTCTCATCCAAACACTTGAGTGTTTTAGAAGACAGGGCTGATGTAAGAAGAGATGAAATTTTGTAAGTGATTGTTTAATGTGACGTCAGTGGACAGCAGGCAGAGCTGTTGAGAACAGGTAAACTGCAAAAATACAAATAACTAAAGTACCTGAAAAAATAGTTTGAATCAAACAAGAAAGTGGAAAAAACATTACTTCATTCCTTGTGAGGGCTGAAGATCATTGGTTAACCTCTAGTACCACAGGAGTTGTAATTTGCCATAGTATTTTCCAGAACTAATACTAAACTGACAGTACCAAAAAATAAATAAATAAATAGCTCTGAGAGATTTTTTCTATTGTGGTTTTGATCTACCTAGAAGCCACTCAAGGAAAGCCATTTCTTGCTGTGTTTCTGGCTTATTTTATGTATTGCTTGCTGGTTTGACCAAACACTCAAGCTTCTGAATTGATTCAGCCTTTGCCCACATTTAGAGGTGTCAAATCACAACTGAAAGCTGGAGGAGCACTCATTTTTCTCTTTCCCATTCACAGCTGCCAAGCTCCTGTGTTTTAGCACCTGCCCAAATTAGCATGTTCTGCTCCAGCCGAGGACTGACTCCCAGCCATCTCTTATGGGCTAAACCAGAGATTACAATTGGCTTCAGAAATGCCAGCTCTTCTCGTGGTCTCTGGCTTTCTTTGTGCCTCATCCAGCCAGAGCCAGGACGTATTCCTAGCTGGTGAAAATTGATTTGAACACACAAAAACCAGGGATGCTTTACTGCCTTACATCTAGCAGGGTTCTGACCTATCTTTGAACTCTGCATAGGCTGATGCTGGTTTTTTTCCCAAATATTTTTTTAAGAGTATGGTGAGCTTTGTCCAAGCTTTAATTTATGGGGCATCACTTCTGTGAGTGGGCATGAAATTGAGTTTACCTTTGCTACTTAATCAAATAGCCAGTTAAAATCTACTCAGGCAAACCAAATCTTATGCAAAACATCCTTCACAGCCTAGCCCCTCTACAAGTAGCACAAATTTCAGGACTGTGCTGTCACCATAGCTTCAAGTTTTGATAAATACCACCCTGTGTGGCTGCTGGGCACTGCCATGTGGGAAGTTAGTGCCCAGGGATAAATCCTGACTGTGAGTGAGGGAATGTAAACTAATGAGAGCAGACACACACCAAGCCTCTTCCAACTTGGCTGGAAAAAAAAAAAAAAACTGGGAAAACTTTTGTTTAATTTGAAGATAGTTTAGATAAATGCTTTGCAGAGAAACCTTCTTGATGGTTTTGTACAGTGCTTGGAGTCCCTTTGTAATAAACTTGGGGTAGCCAAGTTACAGCACCGAGCTGCCTGTATTTCTCCTGTGAGCACCACGTTGGATGTGGCTCCTGTGTGAGTTTAGTGCCAACAAACAGCCTCTGCCATCACTAATGTACTAAAGCATCAATGGGACCACTCACCTCTCCTTTTACATGCTGAGCCCTAAAGTGGTTATTATTTATCAAACAATTCTTTCTGCAAATATGCTCAGCAGGTTTTCTCATTCTCTTTTCCTTCCCTCACTGAAGAGCTAGGGTACAATATCTTCCCCTTGTACAGCACAGTAATTAACAGCAGACACTTCACAAAAAAACCTCGAAAAAACCAAAAGCAAATATGTTTAAATATGGAGAAATATTAGTAAATGCTAATATCATAATTCTAACTTCAATGATCCTTGATGATCCCTTCCAACTCAGGATATTCTATGATTCTAACTGAATCGTATTCTCTCATTTCTCTGAAAATAGCTAGAAAAATCGTGCACCTGACGGAGTAGAAAGTTATCTTTCACAAATTTTTGAAAAACTGCGATTATATTAAGTTGGAATTTTTATAAGTTTTTGATCATTTTTGAGAAAAATCCTTTTCACTGGGAACTCTCAATTCTGTTTCAAAATACTTTTTGTAAAAATGTTATCCTTCTATCATTTTAAACTGATGCAAAAATGTAAGTTTGTATTATTTTGTATTTTAAGAAATTTTGAAGTATTGCTCCTATAATTTACTATGAAGGCCACGCCATGTTTTTTTTTGTGTTGCTATATTCAGCTGTATTGTAGACTACCTTGACAAATGCATGCACAGAGATTGTCCCAGGCGTTATTTTAACAATTTCTGATTAGAATGGGCAAAGGAAGCAGGAGCGAAATGTGAAGAGGGGCAGAGCTAAGGCTGCCTTTTTTGCTTGATGAGACAAGGTGGCAAATCCAACAAACGAAAAACTGCTGGGAGTCAAAGCCAACTTCTCCCAGCTGTGGGGCACGAGGCTCTTCCCGTTGGAAGAAGTTCTGCTTTTTTCAAGGCCACGGGAGCCTGGGGGAATGGTTCTTGGGCTTTCGCTTGCCCACATCTTCCCTTTTCCTGCCAGCAGCCCTGGCCCCGCTCCCATTTCAGTGACGGCCCTGTGAAAGAGTCTGTAACCTTGGTGGAGAAGCAGGAAAGTGGTGTTAATAATAAAAGGGCTAATTGTGCACCCCATCTGCCTTGGAAATGACTGAGTTCAAAGGAACTGTCCTTGCAGAAAGCAAACAGTCCTCCTCCAGAAAATATGGAGCAATGTCTTTTAAATGGCTTATGCAGAAGAATATCTGTGCAGTATATCAGTGTGCATATGAGATGCTCATACAGTTGTAACTCCAAAAATCTGATTTAGTAGGTATCTAATCCTTCTGATTTTTTTTTTCTTTGAGGCATTTTATATGGCACTCATAGGAGGTGACAGAGCTGAAGGGTTTTGCAATGGAGAGAGAAAAAAATGCTTTAAATGTGGTTCAAGTGTCAGGACCTTGTGAGGTAGGGGGTTCCCTTTGTCCAAACTCCTTTCTGTGTTAAATATTTTATATTATAAAGACATATTCCCCTTGTATTTTGTAACATCCACTATGTCAGGACTGAGAGGAAATGGGATGTAAGTCTGCTGCAGTTACCCCCTGCGCCATCACACACACCATTGTTAATCTTCCAACGTCAGACACAACACGTGTGATTGTGATCTCATTTATAGTACTACAAAATGGAGATTAATTCTGTCTAAATCACACACCAAGTCGAGTTTTGGAAGTGTACCTTTAAGAAGCATATGGCAGAACACAAATGTATTAAAGTCATCAATATTTATGGAGCAGGTAAAATGCATATTAGACAGGCTAGATGCCATCTGTCAAAATAATCTTGTTTCCAACTTGCTATCCAAAAAGATGAAGACTATTTCTAGGGCCAGCTCCTTAAGTCAGGTTAAAAGACAACATATTCCTGTGCCAACAAAAGTGAGGTTATCACATAAATGAATATGAAAGGATATCCTTATGTATTGAGTCACTGTCAATTCCAGACATGTACCAAAAATGTTGGACTCTGAACACATCATGGAGCAGCCCCTAGGCACGACTTTGTCAAAGTAATTTTGTCCTTCAGACCAGAGTGCTAATTGTTCAGAAGTATTCCGGGCAAATTTAGCCAAAAGTAAATTAACTGGTGACTCCGTATCCCTTTTCCTAAATCATCTATGAGAAGAGTGGACCATAGAAGCACATTGGTGGAATAGATTATTTTAGGTAAGGAACAGGCTGAAATTTTCCCCTTTCTAGATTAATTTCAGGAAGTGTTGGGATTTAAATATTTAACGGTCTAATCCTGCATCAGCTTATGTTAATAAAACTGTCATTAAACCCTGGAGGAAGAAATTTCAGACCCTGGAAGTTAAATTTATTTTAATCCTGTTACACAGGGCCGTTTAATGTTCTCCACAGAAATCCCCAAAATAAGGCAAAAGTGACTTGGTTTTCAGATTTTGGGGGGATTTTTGTTTCACACACACCAACCTGAAGCTCTGATCATGTTTGCCAATTTGGCTAGAATTCTGACTAAGCTTAGGAAAAAAAAACAAACCTAAGTTATAGTAGGGGTTTCATGTGGTTTACAGTTTCAACCCAAATAACTTTTAGAATTTTTTGAGTTTCATTCAGAATAAAACAAAGCAGACAGTAAGATGAAGAGAAGGGGATGTGAGTGGTGGTGTAGCCCAAGCAGGTTGATTGTGTAATAATAGAGAGAGGCCCTTCCACTGGTCATTATCAGGGCTAAGTGCAAAATCCCCCTTTTCAATGTTAAAAGAAGTATTTGAAATTCTGTTAGCTAACATAGTGTCAGGTGCTGCTTTTTTCCCCTCATTCTTAAGAAACTCCAAGAGCAGACAATTTCTGTATATTTAGAAGAGTTTTTTAAAATGCCAGGAAATGTGTCATGTTCAGTAACCAACAGACACTTCATTAGCAAAGCTGTTATTAAGCAACACACAGCCAAAGTCTCCTGAAATCAAAGGGGAACTTTCCATTTGCACCTTAAACCAGACCTTTAAATACAAGCCAGGTAGTAAAAAATGAGGCCTAATTATTAGATTTATTTTTTTATTAAATGCTTATGTCGTCTGCTATGTTATTAAATGCAGACTGCCTGATCAAGGGTATTTTTTCCCTGAAATGGACTCCCCGAGTCTATTTTATGTCATAGCAAATACTTACAAAATGTTTCATTTGTTCATTAACGCCTTCATTAAAAACAAGTTAAATTTATAAGATGAAAGCAACTTTTCAGTGAGGCTTTTTTTTTCCCCTCCTACCGGCTCTATGTTTCATCAGTGATGTGAATCACAAAATCCTAGAATGGCCTGGGTTGGAAGAGACCTTAAAGATCCCCTAGTTCCAAATCCCCTGCTGTGGACAAGGGCACCTTCCCCTAGACCAGGTTGCTTGGAGCTCCATCCAACCTGGCCTTGAACTCTTCCAGGGATGAAGAATGGATGGTTTGTTGTTGGTGACACAAAAGAACTTGCAATCTTTTTATTTTTCTCTCAAAACCTCTTATTGGGATAATACATTGAGGTATTAAGTGCAATGGGGTTTGTTTGTTTTCCCCACCTACAAAAGGTGTTTATGAAATAGTAGAAAATGACACAATTTAATATTCCAGCTCAGGGGTAGAAAGGGGCAAAAAAAAGAGTAAGGTCGCTGAAAACAGGGCGTGTTTTTTCTGTACAAGTAGAGGTTTGTGTTCTCATTTTGATTCTTCGACTTAAGCCCGTCCAGCAAAATGTCTTCAAGAGTGCTCTTCACTGTGAGTGGATGCTGCTGAGCTCCATCTCTAAGCCAGACCTCATATAAAACATTCAAGGAAGACTAAGTCTAATTTAATCCATTACATGATTGTGCAAAATTGCTTAACCGCATCAAAGAAGCGAAGGCATCTACCCTGGGACGGGCATTGTCAAAGAGCTTTCAAATGCAAAATACAATCTTACAGGTGATTTAGTTGTGGGAATGCAGCACTGAGTGTGTGCTTCACTTCTGCCTCTCCAATCAAAACAATGGAGCCACTATCAGAGAAAGAAATATTAGAACCATTTTCCTTATTAACTTTTCTTATGAGAGCATATTTAGCTGTCTATTCATCTTTTCTTTTTCTTCATTTAACCAAAGCAGTTTTGTAAAGGGTCCTTATTACTAATAAAGCTTCTTCCAGGGGTGAGGAGACATTTTAATTCTTTTTCTTAAGCAATAAATTTAAATATTGGTTTAAAAAAGGAGGAGGGGAGAGAATTCTGAATGAAGTGAATCAAATTCAATTCTGAATGAAGTTTCTTTCCACAAAATCCAGTAATTCTTGCAAAAGTAATATTTCTTCCACAACTAGCTCTTGCTTGTTAGTCACTGAATATTGTTTACTGGTTGAAAAAAAAAAAAAAGTGTTTTGTTATTTGGTTTCTGCACCAAGTAGTTTGAATGCATGTTTGCACCTCATTCAGTGAGCTGGTAAAGTGCCCTGACAAAACCCTCAAGATTTGGGAGTTTTTTGGTGATTTGGTCAGTCCTACTTCAGGCAAACACTACCATGAAAATGACCTTACTTCAGTGAAACTCTAACCCATTTTTCATTATTTTAGTCTGCCATTGCACCTTTAGCAGAGGAGTGGAATAGCTGACACAAACCTGAGAAGTTTGGCTCTAGGGTACCTCACCTATGTTGTCCTTTGCAGGCCTTTGATTTTGAGGCCATTTACACTCACTGTCAGAGCACAAAGGGGATGTTATGGGTAATAACAAGACCTGGAAGAAGCCCAGCCATGACCCTTCCCCAGGCACATCCTGGAGAGTGATGGCACAGACCTATTCCTCTCACCTGCCTCTGATCACCCCCTGGAACAGATTGATGTTGTCACATAACCAGGCTCATTTTGGATACCAGGAATCTTTATGAACCATTAATTACTGAGGGTCCAGCTCGCTGACATCCATCCCACACCATCTGAATTGCCTGGATCCTCCTCCATAGCTTCATTTGGAGGCGAGCTGAAGCATAGCCAACCCCCCAAGGCTGGCAGTGATTGAAGGGGGCAGAGTGCCCAGGAGCAGGGAATTATCCTTTGCAGCAGAGTGGGAGTGCCTCTGCACCCTGCACCTCCTGCCTTGCTCACAACCACAGAGCACTCAAAACATAAACTGGGGCTGACAGGGAGAGCCAGGATTGATGTTACCTGAGGAGTCCTGTGCCCTCAGTCCAGTTCTTGTGTGCTGTAGTGGCAGGAAGGAGGCAGGCAGAGCAGCCCAGATGTATTTTTCTGAAGCACTAAATCTTTGCTCAGAGCATAGAAAAGTCTAGAAGTCCCCCCTCTGAAATAAAGGTGAAACTGAACAAAATAGCAGTGTCTCAAAGAAGATATTTGTGGGATTTCAGCACTCTTTGTCTATGAGGAATGTTTGGAGGCAGAAACATGCTGGTTTCAAAGTCCTGTAAATGCTGATATAGACCACCAAGATGCTGTTTGATTGCAAAAGGAATTGTTTGTGCTAAGCAGTGGCAGAGCAATTGTCAGATATATGGGACTTCTCTTAACAGTCTGCTCATTCCTTGACTGGATCCAGAATGTGTAAATCCACGTAGTTTATTTATTTTAAAATAACAATATCCACAAAAGACTATAATAGCCTCTTACTGGTGATTAGCAGATGGCATGTGTAGCTTTTAAGGATTGCATGTAGTAGTGCAGTTGTTATGTGCTCTCATGTATAGTTACATGCTCAGCTGTGAATGTGTTTCTGTTGTGCACAGACTAACTGCACAACTCCAAATGCCAGCACTCCCTGGAGATGGAATTTCTTCATCCCAGACAATGTGGTGGCCTGGAAACAAGAGCTGGCACAGCAGTGCAGGTGCAGTGGGAGGTGTGGCTGCACAACACCTGCAGCACAGGTTCAGTTGTGCTTCTGCCAGGAACACCTGGACAATCTCACCTCCCTGTTGTGATCAGGTTTTGGCTCCAGTGTGAATTAACGCTGAGGCTTTAGCAAATGTGTGACAATTACAGCACAACGCTTCTGCAGCAGAATCAGGCTGTGTGCAAGCAAGTTCTGAATTTCTCAGTGGATGAAACTGATTTAACATTGTCCATATTGAATTGCATTTAAAAACAGAAATCCTTCCCCATTCTTTGCTAATTGGAGGAAGCAGATTATAGCTGCCAAAACCACAAGTCAAATGCCAATAATTTAAAGCACAAAGTAACTGAAGTAACAGACACGCTAACCTAGATATTAGAAAAATTGTGTAGGAGGTGTTTTCCAATTCTATTTTAAGCTATATAAAATTAACACTTCATTAAAATCCCTGAAACATCAGCTTCAGGGCTAAATTTAGCTTGCACCAGCATAAATCAAAATCACCTCTCATAAAGCAATAATTTTATATACATACAACCAAAGCCTAATTTTGTCACTTTTGAAAGTGCAACCTTGTAGCCATAGAGATGGCAGCAGAATTGTGAATTTGGCCTTTTAATAGCAAAGCTCTTCCATTCGTGACTAAGTATGCAAGCTGCCCGTCTACCTTAATGTAGAGAGGCAATGCAGAGAGAATGAAAATTAAATTTAGGGGAGCCTGATTCTGAAGAGCAAGTTTTAGCAAATATTAGTAAATACTGTACTTGGTAACCTTCTGAACTAATCAGCCTCTGGAACACAGTCCCACTGCTTGTTTCCTCAAGCAGTTTCATTTGCTGTCAAGTTCCCTTTATTTCCACTTCATGAGCTAGGTGCTGATGAAACACCCTGCCATGGTATACTCAACACTGAGATGTTTCCTCCTTCCAGAAAGTACTTAGTCTGGACATTTGGTCTTGGGTGCATTGGAAATCCTGCTGGAAAATAAATACAAACACAGACTGTGAAGTCTCTCTGCTCTTCAAAGAGCAGACTGTTGTTCCCCCTATCACCCACAAAAGTACATCAAAGTATTGTATCCTCCTTATGTTCTTCCTGGTGATCCTCCAAGGATTTTGATGTTTAACATAGACCCTTGTTCAGAGTTGGGATCTAAAAGCCTCAGTTAACTGGTGTGTTTGACAGCAAGCAAAAATCTTTATATGCATTTTGAACTGTCCTGTGGGGCCTTAAGCATTAACTTGTTGCTAGGTAGTCTGGAAAACCCGTGAGAGAATGTTGGCTTTCCTTTCCTTAGGTATTTCTGGTATAGTTCTGTTTTCTCCCTTATAATCTAGGGGGTTCTTTTCATAAGGAATTAAAGTTTCAGCAATAGAAATTTTGGCTGATTGGCAGTGCCAAAAGTTTCTACTGGAAATCTTGCAGAGAACCTGCTTAAATGATTTACCAAAGAGCTGCTTTTTTGTTGTTGTTTGTTTGTTTTTGTTGTAATTGTTGCAGATTGTACATTTATTGCCGAATAAAAAATTTTCATGGGTACAAGGTGCACACTTCTTATGTGAACAGCTTTGGCTATTCAGTACACTTGGGTAGTCTGAGGAGCAGGAGGAGTACATGGGATGGTGCAGAAGCCCCAGCACTTGCTTCCTGGAGCATATGGTGCTTCTGGTCTGCAGGACATGTGTCTGTGACTGTAAGAACTGAGCTACAAAATACAGCCAGTCACTCTGCATATGCTGCTGCTTATGAGTCCTTGCAGTGGTTAAAGATGGTATAATTGGCTGCAGGAAGTATAAGCCTCTGTCTCATACAGAAAAAAAAATCCTTTATGCTTAACGAGCCTTAAATCTTTTATTTCAAGTTGTAGCTGCTACATTATCTCAGTGCATGTAGCCATACTGGAGCCATAAAGAGCACACTGAGTAAAGTGTCCAGTGTGGGGAAAACACTGGGAGATGTGGACATGGTCTTCAGGCTCCAAATTTGCCAAATTGTGTTGTCCATAACCTGTAAGTTACAGTGCACTAACTGACAAACAAAAAAGGTTTTATCAGTATTTGTGTGGTGTGGGAACCAAACAAACCAATTTTGCAATTTGTGACTGCTTAATTATGGGATTGGAGGCCAGGCCTGTTGCAGATAGCAAAACAATTTTAATTCTGTCCCACAATGGAGGGTTTAGAAGTCTTTTAAAAGGTTTTAAAAGCATTAAAAATGCACTAAATATTTTGTTTATTGCTGGACACAATGAATGATATGCATTCTGCATTGCATATCTTCTCAAACAGCAAAGTTTTGGACAGTTTGGTGGACACTCGGGGAGAGGAAAAGATCCATGCCTGGTTGCCCAGAGTGCATTTCATAGCAGCTCCCTGTCCCAATCCACGTGTCTTCTCATGACTGTATTTTCTGTATGTAGTGGGAGTAATTTCTTTCACCTGCTGGCCAGGCTGCTGCACCTGAACTATTCACACATCCACAGCAGTTTGGCTGCCCAGGGAATTTGGAGGGGGACAGGAGGAAGCAGGAGGCAGTGGCTTTGCTTTGTCTACTGCAGTGATCAGAGGTGGGATCAGAAAGTACCATCTTGGAGCAGATCCTCCATCTAATTTCCCTCCAGAGGCAGCTGCCAGTTGCTGCTTTCTCCCCAGAGGTAGAAGGATGGGATTTTGTGTAACAGTTTTCTCAAGGTGATGTGCTACCTTTACTTGAATAGCAGTTGTCTGTTCCTTTGGCAAAAGAATAACTTCAGCTGCAGGCTGGGGTTTGCCTGTTGTAATGGAGTTGTAGCTATGCTGTGAATCAGTCTCTGATTCTTTCTGGATTCATTATGAATATATCAGAGTTTGGCTGGAGAAATCAGCTTGTTCGGTATACTGGGGAGCTGAGCTGATTCCCTGTGGATCCGTAAAGAAAATGATGAAAGAAGGAAGCTTGGTGAAGTTTGCAGGAAGGACAGATAAGATGCAGGCAAATCTTTTTTGTCACTGCCACTATGGCATCTGGTGACCCAAATGCCCACTGTCACACAAGGGAACAAACTATTATTGGAGAGTAATTACTGCTGTGATGTCATGCAATTAACTTGAATCACTTGTGCTGGCTGGAAGGTGGGAAGGGAGGTAGAGACGTGAAACCTTTCTTCCTTGTGCTGCTGTTTTCCAGACTTGCAACACATGAGGAGAGAAAGCGATTAAGTCATATTTAGACCCACGGTGCATGTAAATTATATGTTTAATACAGAAACATGCACCATTGTGAATGCCATGTTCAAACTCTATACTAACCTGTAAGGAGTGCTCCCGTATGTGATAGACAGCACCAAGGGTCAAGTGTTTAAATAACAGTCTGCAGAAATACGATTTTTAAGTTACAGAAGAAATAATAATCTTATCAGTCCTGAAACTGAAGGAAAATTTCTATCAATAACCACAAAGAGACAGTTTCTCAACTCTAGTTAGGAAAAAAAGAATTGGAGGCTGCCAGCCTATAAATTCAGGGGCTCTGGATATTTTCTCCTTCACGGGGACGACTTCCAGCTCTGGAGTGCCCAGCCAGAGTAAACACGCAGCCTCCAGCCCACCTTCCCAGGTGATCCCATCTGCCCCACGGGACTCTCAGTCCCTGAGCCAGCACAAACAGTCCTTGCTTCCAGTCTCAGCCCAACCCCAGATCAGGCAGCCACCAAGGGGAATTCTTGGGATATGCATCACTGAGCTGCCATAGTGATACTGCTCAGATCCAGGGACCTCCCCCAGACCACTCTTACCTTGTTCTCCTCACCTTTCAAAACTTCTACTCAAAAAGTGACCAAGAAATATTTTGAGAAAAGGTCCTACTGCCCTCCTTAAAGAGCAGAATTCTCCAAGGCTGTGCTTACTGTTAGCTATGGTTTGCTATAAAATGCTCCACTATTTTCCCACAGCTGGGCACAGTGAAAATGAGCAATAATTAGAAGCAGGGCAGATGACCTTCTTTTGAACTTAATGGTTCCTTTAAATTTTGATGAAAACTTATCTTTAACCTTTATCTTTATTTCTTCTTTTGGAGAGTGGGTGAAGTTTTGAGCTTTTTTTTTTTTTTAATCCCTTGTCATTCTTTGCTTAGGGAGAGAGTACAAAATTGACTGAGAAAGGAATTTTATTCTGCAGCTTTTAAAGAGGGCAAGGGCATTGCAAGCAATGGAGATTAAAAAAAAAAAAAGAAAATGAAACTATAAAGAAGTACTTGACAGTGTCTCTTCTGCACTTATTGGAATATGCTGCTTAAGCTAAAAGAGAGGGCAAGAGGTAATCTGCTCTGCTATTTGCTTTTAATATGATCATGTTTTTGGCTCCCACTACATCTAATGCTGCTTGTATCGTTCAAAAACACACCTCATTATCTCCTGGTAAATGTTGAGCTGCTGCAAAACCAATTGTAGTGGGTAGAATGCCTCTGAGGTCAGGGTATACATGAAATATGTAAGCTCAAAATATGTTTGCAATCAGTGACAATACTGCCTGCTAATGTGTTATTACACCATTTGTCTTGCTCTTGGTCATAAATATTTTGTTTCTTAAGCTTTAAGGCAGCTCTATATCAGAGACTAAGTTTCACGTAACTGGTTTAGTCATTGTTGCTCTGACATTTATCTTGGATGCACCAACTTGTGTGTAGTCTGCTAAAATCAATACATAAAACATGTAAACTTAGTTGGAGAAGAGTGGGTGTCTTTTAAGCTTTTTTTCATATGGTAAGTAGAGGGCTGATATGAAAATCGTGCAGCTAATTTAAACAAGGGTGAGGGAGAAATTAGATTTTCCTCTCTGAGCCTCATTTTCAAGGAATGAAAAGCTCAGTCCAGGTTCAATGCAGCATTCTCGGAGCATTGAACAGAATCAGTCTTTGTTCTTCAGTGAAACTTATCTGTGGAGGAGCTGCATAACTTCCTGTGAAACCCAGCCCTGCAGATGTGCTGTGCTCGTTGTCCCTCTGCTTTTGCTTCCTTTGGTCAAGGAGTCAAGAATGGACACTTTGTGCTGGAGTGAAAATGATGCTGCCTGGTTTGCCCTCTGATGAGCTGGAGCCCTGCTCACCAAAGGGACATGACTTCCTGCCAGTTACTCTGCTGTTTGTTTATTTGTCAAGTGGAATGGGATAGCCCTCAGTGAAACCAAAGCCTCCCTCCTCCAAACCTCAGAAAAAGAGGCAGGAGGTTCTTGAGCAAGTGCAAACAACCTGAACTGATGCTGTATATGCATAAATGTAGGCACTAAGCAAGTGGAGAGAGTGGATGTGGTAGACAATAATTAAATAGTTTAGCTCTAACAAGCATATGACCAGAGTTCAGGAGGTAGCTGATCCACTTTAACGAGTCAGAATATCAGAAAGTGAATTGTAGCAAATTAAGACTTTAAGTGGTTGGGCTATAAACCAGAATAGAAATTGATTTTCTAATAGTCTTGCATACTCCAAATATCCTTAAGTGCTTTATGTTTTAAATAGAGTAAATGCATAGCAAAATGAATTGCCTATTATGCACCAAATAGTACATTTGTTATTAAATCCTAGAACAAGACAGATTTTACCAGTATCTTTTCTCTAGGGATTTATTTAGCATAACATTTACTTTCTAGAATGAAATTGTCCAGAAATCAAATCCCCATTCATGGCCCCTATGTGTTAGGTGCAGTATAAATAGAGTTATAAGATCCCTGCTCCAAATAATCTGGGGTGTTAGAAGGCAAAAAGCACAGGGGTTAGTGAACACATCTGGCTTTCTCTGTTTGTCTCTATATATATTTATGTTATATTGTCCCAGCTAAGAGGGATGAATCAAGCATTTTCTGACTTGCAGATTGCCACAGAGGTGGGTGTGGGAATGACCAGAGAACTCCAATGTGGCAGGGCAAGGGAGTTACAGAATGAAGTGGGAGGAAAAAGAAACCAGAAATACATTGAGAATGAAAAGAGGCCAGTTGTGGAGCAAGAGAGGTCTGAGCAGAAGCGTGGCTATGTGGAGAGATGGGAATACCTATGGGATAAGTTTGTGCTGCTGCTGAGTGCAGCTAAGACTGCTGAGCAAGGTGATCTAGACTGGAGAAATTGATGACTGCAGGTCTGAGAAACAATGAAGTGCGGAAAGAGTAGGACAAGGGGATGTGCAGAGGTGAGAGGATGGGACTTGCAATGTGTCCCATCCCCAGGGAGGATGGAAACATGCAACTGCTGTCAGGGAGATGCTGGCAGAGGCATGAGTGGAGAATATGAGTGCAGAGCCACTGGGTTCCTGTGGAGCTGTCAGAATAATGCAATCTGATGAGACACTGAAGAGGGACATGGTTTTGTTTTCTTAATTTTTTTTACTTGGTTTAAATTAATAAAAAAGCAGTTAGAGTGATGTATGTTCATAGTCTGTGCAAGTGTTTGACACATAATACTTGCTCATTTTCTCTAATTTTACATTGGTCCAGGCAGCTTTCCCAGTAATGTATTCCTGGCTCATATTTGTGGTGTGACATTTTTGATAAGTATTGTCTGGGTTAATCCACTGTGGAATCATGGTTTGGATGATGCACCGGAGCACTGGTTTCCCAACACAAATAAGCTCTAAGTGAACATTGTTTCCCTTTAGGAAGGTGATCACTATATTCTTAGGTGAGGCAGCTACAAGGAGGAATCTGATTTTGTGTTTGTGTAAAAGACAAAATGAGACATTTTAGGCGAAGTACCATCCATTTCTGACTGGAGGGGTTGGGGCTGTGCATAAAGGTGTTGAGTTCTCTTGCCCCTCTCTCTTTCTGCCTCATTTGGAACACATTGATGTACTGTAGGTTTGGAAGCCCAACTCAGTATGAGGTTTACTCATACTGAGTACACTGAGGTTTACTTTAAAACCTCATACTGAGTTGGGCTTCCAAAAATGCTCAGTAAAAAGGGGATTATGCCTTCTAAGTATATGCAAGCCATATTCATACCCTTGTATTCCCTTCTTAGCAAATAGTTTTTTAGTCTTGCTGAAATACAAGTTACTCACAATAAGCTGAGCCTCTGTGCAAAGGTTAGAGCCTGAAATATGCTCTTACCCACTACATGGTGCTGTTTGTCTGTGTTATCTCATGCAAACAAGAACTTTTTTCTCCTGCTTCTTATTGATCCCAGTAGGTGAAGGAAGAAACACCTGATTTATTAGTCATTGGTCCCTTTTCCTGAGGACTCAGCATCTGAAATAAATTGAATGGGGTTAAGAATGTACTTAGACCCAAACACAATTGTTTGTGTGCCTTGTCTTTACAATAAGAAAAAAACTCAGAAGCAAATTCAAAGTGTCATTAGTGTCATGCTATAAATAAACAAAATGCTGCACAGATAAGAGAATACCACATTTTCCATCTTGGAAATAGCTTACAAGCCATTAGGTCCAGGATAAGATATAGAACCACAGATTTAGAAAGGAAAAGTAAAGACAGATAAGTGCCGAGGAGCAGAACGAAAAAGCAATCTGTGACTGTGTTATTTGGATTTTCCCTCCTGACATTAAACTATTCGCTCTAGAAACATGAGGAGACACCAGTATTACTTGGTAAGATGTTATGCCTTGTTCTGTCTGCCTCTGAAAAGCATTCTCAAGGAATGGGAAGCTGACCTCAGCTGATCTGATGGCGTTTCTCCCATGATGGGAGAGCCCCAGTGGCAATTCCAGGTCCTCTGTTCCTCTCCAGGACCAGCAGGAGTGAAGTGTCAGGAGGTTGAATGGGAAGCATTAGAGCACCCTGTATTTGGTGTATGCCATGGCCTGATGCATATCTGTGGAGTCAGATACTACAAAGAACTGCTCCTTCTGCACCTCAGACATCTCAGGAATCAGGGAGGTGTAACACATTATTTTTGTGCTTTTCCTCTTTTTTTTTTTTCTATTTTGCAGCACACAGCAGTCAAAGCAACTCCCTCTGTCTGGGCTGTCTGCAGCCCAGTAGATAAGAGGGCAAACACCTCCCATAGTGACAAGGACTTGTTCCAACCATTTGTTTTGAGTTGAATGGTAGATCTTGGAAAACATGTTTTCCATTCATAAAAAGGAAAAAAACTACTCTCAATACTTTCTAATGCCATCCTCTGGAGGCTTGAGGGCCATGTGTCTCACACCCTTACTTTGGAGGTCTTGCTTTTATAGACTTTGTTTTTCACTCCCAGAGATTTATTATCCCAGTGCAGAAACAGTCTGGCTATGCCTCGGCAGTGGAAATGCAGCCATCTATTTGCTAAGAACAAGTTTGTGGTTTACCAGAATATTTCTGTTTCCTTCTGAGGTTTCCAGCTAATGAAGGGGAATTTATCCAGTACATTTATTGACATTAAAATAAGAGTTGCAGTCCATAAATAATCCCATTGTTGTTTTAGTTTGCAGTTTAAAACATTTTGTCAGCAGCATTGTCGTCCACTGTGACTCAGCTTGTGTCTGTGCTCATAGTATTAGAGATGGTAACACGGACACACATTCCAGATGTTCCCACCAGGCAGGCTTCAAAGTACATTTTGAAATAATTCCTGAGCTTTTCAGCACTGAGCACCTTTGATCCCAAGCATGGAGACAAGTTCACAGCTATTCCTCAAGTGGCATCTATGAAGATAAAAGCAGCCCCCAGACTCATTTCTGGGTTTGTGCAAACTCCTGCCAGCACAGAGAAGCAAGAAATCCTATAAGGGACAGGTGAGGAGGCCAGAAAAGAGCCACCTCCTGTTTTACCCACTCCCAGGAATGCTCCTGGCCCTGAACCCCCTAAAGGAGCCTTCATAGACAGAAGTGTCATCTTCTTAGTGTTGGATCCCTGCATTAGGAAAAAATGGAGGTGCACCAAGGGACACTCTGCAATTCCTGCATCCTTCTATTTCTGTTTTCTAGAATGTCAACCAGTTATTTTATGTCTGTCAGCCAGCTTTGCAAAAGAAGGTCCTTTAGCACGAGGAAAAAGTCAGGTCTTCAGAATTAAGACCATAAAGAATTACATTTGTTATATTGTCTTGTTTTAATGGAAATTCCAGTGGATACAAGAAAAAATATCAAATAATTTCTACATAACACCTTCTTTGCTGGCAATACACCATGTGTTGAGTAAGACTTGATTTTCAAATATGCAAAGTAATCAAGTTGCATAAATTCTAAACTCATGGCAAATTTTCAACTTGATTAGTTGAAAAATATTTTCTTTTCTTGGTGTGTTGGTTATTATCAGCTAAGATTCCTGCAGATTTTTAAAACCTGTTTCAAAAAATATAAGGAGCCACACCAGAAGACACACATGCTACAGACTTCGTCTCCAAAATTCCTTTGTCTCTATGATCAGTTAACTGGAGGAAAAAAAAAAAAAGGGTGTTTAGAGTGATGTGTTTTGAATGAACTTCCTTCAGAGTTTTCTCTTCCATGATGTGATGTCCAGTGCCATAGATTACACAGGAATGTAAATATGTCTTTACAGTCACAAAAGTGTTATCTTACTGTTAAATATTCAGTAATCCAGAGCCACTTCAACAGATTATGCCTGACTTGCTTGTAAAATTTGCTTACACAGAGCTCAGCCCTGCCAAAGCACTTCTCTAGGTATTTACCTGCAGTGCTCAGCCTGCTGGCTGCCAGTCAGCTGGTATTAGCAGGAGGACAAGTGTGACACTCAAGAGGTAAAACAAAGAAATTGGCAGGTATTTAAATAGATGTATGAGCCAGCAAACAGGAGTGGTTTTAATATTAGTAGCATTTTAATCTTGTTCTCTAAACAAAAGAGGATTTACTTATTCATGGCTCAAGAATTACAAATTAATGTGTGGAACTGGAGTTAGAACTGAGGGCACTGGAAATTCCTATGATTCAGTGTATTTATTGTTTTAATTGTTCATATTTCCTTTGCTTTGAGGGATTTGGTCTTTGAGAGTAACATGATGGTCACTGCCACATCTGTCTTGGATTCCTTATTCCTTAAGAATAGCCCTAAGCAGAGAGTGTTACAGAAGTCTCTCATTAGGAAGGAGTAGTCTCAGTCTTTCATGTAGCTGTAGATGATAAAAGGCACTGATTTAGCACTGCTGCCTGAAAGTCCACCAGCACTGCTGAACTCAGTAGGTCTTGTGCAAGAAAGCCATTTCCAGAGAGATTTGAGGACTCGTCTGTCCCTCCTGGTTAACAAAAAAATCTTTTTTTTCCACTGTGAGCTATTTATAGCAAATTCTTATCCAAAAATTGAAGAGTAAGTAAAAGCAAAAGGATAAATTCAGAGATTAGTTTCCTACAGCATGTGAGGCTTCAATCTTTGAATCCAAAAGTAGTCCTATGGCATTATCTACAAACTGGCAAGTGACCCTTGCCTGTGCCTGCACAAATAGCCATGGGCTCAGCAAGCACTGGCACTCAGCATCCTGTGTCTGACAAAGTTAATGACAGAAATGTGCAGTTTCTGCATTTTCACCTGCTGGCCTCACTCTCTTCCCATTCCCTGTAGCTCTCAAATATTAAAGCTGGCTGGAGCAATCCCCCCAGTTCCCACTTGAGTTCTTTGAGTCCTTCTGCACTGCTCTCTTCCTGACCTACATGGAAACAAGCTTGCATGGAGAGATTCTGAAGGGTTACTTCTCACAGCCCCAGACAGCCTGAAATATATTTTACTCATGGCAAAACAAGGCATCCTAAAGTTGGGCAACATGTGCAGCTAGCAGATGTTTCTGGATACACAGAAAATTTGGAATGAGGTTATGATTTGTGTTAATATCAGCTTAGCTATAGCTCAAATAATGTCCTGGAACAGAGATTATTAGGGTCCAGTTGCACTTCTGAAGATACAGAGAAAAAATAAAACCCAAAGAAGGGGCTCATTTCATAATCAGGTTTCAAGTGATTCAACAGTTGCATTTTATATCATCCACTAATGAAAATAGTTTTAGACCTGTAAAAACAGAAAGGGACTTGAAAGGGACTAAGAAAATGAATGGAACAAGCTATTCTGCATTTTCATTTAGGATGGGATTACTTTTGAATGAATAAATCCTTTAGGGATGGGATAGTGAATCATTATGGCTATGTTCAGCAACTGTGTCCTCCCTAAGCAAAGACTTAAATACTGCTCCACCTCTGGTATGTCAGGGATCTTTTTCCTGATGATAACTTACTTCCTTAATTATCTACAATTGATTTGCCTAAGAGTCATATTGAGATTATCATATGACATGAAAACTATCAAACATTGTTAATTTTAAAAAATTTTATATCAGCCAATCTTAAACCAACTGGCTATCATATAGAATTCAATAGAAAAATGAAAATTCTGTTCTCCTGAATAAGATTTTTTCCAATTGGCTGGCACACGGAATGAATTCATCATATAGATGCCAATTTACAAATATGTCCAATAATAGTAGGGGGAGCAACTGTTCCACAGCTCTGCCAGTGTTCATCAGACACAGTGACAGTAGCCACATCATTAATCTCATGGTATATTAGAAATAAAGTCACCGGAATGGAATGGTGTCAAAGGATAAATGTTTCCCCCTTTGAAAATAAACTTCTCAGTTTCACCTCATTGTGTAGCCTTTTTTTATTTTTTTCTTCCCCCTCCCCCTTTTCACCCGCCCTCCTATAAATCCTTTGGTTTCACCTGGCATTTAGGTAACAGTAGGAGACCAATATCCTGTGTCAGAGCTCATTCTACAGTTATCAGTTTAGCATACCCTTAAATCCCCACAATTGCTGTGCCAAGACCAATCCTTCCTCTGCGAGGTTAAACATATGCATTACATATTGAAACAATGTAAGTAGCATGTAATTAGCGCTGTTTATGCATTCGCACTTTAAATTATACTTCTAAACCTATGATGTTTTTCAAGGCACTTCATGTTAGAGAGACTTAAATGAGCATTCATCTTGTCATTTTTAACTTTATTCATAAATAACCCTCTAAATATATTTGAATGGTTTATTACATTAGAGCCTATGAACTGACGTACACATTCTTCCCTAAGAGAATATAGTTCTTAATAAAACATCCTTTAAAATTATAAAACCCGTGAACATGGCAATTAAATTTACAAACAGTGTCATCGACAACTTTGACAAAAGATGTTTGAAGAGGGGGGAGTGTTGGGGGCCCTTTTTTCTGTCCTTTTTTTTTTTTTCTTTCTTTTTTTTCCCCCTCCTCTTTTTTTCCCTTTTTTTAAAGCCTTGTTCCATAAGGATTATAGCTCCCCCGCTGTTTGGAAAAGATAATTTCACTTGTAACACTAATAACTTGAGCAGGGAGAAGGCTGGCTGGGTGAATGGAATGCACTTCACTGCACATCTTGGCTTCGCTAGAAATCGGAAACAGATGGTCCTTGCGGCTGGCTTCCCACTCGGGCCCGCTCAGTGCCAGCCTGTGGTCGTTGGCTGGTTGCTGCTGGCACTGTGTGACTTGAACATAGTAGGACAGTGGCAAAAGAAATCAAATCTTTTTCATTGAGCACCAAACTGTAATGAAATTTGACAGATCTGACATTCTATACCCAACATCTAGTTAGAATATATTAACCTTTTAGTTTTCTTGAGCTCCTCTCCTACTAGTTATGAATCTCCTTATTAAGGGGTTGCAGTGGCTCTGGAGATAGCAGGAAAGCAGTATCTTCTGCATGCCCTCTAATGCTGGAATCCAAAATACATAATTCAAATAGTAAAGGAAGTGTGGGGCTTTTAACCCCGCCCAAATTCTTCTACAAAAAAACCCTGTGCTAGTAATAGAAATAGTGGTCAGGCCCTTTTGCTAATATTTAATTCTAGGGAGAAAAAAGAAAATCATAGTAAGGTATTCCACCCCTGTGCACTCAGTATTTTCTGTGTATGTTTTGTATCCCCACCCCACTGAGGCAATGATACCTTTGATCCAGCTGCATCCAAACTGACTTTGTGATTTCAAAGAATACTTTAATTTCAAATTCTATCAATTTGCATTTACTTAGATGGTACAGATTAGTCCAGGGCAGGATTCCTCCTTTCCCTCTAAAGGCTTCTCTCAGTATATGGTTGATATTGGCATTTTTTAAGACCCTGCTCAGTCCTTCTTGAGATCATGTTGGCTGTCACGCAGGCCTTGAGCCAGCCAAGTGTGTGCTCCTGGGGGACAGGGACCTCTCACGGGTGAAGAGCATGTTGAAATGTTGTACTGAGTTATGGTCACAGATTAGGAAATAGTTGGTTATATTTAGACTTAAAAATAAATCTGGTTTATGTTCCTTTGCTTTTTGGGTTGATAGAGAAGAATTTTTACTTATTTTTTAAAAATGTTTGTATGTGTCATTCCTTTGCCTTCAGTCCTTTCATCTGTTCCTCCTGTTTCTTTCAGACATGAAGTCACAGCACTGTCTGTGATGTCAGTGTGTTTCCATATTGACAGACCGTTCTGTCAGAAACAAGATCTTGATGCTTGTTTCAGATGAGGGAAAAGGGGAATGCAGATGGTAGGAAGAAAATCAGAGGAGTGAGAGGGGAGCAGGGAGAAACACACACAACAGAGCTACAGGGGGAAATGCAGAGTCCAAACCCAACTTTTCCTGCAGAGGGCAAAGGACTACTTTTCCTGGGTTCAGGAAGATCATCCAAAATGTATGTGTAACATTAAGTAACCAGTAGAAGCTTTACCATTGTGCTCGTTTTGGCTCGGGAGTCCTTGAAGGTACAGCAGCAGTGGTCACATGCTGCTTCTCTCCTTGTTTACGCCTTCAGCAACAGCAGATCCTTTTGATTGAAGCCAGGATTATATAGGATTTCCAAAAGCTAGAGCACACTCGTTGTCAGCAACTTCGCATCAGTTCAGAGGCTACCCAAAAATCAACTGCCTGCTCTCACGTGGCTCTTGAACTAATTGTCGCTGTTCGAGATAAGGAAATCCTCCTCGTAACTCATCGAAGTTGAGGCTTCCCAAGGAAAACGCCTCCAAAATTAGGAACAGATCTAAATCACACTGTTGCAATGAGCTGAAAAGGTTCTGAGCAATTGCAACTGGAGAAACAGGGGGAGGCAAAGGGAACAAAGAGAAGGTTAATGAGCAATGGGTACCGTGCAAGTAATAGATAATCTAATAATGAGGTCTAAGATCCTAAAGATGTGTCTGGCACTGGGAACTGCCCGCAGTTCTACCGCGTTTCTTTTACCGATGTGAACAGTAGAAGCCAACATTTGGAGAAACCACCCACTATGCCAACATTTCTAATGCTCTCATGCATTCGGTTTCCAGTAGACTGTAAAATGCCAGCTTGATACAGTCATCTGAATCAATATACTTTATTAGCCTTTTTTTAGCATTCTCTCCTGGTTCTGTGCACTTGATAGGAACAACAGTATCCTCATCCAAACTTGCGGCTAAGGGAAGATAGAGGGGCCTGCTCCTGCTGTGTGAGCTGCAGCAGGTAACTCTGCTCAACAATTAAGCAAATTATTTGTGGGTAGTTGGCTACTTCTCCAGTAGGAAGTCGGAAAGAAACTGGCAACTGCTTCAATCCATTGCTTGAGGCCTAAAGCTGTCAGAAAACAAATCTCCTGTAGCCCACAACACACACACCTTATTTCCAACTTGAAATACCACTCTATACTGCAAGCATTTTTATTTTGCAGCTGTATCTGCACAAATGTCGATGCCACACGAAGGCTTTTTCTTCCTTTGGAACAGATCTGATTTAGAAGCAAATATGTTTGTTGCTTATTAGTCTTTGGAAGGCATCGTTTTGTCCCAGTACTATTCACAGGGAGTGTTGTGCAGAATGCTGATTGACAAGAGTTAAATTCAAAACATGTAGCCATTTTCTGGTGTGTGGTTTTTTTCCTGATTGAAGGAAAACTACTTAGATGTTTGTTTCCAAAACGGCATCTGTCAGCAATCAAAGGGGAAAAATTGCATAAAACAAATGCAATTGTTTGGAGTAGCATTTCCTGGATCATGTTAAATGCTTGATTTGCTCCCCATTATGCTCACCAAATAATTTTATTTTCCACAATAATTGCAATATTTAACATGTTGTATTTAATCTTGTTTTAATGCTATTAACAACAGCCGCTTATGAAAGGAGTAATTGCTCTACGGGTAAGAACCCACCATCCCCAGCATCAGAAAGAACAATGGCAAAGTTGACTGCACCTAATTGTTCTGAATTTAAAACGCTGTTAACCAACAGCACTCCTCATTTCTTTGCACATAACCACTCCACTGTCAGGAAGGAAATGGTTTCATGCTTCTGTCATTCATAATCTGAAAAGTGTATGTTCTAAAAAAAAATATTTAGTTGGTGTGTTTACAATTAATATTGGGAGGTAAAATCATATGTTGGTATAGGAAGAAGTGGTTAATACAGCAATCCAAAGAAAGTTTGTCAGTAGATCTCTAACTACATCAGGTGCTAAAACCTCATATAGAATACAGATTTATCAGAACTTGCCTGGAATGACATGCAGCACAACTGGGTATGAAATACTAAATAAATAATAAGCAGGGCGGGTAAGATGATGGGTTTGAGAGGCAGGAGCAGAGAGAGCAGCAGAAAATTGAACCTGACACCAATTCAAGGGCTGATTGTTACTAAGAGTTTTGCTTTATATTTTGTGTGACTATTTGGAGAGGGAGGGTTTTTTCCCAATAAGCAGTGAGACTGAAAGGACAGGTAGTGTTAGCAAACCTGCAGTAACAGAAGACAATAAATACTTTGGCTAGCCAGAGCAAGGACAGTTCCTGGCACGGTGTCCGTTTTTTTTTTCTGGACTCAAAATAAAAGTTAACACTTCCCATGCTAGTCAGACCCTTTTCTGTAAATAGCAGTGGGATTGTACCTGCTATCTGGAGCTAAAAGTGCAAACTGGGATGCTGTAGTAGCATAGATCATTCACTGATGTGTAGTCCAAACAGGTTGTAAGACTGGGGCAAAAAAACCCCAAACCCCTGCATATTACATTAGCAGTTTATGCTTACACTAAATCATTTGCTTATCATCTCACACATCACAGAAATGCAAGGGTATTATTGAAGCTCAGTAAAAGTTAGTTCTGTCCTGTACTGAATGGCAGTTCTGTAATCTGTGCCGCCCAGAATTACGATTCTGCTGTAGCCAAATAGTTAAACAACAGTTAATACACAAAATAATCCAAACAAGGATTGTGCACCCACGAGCTCCTCTTTCTGATACAAACAGAAACGAATATTGTTTAAAATCGAGTGGATGTTTTTAATACATTTTCCTCTTGTGTCCAAATCACAAAAAGATTTGCGGAGTGTAGCTGTTTCTGAGTGAGCGAGTTGTATCAGCCATAGCTCCGCAACCCTAAGAAATATTCCTGGTGAGAGTGTGTTTGCCAGTTCAGAAGTTCATTTTTTCGAGCACTTGAGGAAAGGCTCTACTGTATAGGCTGGAGTGCCCTGTCAGGGACTGTGGTGGTCACAGCCGAGCAACCGTCGCTCCGTGTGACACAGCGGGGTGATTTAAATGGAAAGCATTCACTGCCTGCTTAATAGTCAGCTGTCACAAAAGTAATACTTCAGTTGGGTTTACAGTGCACCAGGAGAAGTGGGAAAATGAGATGGGAAAATCTATGATTATCTCTGGCTTTGCTAGGCAGGAAAAGATTTTAAAATTAGACAATAACATGATTTCATAACTTTTCAAAAGCAGTTTGTTTTGGGGTTGTGTTTTCCCAAGTTATCTGTCAACTCCTCATGTAAATTTTGAGTGTGGCAGAGAAGTTTTGCAGGAGGGAGAAACAAACCTCTGTGAGTTTGGCAGCTGTCACCTGATGGGATTAAGAAATGTAACATTAAAAACCACATTTAAAAAATATTGTGGCGAAACTATATTTTACCAATCTATAAAAAGGGGACTGTTCAGTTTTTAGGGGGCACTTTGAACCTTCATATGAAAAGTCATTCATTTAAATAATATGATCTGTATCTAAAATCAAGAAGCAATAAATAGCCAAAACTTGAGTGTCTCAAAAAACATGAAAAATCATTTGATTCCTCCAGAAAGCGTCTATCACTGGATCGAGAAATGAACTTGGATAGTTTACACTTTTGTTTTGCCTTTCACTGCTTAAATTATTATATGCACAATTATGAAAGAAAGAAAGACGCGATCTTTTTTCTTTTTTTGCTCAGTCTTTTCCCCCCCAGTCACGTACATGAGAAAAGTAGCTGCGATAAACAGATACTGAATCAGACTGAAAGTCTTTAAAAAAAAAAAAACACCCAAAACATTGCATGATAGTCTCTAAGCAGTTCCATCTGTCAAGCAGAAATTTTAGGCTAATAGCCTGTGGCGATCTCCCTCCACAGTCCACTACCTGCCTTTGTCCTATTAAATCTCTTTATTCTTCTTAAAAAATAAAAAAGAGGAAAGAAAAACCTTGCAGACCAAAATCATCTGAGTGATGAAGCCCTAATTTTGACCGCCTCTCTTTGATGTTGAGCAGTGGGTTCTTATTTAAAAAAAAAAAAAGAGTGAGTGAGAGGGGGGGGGAGAGGGAGAGAGAGAGAGAGAGAGAGAGGAGAAGACAGTGCTAGGAGCAGATGACTTTTCATCTCCACTTCACCTTGCCACTGGGTCTGTGAGAGATTGGTTCATTGTCAAGGAGATTTTTTTTTTTTACCCATGATTCCATATGGTATGGACCGGGCTACATGTTGCCCAACATGCCAGTGCAAATGTTTTCTCAATTAGGTGTCTTATCTCCCGTGAGTTAGCATCAGATGAAGCTTGCTGACAGCATAATGGCAGGGAAAACCTCCGACGGCTCCATCAAATGGCAGCTCTGCTACGACATCTCGGCCAGAACTTGGTGGATGGTGAGTTGGCAGCAGGGCTGCTTTTTTTTTTCTCCCTTTTCTACTTTCCCTCCCTCTTTGACAAAATGTCCCAGACCTCACATTTATCAAATTAACATTTGATTTTTTTCACACTCTTCAGTAGAGCAGCCTCACACTTGTCCCACTTGTGTGCTTTCCCCTGTGTAACAGGAGACTGTTAATGTGCACTACAGTTTCCAGAGGGAAGCTTTTTCAATTCTCCTTAAGGGAAAAAAAAAAAAAAAGTATGCAAAGAAGTAGTTTGAAAAAGCCTTGTTGTGCAGAGTAACTTGTCTCAGTCGGCTGCCTAACGCTCAGTTTGTTTTATTTTATCTGCTGCTTTCCAGCGTCCGTGTGCGCGTGCATTTTTTACCATGCAGTATTTTGTAAAAAGGGAAGGTGGAAAGTTCAGTCCGTTACAAAGCGAGTCGATCCCTGTAAAAGCCTGGAACGGTGCGGTCGTGGCGTGGTGTAAAATCATCACGTGTGAGAGGAGCGCGGTTTGCGAGGTGCTGCTGTTCATCCGAGACCCCGATCTAACTTTTCCCTCTGCTTGTTTGCGTTAGAACAGGTTCCCGGGCTGTGCTGACCTGGAGCCATGTGTTACAGATCCCACATAGTCTGGCTCTAGCTGCTTTTGGGCACAATTAAAGTTTCAATAAAGTCCCAACGTGCTCCGTAGAACGAGTTAACTAGCATGTCATGGTCAGCCGGGCCAGACAACCTTTGACATCTTGAATCTATAAGAGGTATAGTGAGTTAGGAGGATGCACAATAGCCCATTGTAGCAGAAGATGCAAGTCCTGTTGCGAGGAAGAGAGTCCTCAAATCATTACTGCCCTCGTTAGCGTGTTGTCCGTTAGGGATTAATTCGTTAGCAGCGCATTTTTAGTTTTCTGTAATTATTATTCTTGTGGCAAGCGTGAATTCTTCTAGTGAGAGGAAAAGTTTGCTGCCAGGACAATGAATGTATTATCCGCTCCTAACTGGACCGTGAACCTCAGCTCATTTCACATAGATATCAGTTAAAAAAGGACTGGCGAGTGGAATTACAAAACAAGGCATGATCACTTTCATTGTATGATACGCTGAAACAAGTCGGGGGCTTTCCCTCCCCCTCGCCGCCCCGGACCAATTTTGGTATCATTTGGAAAGTTTAAGACCTCAGAGGACTTGAAAGACTTTTAAAAGTGAGATCCGGAAGGATTTTATTCTGCAGCTTGGTGGTAGCCATTGTGTATATCATGTGGCTTGTATTTAAAGGTGTTTGGGCTCGGGGTTTTCCTTTTTTTTTTTTGTCTAAACTCTTAATTTTTTTAAGCGTCCATTAGAGGTTTGCCAGTGGTTGCCAGTGAAATGTAACATGCAGTGTTTGGTTGATGGGAATAGGGAAGGCTAACCACTTTACTTATAGTACTGATTTTCCAATTAGACTTTCTGCCAGGAGAAGTTGGAGGGGGAAGGGGTATTTGCATGCACATAAACTGTTGATTATTCATGTGACTTTTTTTTTAGCTTGTTAAACCCCTGTAAATAAGGCTATTGATTTTTACTTATCGTTTTCAAAGCAAAGTTTTTCAAGTACCTGTTTTAGCCACAAGATTTATATCATGCTGTGATTTTGCCTTATTCCAAGCCATTTGTATATTTTATTACCACTCCTCTTTTATTGTCTATCGGCGGCTTTTATGATGAGGTACGTCTGTGTTTATTATTTAATAAGTATCTTCAAATGTTACTAGGCAGTTATTAGCACTCTAGAGAAAGTGCCCAAGGAAGTTTCATTTCAGTCACATCTATTTCACAGATGTTTTAGTGCTGTGAATATAATATGTAAAAATCCTGGAAACATTTAGTAATGCACTTGCCTAAAAATAAACAGTTTTATAACCACACATGCTGTTGTTTAGATTAAACATTGCAGAAAGTTCTCCTTAAACTTAAACGTCACACCATTTATTTTCTAACAGAAAAAAAAAATCACTTAAATAGCCTTTTTTTGTAGAAGTTGTGGTAGATAAGAGACGTTATTTTTAGCTGAAGTGAATAATTCAAGATCTTTACAATAGATGTGTTAATTGCAAATAATTTTCATACAAAGTCTCAATTATTGATGGAGTAATAAGCAGTTTTTCATACATTATGAATCTAAAACACACAACAAAAATAGATTTTTTTTACCTCCCCCCCAAAACCTCATCCCATTTGCCACATTCTTTTCATCAAAAGTAAGCTAGAGAGCAGATTTTAATGTTTTAAAGACAAATAAAGCTTTGAAAATTACCTCATGCATCGTCTGGCTGCACAAAATCTCAGCTGCACAGTGCTAAACTTCGGTTTGGTACTGCCAGCATACAAAGAGATGAGTGAATACCCCTTGCACCCATATGGACTCAGCTGCCAGCACTGGGATATGCAATTTTGCTTTTTAATGAATCGTAAACAATTTGTATGTCAAGCGAGGGAGTTTGTTTTTTTTCTGGAGCAGGTTCCAAATCCATTTGAAGCTATAGCTGTGTACTGTACTGGAGCATTATGCCCAAATTTAAAGGTTCTGTGTCACTGGGATGAAAAGACCTGTTATAATGAAAGAAACGGCTTTATAAAAGGCTGGGTGTAGTAATCTCTCTCTCTTTCTTTCTGGCTTTCTTTCTTTCCCTCTCTCTGTCTCTCAACCTCACACTCTTCCTCTTTCACCCCAGTCTATAGCATGTTTATAGCCAGCTCTGGAGATAATGGAGATTGGTTGATTGCATGATTAGTAAAATGAATGGATTTTAGCATTGGGCAAAGCAGCTTGCAATTTTGAAAGGTGGCTTTAAAATGCAGAGTTCTAATTTTGACCTTATTTTCTTTCATAGATAATCTTTATTAATGCTCTTTTAATTCATTTTTCCTCATCACAGCTAGTTTTTCTCCCCAGCCATCTGATGGAATGGCTAATATATTTTATCTTACTTGCCAAAATAGCAAGAGGTCAAAGTAAAAGAAAAAATGTTATTTCTCTTTCTTGTAGACAGTTGTAAATGTTTCAAACTATTTCAGCAGAAGCCACAGGATTTGTACATTTCAGTAATAATTGCATTTGTCTCCACTGTTTTAAGGCACTCTTACACCTAATCTACTTTTTTAATGCTTTAATCAAGTAAATGCAGAAACAGTTATTATTCTGTCTACATTGTTATGTGACATTTTAGCATGAAATTTCCCCCAAATGCTGTAAATTTGTGTAAGAAGGAGTTATATTTATTTTTTATATATATATATATATATATCTCTAATAGCAAATAATTCAACCGATACAGGAACCTGAAGATACGAGGTGAATTTGTTGGAAAAATGATCATTATTTTGTTTTCATTGGCACTTTCAATTGAAATTTGCTGCTGTCATAGAGACACTAAAGGGTTAGTCACAGAAAAGTTTCAGTACTCTGTCTTGCATTTGTAACAAATATGTGCAGCTGGGCTACTTTTATAAACATTTATTTCAAGCTGATTATTTTTTTTAATTATTTGCTCTAGCAAGCCAGTATGATGTGACTATAATATGTTTAATAAGGGATTGTCTGCAAAATTCCTTTGCACGGGGTTATTGAAATAGATGTGCAGCAAAGGTATATACTGGAGGGAAAATCCTCCATGGCAAAACAAAACTAAAGACCCCAAATTGGGCCAAATTCTGCTCAAGGTTTACGCTGCCACCAGCCTGAAGTTGCTGCGTTGGGAGGAGTGGAGCGAATCCAGGTTTGCTCACCTGAGCGACTGAGTTCCAACCTGGACCCATAATTTGAGTTATCTCCATCCAAACAGTTTCAAACCCCCAAACTGTGCTCTTTGTGAAACATCTGAAGAGGAAAAAAAAGCCTCATTAATAAATAAGAAGCCATTTCAAATGACTCCATGTATGAGCAAACTGCTGTTATTGAATGCGACAGTTAAAGCAGATCTTCCAGTCATTTCCAAAATAATTATTTTCTAATTTTACTGTCCTGCTCTCGATCCACAGTTCAGTGTGAATGTCTTTATTTTCTGTTGAAGCCATGAGTGAAACCAGAATTTATTAAAAATAGGCAGCCTAGACTTAAAAGGGTCATTTAGTTACTTTAAAGGTTCTTAACATCATTTTTTCACTGAAGCTTTTGGTGACTACTTTTCTTCCACACCTCTGTTTATTCAGAGAAATAGCTGGAATTGCTCAGGTAATTAATGCAATTTAAAAAAAATATGAAAATGTCAAAATGTTGCTAGCATTTCCATCAATTAAGAATTAATAGAATCCTCACTATAAATCTCATTGCAAATGAAAATAAAAATGATGGCGCATCTAATAAATATTTAATTTCATCATATGGAAAGTTAATTGGCACTGCCAAAATACTCAAAAAAGTATTTTTTGTTTAAATCACTGAGTGTATCTATGCACACTCTTAGTCCAAGTTTATCATGGTAATCCCCACATGCTGTTGAACCGTCTGTGGCTTTGCTGATTTGTGCTTCTTACTTCTGATTTACGGTATATCAAAAGGCATACATGTAGCAATAATTATTCTGCTCCTGCCCCTATAAAAATAACAAAGTGTGAACAGTGTAACATTGCAGCATGGATTTCCTTTGTTTTATACAGTAACTCTTGTATGTTCATACGCTGCTCAGCTGCTGTATAAAAATTTTTAATAAAATTATTCCTTCTCTATCAGAGTTCCTAAATTCTCTTAAACAGCTTAAACACTTCAGTGCATCATTATACATACTTTATATTGTCTTCATTTTCTATAAGTGGCCTCCTCTTGCTTACAAGTATTTGTCTAGCTGTTTTCTACTCTTTTTCCTTCACCTGTCCTGAATATTGCCATGAATGTTTCTAATTTAAAGCCAGAGGAGTCAGTGGCTGATTAGAAGACAGGAAATTGGAGGATTAAACTGTCTGGTTGAACTTCCTTTACTTATCAGTACTGTGTAACTCACACTGGATTATAAACTCATTGGGACAATTTCTACAGTGTATCAGTACTTCCGTTTTCTTAGTCTTTATTTTTGTGGAGAAAGTACAGAAAATGGGGAAAATGGGCAATTTGGAGGTAAAACCAAATACTTTTTAATAACACTGAAGCACTGGAAGTTTTACTTAAATTTGTACAAATGTCTTCAGGTATAAGAATTCATTCAATTTTAAGTCATGCAGGTCTATAATATAGATTTTAAATTCAGTATGTAAACAACCAAGCAACAGATACTTTCGGGGAGGGGGAGGGAAATGACATCATTTTAGTAAGAGGAGAATGCGCCATGTTAACCCTTGTTCAACCCTTTTCTCCTCAGAAACTTCCACATCTGTTGTGACATGATGGTGTAGTTGTGGGACAGTCTGAGGAAAGGCTGGAGAGAAAAGCCTGTTTATGCAAAAAAAACTTTGTCTGGGCTCCCAGTGCTGCCCACTGAGCCAAGAGCTGGAGATGTGACATCCTCACTCAGCGTTGGCTGGGAGGAGGATGTTGTGTAGGTATCTGTGTCACCAGGAGGAAGGGCACAGTTTTGTCCCCTTAAGGGCCAGCTCATTCTTGTTAGTGATCCCCATGTCTGATTTCCAGAGCTCATCATGTTGTGAAATTATAGTGATGGTTGGGAAAGCCAGTAACAGCACGATCTGGAGGGTCTGCGTTGTGAAGGATGAACAGGAGAACTTCCAAGCTCAGTCTGTGCTGTACCTGACGGGTCTCTGTGCTACCAGTCACCATCATTTAATTTTACACACTGGACTGAGATCGGACGGTGTCAAAACTGTGATTAAAACCAGAGAACACAGACACTACCTGAAAGGTCAAACATCTCGATTTTAACCTAATCATGTACTCCAGTTTAAACACCAGCACTGGATCTTTGAACGTACTGGGATGCTTATGATGATTTTTGGCAGTCTGGTCTTTATACTTTTGGCAAGTCCCTCACTATACTGGGAGTATAGTGGAAATGGATATGAAAATATAAGAATATTCTGAAACTTTTTGCTGCAAAGGTCCCTGTAGTTTCCGTACAAACAATTTGAAACTTTTTACAAATAAGGAAATAGATATTTGCTTTCCTTAACTTCATATGAGAGAAAAAAGGTAACATTTTTGGTTTATTAAAAGGTTCCCACGCTTTAATCCCAGAGTGAAAAGAATCTCACTGTGCTGCTTGAAGCATCCCTCTCCCTCAGATGTGGTCACTCACGCTGACTAATATTTAAAGATTATTTTAGGATGAATAGAGTTTTTTCTTCATTGACATTTGAAGACAAATATTCTGGTACATAACAGCATGGTTTGGACTGATAATATCTTTGTTATTTCCATGAGTGTCACTAGGACCCTCTTTCACAAGTGCTGCAGGTAATAATTACAGAGCTCATTTCGGGTGCTCAAACTCTTATGTATGTGTTCAAACACACACATTTTCCACATGGAATACACTCATACTCTATCCACCCACAAAAAGCAGAGGCCCTGCTATACTCCCAAGAAATTCAACTGATCTTGGAGCAGGAGAAGCCGGTCTGAGTGAGGATCAGGTGCTGCACAAACCTGCAGTAGCTCTTTTACACAAAGATTTTAGCCCTTATATTCACCGTAATGGGGATCTCTGGATCTATTTTCCATAGGATCTACTTACCATAAAAGAGATTAATGAAGAGCAATTCTCAGTAAGATAAAAATCATTAGAACAGATTAAATAGATGTGTTGACTAGTGGAGTGAGATTCAAAATATTTTGCCTGTATAAGCGTATCTGTTGTTCTTTGGTGGTTTGTTTTTTTTTTTTCAGAGGCTGTGAAACACAAAGTTAGCAATACAAGTAGGGATGGGTGGAAGTGTTGGATAGTACAGATGGCACTATAAGCTTGTAGGCTCTTACTACCCATAATTGCAATGCCCTTGCTTTCAAAGGAGTGCAGGTTGCCCTTGATGTACGCAAACAGCCATATTAATTTCACAACCCAATTGGAGTCGCACACACGCATTGAGGTTGTCAATAGGAGCAGTGTGGAAATTAAGAGCACAAACAGTGCTCTCAAATAGGCCTTTCTGCTTTAAACACGACTAACTCAAAAGGCACAGGGTGTATGTGGTCACTGACAGGGTATTTCCATAGCTGAGAGTCTGTGAGTAAATTACAGGGGAGTTTTTCCTTTTTTTTTTTTTTTTAAATCCAGAATTCAATTAGTCTGAACCTGATTCCGCATGGAAATACACTGGTAAAGAAAATGGAAAGTAGAGCATGTCTTATTGGTTTATCTCAAGGGAATATAAAGAGTATTCCAAAGTGACCCAAGTTAACCTTTTGTGTTCAATAAGAAAAGAAAAAAATCTGCCTCATTTGATCATTCAATCAATATTTATATTTACTTTCAAGAACAAATAGAGACAACTTGCATGTGCACTTCTCTTTGCCAGGGTTTTTTACTAGAAATTTTCTTTTGTGATTTTATTTGAAAGTGGGTAGGTTAAGAAGAATGGGTTAAATGGATTATTTAGGGCAGTGACTGAAAGGTGAATCACCAGAGTTTTACAAGAGCACAAATGGGACAAGTTTTCAAGGATTATAAGCAAACACAAGTAAAACTCAACTTTACTCATGATCTGCTGCTAATGAGGACTTACAGTTTAGACAAATTATGACTTGTTGCTTCCTCTCCTTTTACCTTGGTTACTGAAGGAAATCAGCTCTCTATCTGCCATGTGCATGGAATGAAATTAGCATAAGGCACTACTTAATACACACAAGGGCTTCCCTCTTGTTCAAAAATCAATGAATAATGCTCAAACAATTTTAAAGAAAATAGTAACTTTTTTACAAATTATAACTCTCTCACCTGATTTTAGGACACAACTTTTTCTTTATGGAGATATGTAGAGTTGTTGAAATTTGTTATTTTTCTACAGGCACCCATTCTTTTTGTTCTTAATAAAGTTTTCAAAGTATTCCACAGACAAATGGGAGAAACACCTTCCAGGGAAGTATGAGGGCATGTAGGAAGAGGACAGAGGCTTATAATGGTGGGAAACCCTTGGTGAGGGCCTGGCTCCTGGCAAGCAGTGACCTTTCTAACATAAGTTTGTATCGAGAGCTGAAAGTGTAAAGAACAGAAGGAAGAGGATGGACCAAAGAGTGGGTGCTCAATACCAGCTCTATAAAGGAGACTGAAGGGAGGACAGGCTGTGATCTGAGAATGTTCCCTGGCATTAGGAAGAGCAGTGGCCAAGAGATCACACTGAGCAGAGAAAGTGAACCACAGTATGGGTTTTTTTTTCCTTCTCCAATCACTCCTTGAAGCTGTTTCTTTTCCATAACTTAAAATCCCATTCAGTAACATATGGGCTACCAACTGCTCAGGTCCTCCAGTAACTGGACCACTGCACAGACAGCTTTGTGGTTTATTTTCCTCTCTTTGGATGCAGAGGCAGGGTTTGAATTGCAGAGCAGTTCCTTCTCATTTGCCCAAACTCTTCTGCACTGAGGCAACTCCATAGAGGAAGCAAAAGAGCCACAGGACAGCAGCAGCAAAGGCTGAACAGAGCAAGGCTCTGTGGCAGCTCCACGAGATGTCCTCCATGACCAGCAGTGCGAGCACTTCTGATTGCATCTGCTCCATTCCAGAATTTTAGGGAATCTTTTAGGGAAGTTTTCTGTAAACTCTCTCCAGTCATAACTGAGAAAAGGAAAACAAGGGGGGAAAAATGTGAAGGGCTGACAGTGTGCCCCTGTGGCACAGGGATTCAGAAAAGCCTGATGCTCCACTGGTCATGTCCCACAGCTCTACACCTGGTGTCTCCCACTTGCAGCTTGACAAAGTGTGGTTTCACAGCACCTTAACCTCCCTCCTGGAACCAGCTGACCTCATCTCTGAGTGGTGCAGTCCACCTTTCTCTTACTTGCCCCAGTTTTTGAATCTACTCCTTGATCGTGGAGCTGATACTTCATAAACCCTCAGGTCTTTACAATACTGAAATGCAGAGAGACAGGGAACAGCACAAAGCCCTAATGAAAAAAATGTTTTATCTAGCCAAAAAGTGATTTATTGTCTGCCTAAGAACAGAGAGATAGATGGGCTGGGGACTTTTATTTTCCCTTGCAACAGGATAAGGGGCTAGAGCCAAAACACATGGAAGTTGTACACTGAAAAGCAGTGTGAGACAAGGCCTTCTGGAACATGAGAAATACAGACTGATAAGGGTGGAACAGCAGAGCTGCAGAGTTTTGAGGATAGTGACAATTTCAATATGATGCAAACATCTGTTCATGTGCTCTGGATTGAAATACTCAAACACCTGCGCTCCCATATACATCCTCACGGCTGCAGATTCCTTTGTTCTAACAAGTTTTCTGGGCGCACACTCTGGGACAGGTGTGCATGAGCTTGGTGTGGAATTGTTTGTATGATGAAGGTGTTTGCACCTGAAAAATGCAGGTGCCTGCTTTAAATGTGTGCTCTCACAAGCAGATGTGCAATGTGTTTCCTTTGGTTTCTGTACAGGTCTGCCAAAACTATCACTTTAATTCCTTTATGTCTCATCCTCCCTTTGTATGGAGTAGAATAAGAAAACACACCTCAGAAAGGGTGTTAGATGGTAATTAATAGGTTTTAAAAAATCTGTAGATGCTATAATTTAAGTACTTGCCTTTTTTAAAATAAAAGTTATTTGTGAATATAAGGCTTTGCAGAATTAGGGAACTAAAGACAGGAAAGACTGTGAGTCTTTCCATCTCCCAGCAGTCTGTTTTTTACTGTTTATTTATTGCTGACTTTTATTTTGCCTTTAAGCCAAACACTATGGGTTACTCATATAGCATATGCTTCTTCACTCTGCACACAAGTAAAAACAGTGATCTCCAAATCAAGATAATATTTTAATAAATCTTGACTGAGGATGCCTGAAGTGGTACGAATGCTCACACTGTGTAAGACTCAGGCATCTCCGTGCATGTCACTGTTTCATATTAAGTAGGAGTTTGGTAAATTGGGTGGATTACTGGGATTTCATTAAAAATTAAATGTACAATTATTTAGATGAATTTTTCACATATGCTTGTGGGCAAACAATTTTTGATTAGTTGTTGACATATAGTACACACAGTGCGTGTGTGTGTGCGTGTGCACATGTATATTTACATGCACGATATATAAATAAAATACAGACAGTAATGCAGTGTTAGGAAAGTCCACTAGTAGTCATTAATTTGACAAGACTTGTATTGGATGAGAAGAATGATCTTCCTCAGAGTGAAAAATTGTTTTCACTACGTCACATTAAGACATTTATCCAACGAGCTGCATAAGAGCTCAGGACCAAGCACAGCTCATCTCAGCTCGTTTCACCTACCTCTTTGTAGAAGTTCCTCTTCCAAATGATGCCGTGGAAGAAAAAATGTGTAATGCCTGTTACTGGCCTGGGGTTGCAGAATTTGCATCAGTGGAAGGAACTCTCTCCGTTTAATTTTAATTAGAAATCAGGTGGTAAAGCTGGGGAAAAGATTTGTAAAGATCTGAAGTGTCTGAAGAGGAGTGGCTTGAATAACACTGTATTAGTCATGAGGTGAAGAAGGAAGAATGTTGTCGTGATTTGAAAGTAACATTGTTCAGTAAACGAAGATGTGTGAAGCACTTGCTAAACTGAATTAGTTCTGAGGTTTTGTGCACGTTTGTGTAACTCTGTTCATTGAAGCTTTGAACAATTGTGAAGGAGAAAACAGAAATTCATTTATTAAGTAAAAAAAATGCTCGAATTCTCTTCTGGTGGTGTTTATCTGCAGTGATTCAGCTGCGATTTTTCATATTTCAGACAGAATAATTAATTAGCAGAAATAAATAGACACAATACCGTGTAAGCCTCTGAATTTTATTTCGAGGTGCCACTATAACAAAGACTTTGCTTTCTCTCACACAAACAGAAGTTGTAGAGAAGTTTTAGGACCTTCTGCTCCTAATTTTTCTAAAGAAACTGTTCCTTAACAGATGACCTTTTTCTAATGGATGGATTCATTATGCAAGAAGGGTAAATCTTGTGGTCTGAGTGTCCTCTGTAAAATATAATTGAATAATTGTAGCCATATACTTCATATTGTATTATCTTGCAATTCATTTTTCTAGGAGTTGGTGCTCTGACCTCTTTGTGGGGAGGGGGAACAGTGTCTGCACTCTCAGGTCGTGTTCTCACTTCCTTTTATTGCACCCCTGACACTCACTCATCTACCTGGGATCTTTACCTTTGTGCCACTACACTTGTTGCTGTCTTACTCAGTTAAGAAGTACAAATAGCCCCAGCATTGCCAGCTGCAGTCCCAGGCTGGATCATTACTCCAGATTTGAGGTTAATCAACTGCAAATTCCATTAGCTTCATACAGAGTGAAAATAAAGAACAGACGGTCTCGCATGTGAGCCAGAAGTCAGGTGCAGCACAATACGGCCAGCCTTCAGGTAGAGGGATTTTTTTCCCTTTGGCCAACACCTCTGAGATCAGACCAAAGAAGCAGATCAAAAAAGATTTTCATGAAAGTTTTATAGACACACTTTTTTTTTCCCTTCCTTTTTCTCTCCATTTCCAATTGCAAACGTTAGTTCTTCACTTGGCTCTAGTGGCATTTTTACCCTTTTTTCTGCTAAACACTATGGAAAGTTGTTGTTAAGAGTTATATTCTCAGGCACCTTATGTTCTTTGCCTACTTGTTGACTGTGTGACTTGTTTTGCTGCTTGAGGAAGCGCTGGGTGAAGTCTGGGTGGGATAGGCGGGCAGTTCACTGTTGAAGACCCATTTATTGTGATTCAATTGCTGACAGGCACACGCACCTTGTGAGCTCTGCCGCGGATTTCAATAGGACTCACACAATCAAAGCTGGACACACAGGAGAGCAGAGGCAGGAACCAGGCCTAGACACTTCCCTGCTGCTTTTATTCCATGCACTGTCTCCCCCCACTCCCCTGAGATAGTGGGTTTGTTTGTCATTGGTGGTTTTCTCATAAGTCCATTTAAAATGTTTAATTACTTATTTTTGCATGTGCTACAAGGGTCAGTACTTATAGAAAAATTTTTTAAAATTAATCTACAGTTAAATGCAAAAATAATGCCTTTGATAATCTGAATATTCTAAAGCAAAAGCTTTCCCATAGAGCAGAAAGAACTGCAGGAAAGTCAGGTCTGTGGGCAGAAGCTGAGATGTTGTTGCACTCATACTGCTCTGCACTTTCCAGGCTGAATTCTCAAAATGTACATTAGCACAGTGATTGCCAAACAAAGTGAATTTTGTGTGCTTTGGTTTTTCTGTGCATCTCTCTCTCTTTACCCAGTTTTGATGGGGAAGGGAGGTGTCTCTGTGTATGTGTGTGTGTATCTCCCTATATACATATGTTAGATTATCACTGGCACACCACTACAAAAGGTTAGGGAAAATATTGCTGCCAACAGAACTAAAGATTAAATAATCCAATCTCTGGGAACTGTAAACTAACAATCACTATCACAAACGGGCCCTTTCTAATCATAGTTTGTGGTGGAATGAAAGATGCAATTGTCTGGAATTGATGAATATGGGATCCATGCTGGCTTCAGGGTCAAAGGTGACTTCATGCAAAGGTCCCTTTCTCTCTGGCACTGCTGCCTTTGTATAGCATAGCTTGGCAGCTATCTCTTTGCACTTCGGCTACCTGCCAATGCAGCTGGTACTGTGCAACTGTCTGGTACAGACTACAAAGCATCACTCAGCAACCAGCAGCTCCGCATGGGGCCCCTTTTCTAGGATGACAAAGAAAGATGGGCTATACATTCTGCCATCTATGCCCATTAAAAAGACTCTTAAATTGCATTACTACAAGTTATTGTTAATTATGTAGTAGTCACTGGATCTGTATGATCCTTTGAGGGCTTGATAATCTTTACTGTATGCTGGCAGTACGAGTAATCAAGAGGGAAAAATCAGTATTTTGTTGTGTAAAAAGTAAGTACTTATGTGGTGAGTTGCTTGTGTGTAGCCATATGAATGAAACCTTCACTTGGACAGGTTTCTGGCATATGCAGAAACAAAACTGATTCAACTAGACAAATTACTTGTGAAGTTGTGTCCTTATAGTTTCAATATTCATGTTGCAGTTAGACTTGGGAAGTGCTTTTGTTGGTAAGCGTTTATCCTGAAAGCTTGCTGGTTGTTAAAATGTGCCTTGAGCAGAAATGGGGATGGAAGGAAACAAAGTTCCTGGGTACATTAGAATAACCAATTTCAGTTTAGAAATCATAAAACTAACCAGTATTTAGAGGAGGGGATTCTGATAATGGAAGTGGCATCACTGTCAGACTGATGGGACACTGAATATCCTGAATACTTTGTGCCTCAGTAGTGCATTTTCTTCCTGTTCTTAAGAAACTGTTTGTAGTGCAGTCAACAAAAGGAAAATGTTTGTCCCCCCTAAAGTTGAGGTCCTGGTTGTCTCCTGAGGAATGACTGAGCTACTTCTGTCCAGGCATGATGAATTGCATTGCAACTAAATCTGCAGGCCTGATTCCAATGGGTATTTTCCAACTCCTGTAAGTCTATCAGTGTTCATATAAAACTGGAATCGCTAATCTGGGCAAGCAAGATTGGATTCACCTTCAGTAGGATGTATAGATGACTTGCTCCATAGATCCAAGTTATTTCAGCTTAAATATCTTGAGCCAAATGCCCCTGTCAGCTGGCACAGCTCCCCTGAGGTTAATGGAGATGTACCAGTTTACCTCTCCTGAACTTTCTGGCACTTGTTTTATCTAAGATTTCAAGGAAAAATCTGTAAGGAAAATGGTGGGATTTTTTTACTTGTGACTAAGTTTTTTCCCCCTTTTCTTTTTTCCTGCTTTCCCTGCACTATTTATGATCTTGCACTTGCCTCCTGTAGAGCTGGCAGGCAGCCTAAGATGTACACCAAATTCTGGGAAGGAAGCAACACCATTTCTGTATAGTACCACTGTGAGAGCTAGTCTGTTGGACTACTTTTATTTCCTCTTTTGTTCAAATTACACAAAAATCTGAGAGACACAAGATACGACAGGAGATGAAAACCCTCAGTCTTCAGTTTCTCTCTTTCCTCCTTGCATCTAATATTCCTTTTCTAGCCTTGTTCTGGTATCGGCTATTTGAAATAGTTATATATAATTTAACATTATACAAAAGTATTGTCATATCAAACATAGTGAAACGGATTCCAAAAACACCATCTGGTATTTGGGAATGCACTGTGAGTTGGGAACGTGAGAAGAGATATTCTTTGCCACTTTGCTTGGGACCCAGCCATTAGCAGTGTAATTGCCAAGAAAAGGTGACAGGCTTCAGGCTTAATGCAAGTGGTTGGGTTTTTTTCCTCTCTCTCTCTCTCTCCCCCAGTCTGTTAACTCTATGATTCCTAAACTAAAAGCAAAAGGCACTGTAAGGACAACACCAGGCAAAAAAAAAATAGGCTCCCTTAAATTTAAAGGCATGGCAGAAAATGAAAACAGTCTCTGGGCTCCTATAAGAAACTGGAATAAGTGAAAGCAAAATAAGCTGTTGAGAGGAGGAAAGAAAATAAGAGATGTATGCTTTAAATCTGCAGTGTGCTACATGGAATTGTTCTCTTAAGTAGTGGATTTGTAATGATTAGAGTTTCCCAAGCTTTATCCAAAAGCTTATTTCAAAGCCATCATTAGTTTCCTCTAATCCACCCAAAATTGCAAAATGCATATTGTGAAGGTCATCCGTGACTATTCGAAACCTGCTTTATTTGATGTTATCTCGCTTCTTCCTCCGTATCTCCATCTATCCCTTTAAGGTGGGGGGGGAACAGAGAGAGAGTTTAATAAATTAAAATCTCAGATTGATTTCTGTGGGAATATTATTTTGCTGTGTAAGACTCCAAAGGGCATGCACAGTACAGTTTATATAATTTCATGTTGCTGCCATTGGCAGGTGTAATTCTAACAAGTTCTGCCAATAATTCTCACCTGAGAACCAGATCAAACATGAGGGACGTAAAAAATCAGAGATATTTGAACAAGGATCAAAGTCTCTGTATGGCATGCAGGAAGGCAAATAAACTTTGCAGCAGAGGATGAAAATAAGTGAGTAACACAGAAAGATTTTCATCTTTATTGATTTCCGTCTAACATTTGAAATACAGCCTTGTATTAATTCTCAGCTTTAAAAAAAGGCCACATTGATTTGTTTCGGCATGTCAGAAACTGCGATGCTACAATAGATCTGCTATTAAATTACACAAAATAAAATGATTTCTGGTGGGTGTAGCTAATGCTTGCCAAATTAGATGAAATGAAAGCTAACCCTCTTAGTCTAGCTGTTGTTTTTAAATATTTATGTCTTTAACAGACATTTGTGTGTGCCATGAGGGGGACTAGAAACTCCTTTGCTATCAGTCAGTTGATGTAGACATGCAAAATTCTTACAATCTCAGTACCAGACTCGCACTAAACGTTTGTCACCGCAAGTTCTTTCCATTTCTTTGAAATTCTTCCGCCGATTCACCACGCTGCTGGTTTGGCTCCCGCTGCTTATTTATTTACTGCGATTGCATTTCCCTGCAAACGGGTTCTGTATGCAAAATTTAGGCTACAAGGTGTAGCGCAGATTTTTGGAGCTGAACCTTTCAGCGCAGCAAAGGTGGTGGCAGCCCCATGGCTGCCAGATTGCTCGAGGGACTGCGAGAGAAGCTGCGAGCCCAGAGCTCGCCCTCTCTGCCGGCGACCAGCCGGCGCGAAACTTTGCCCTGAAACAAACACCGCCACACATCCGAGTGGGAAAGAGAGTCAAACATCACAAAGGAATCTGTCTGCTCTTCCTGAGACTTTTATGGGGTGCAATTATATCCCGGTTGTGCTCAGCCTGACCTCCAGTGCTGTTTGCTTTCTAAAAGGCAGCGATGGTCTCTGATACAGCACTCATTTAGTACCAGGTTTTTGGCTTTGAACTGTGTCGATACAAGGCAGTCCCCAAAGCACCGGTGTCCCAAACCCTCCGACTCAGAACCCAACCCAGGCAGCCCAGAAGAAAGATAATGTTCTGGTTTCTATCTCACAGAAACAAACACTCTTTTGAGGTAAGGCCACTCTCCAACAGAGTGTTGTATTCCTGGTCTTGTTCAGTACCCGCTGCTCCAACAGCTCTGCTTGGGATGGAGCACTGAGGGACACATCTGTCACCTCAAAGTACAGACATTTCTTGCTTCGATCAGTTCTGTGACACAGGGACAGACCACATGCAGGATTCCTGGTTCCCATTCAAGGAATCAAGAAACACAACCAAAAATTGAATTTCTGAAGGGATGTATTCACCTTTGAAAACTTTTACATACAACAGGGAAAGCCCTTCAACACAAGTGAAACGTGATAATACTTTCTGAATTACAGAATTCCTCCACTAACAGAAATTGCACAAATTCTCTCTTTTTGGCTGTGCTTTGTTTTTTTTTTTTTTACTTTTGCCTATTGAATAATCTACTTTTAAAATACATATATTTTATTTAACACTTTTAATCAACAATTACAGTAACAAAATTTGTATCTTCATTCACTAAGTTAATATTAAGTGTGTTTCTAGCCTCTGTTGAGCACCTGCAGCCTCTGTGACCCAAAACCTGCTGCTGTGGTTAATAGCAGCAATACCTTGATTCAGTGCAATCTACTCCCCATTCATCCCCACCACACAGCGTGGGGCACCTCTGGGACACCCTGGATGTGTGCAGGCTGCAGCATCCTGTCCCCAGCTTCATCTGGGTTGTGGGCACACTGATGCTTTCCCAAGGTGGTAAACTGCCAACTCCAGCAGTTTTAGCTTTTTATCACCTTAACAGGAATGTGCCACCCACAGCAGTGTGGAATTGCTGGATCCTTCCTCTCATTTTTTCCTTCTGCATAAAGGGCTTTGCCTGTATTCTCCCTTCCCAGCCTATACCAGGCTGGGGTTTTGTTTTGCTCTCCGGAGACATGATGACAAACTGCAAATGAATAATCAGAAGTACTTAGAATGAAAATGGCAAAAATATTATTAGTTGCTGCCCCCCACCCCTACTCCCGCTCCGCTCTCCCATTTTCCCCTCCCTCCTCTTTTGACGGCAGGCAGAAAATGCAGATGCCAAGGCAGCGGAAGATATTTTTAAGCAGGAGCATCTGGCTCCTTGGCAGACTTCACAGGCAGTTGGTTTGGTTGTTTTGGAGTTGCCTCTGGGTCTGTCACATGTTTTGGCATCTGACTGATTGTCTGGGCTGCCTCCTCTTATTGGACATATTTTTTGTTTGACTCACCTTTGATTCTGAATTGTCTCTTTATTTTCATTTGCCAGTGAACAACAACTTCAGCTGATCCTGGGCTTGTTTATGTAGAAATAGTCCCTGTCGTTCCCTGCCTGTGGCTCACGGGAGCCTCCTGCCTGCCCTCTCTGTGACCAAAGGTGCTTCCTGCTGCTTCCTCAGGATTCGGGTTAGGCTCTGAGCACTCCCTGGGAAGGAAACTATTCCATGGGGAAGGGTTTTCCTGCATTCAAATATGCAGCCAAAAGCTGGACAGACACTGTATCCCAATATATGCTGTATCTCTGTGTGGGGTTTGGGTTTTTTTAAATATATACATATAAGATTATTATACTGGGGAGAAGATCTATCTTTAAACAGTGTAGTTTTACTACTTTTGCAGAGTGTAAAAAACTACTTAAAATTTTGTCTGTTCCCATCTTTTAAAGTTAGATGCTTAGCAGCATTTGCTTCTCTATTTTCTCAGCATGGTAAATCACAGCCAAAGCTATTTTTTTTAACTCAAAAGAACTTTTTCCCCCTCAAACATCGCGTCGAGGCAGTCTGGAAGCCGGTCCCTGCGACCCGCCCCAGCCTGCGGAGCCAGCCCCGGGATTTTCCGAGTGCCAGGGCAGCGAGGCTGGCAGAAACAGGTGGGCTCACAGCAGGGAGCAGCAGCCCAAGCCCTGCCACAAGTTCTGCTGGGATTTTTTTAGGTGGTTAAACTAAATCTAATTAAACCAGAGCATGTTTAAATGAGCTTCATTTAAATGTGCACTTTGTATAGGTTCTCTACTAATAACAGCAGCTCTTGCTTTTATTATTAGTGCTATCATTTTTCTGTCTTTTCTGATATTCTCAGGGATTGAATGGATTATTTCTCAGAAAGACTGGGTTTATATTTCTAAAATGCTGGTTTGGATCTGTCCTCTGAACTAGTCCTTGCTGTGCTCAGGAGGTACCACGGAGACTCAGACATGAGATAGAAATCTGTGTTTTCAAGCTAAAAAGAGACCTTATTCCATAAAGTGTTTTCATTTAAGGAGCCTGCAAATAGAAGAGAGAAAAAAATGCTGGTTTCTAAATACATTTGTAGTGTTTTGAAGGCAACCTTGTCAAAGATTGTTTTTCACTGATCTGACGTAAAGAAGGCATAATGTAACTTATACGTTGCTTGGGATTTTTTCTTAATTGGACCAAATTGAATTAAACTTTTTCAGGGAAAAACATAATATGGCATTTTAAAACAAAAGCCCCCAGTATGTGATTTTCATTGGAGGTAAAGTATTGCCTTGTCTTTCACTGGCCTGTTGTTATTGCCTCATTCAGGTACACATTTGGAAGGTCCATCTCTATTATCACTGTAAATAGCAAGGATGACAGAGGCCAGGGAACTGGCACATATATGGAATAAAGCTATTTATTCGCAAGACAGGATGTTTTGGACTGCTAAGACCCATCCTTGTCTCTTCTTCTACCTGTACACAGCAGGGAACTGCAAAGTAACTCTCCTGGTACTTGGAGGTCACAAACACAGAGAAAGATGACTAAAAAGATTTTAAAATCGGAGAGAAACTGTATCTGCAGGTTTTTTTGTGTGTGTGGAAAGGAAAATACTATTTTCAAAGAAATTGTAATTTCTAAACCAGTGACTGAAGGAAAAGGCAGAAAAAACCCCACAGCTGCAAATGCAGACACACTTGCATGCACACACTCCTTACACAAAATTACTTTTACCATCCAACCACAACACGTGGCTTGTCTGATTCCAGGCAAAAACCAGAGCCCAGATCTGTACAGGAATATTAGTACACATTTGCACTGAACACAGTATCACATACAAATTAAAGTGATTTTCCAGCTCTGTGTTTGCAGAAGGAAGCCTGTGTGAACAGTGAAGGCCTGAGTTCTGAAATCTGAAAAAGAAAATTACTATAAAACTAGCAAAGTCCCCGGTCTTAAAAGTCATCTTGGTATTCGAGAGAAGGTGCACCATAAATTTTGAATAGATGGGATTAGCAATATCATGAAGGGGAATCCCAAAGGAACTATATCCATCAAGGAAGGAATCTTGTAAAAGGCATTCACAATAAATCCTTTCACAGGCCTTGGCACTTGGATGCAACTCTGTGGATTCCCTGTTAGGTTTCCCTATAAGAAAAAAAAACCACAGATCCTTTTGGGCTTTCGATTCTGTGAGTCAGTTTTGTGATCCGAAAGCACCATATGGGTGCTTTCACCTTTGTTTTTCAACACCTGCAGCACTTGGCAGATCCATGGCAAAGCAGAAGCAGCAGCACAAAACAGGATATTACTGGGAGAGATGCAATTCTGAATTCTCTATCCTCTTGGGGCAAGCAAATAGCAGAAAGCAGCTACCACCAGAAAGCACCTACCACTGTGCCAAAGTGGTCCTGGGGGACGATGTGGTTACAATAACTAATCTTGAGAATAGCCTTGTTCCTGATACTCCAAGTCTGTGCAGCCTTGTCCAACAGGAGACTCGATTTTCAAGGGCACAGCTCTAGGAGCATGAGATTGCAATCTCTGAACAAGAGTTACAGGTTTTGGACAGCAAAAAGCAAGGGGGTTCTTCTGTCCTGCCCTTAAAACTCCTTAGATCTGTAGATACTGTGGACAGAGCTGCAGCTGGACAGACACCCTTCTCAAGGGAACAGAGACATCTTTAGCACTTCTGGCTTGGTGTCCTGGCTTCTGGCTACTCAGGTCAACACATATTTCCCACCGAGGGCAACTGACTGTACTTCTTGTTGTAAAAAAATCCTCAGTCAAAGTCAAGTCCTGAGAAATTCTCTATGTAGCTGCATTTTTAGGCTTTCAGAAACCCTAAAAACAAGTCCATGTGTCTTACTATGTCCTTTTCTGTGATCTCTTTTATGGCCACAATGGGCTTTGTACATCTACAAGACTTAATGAAGGAAGATTTGAAAAATATTGAGGAGAAAAAATTAAGTGAGACCATTCCACTTGGCAGGGAATGGCAGTCTTCCGTTCAGCAGTAGAGAAAAAGGGGTTGATTCTATGATTATTGAACACTGTCCTGTACTGTCACTCCATCACCACATCAACCCTGATGTAAACTCTGCAAACACATTGTAAAAGATGAATTATGTGCTTGACTTCTCTTCCTGCTTTACCAAGATCCTTGGTGTCATGAACTTCAGTGATTTGAGAAAGGTGGTTCTGTTGTCTTTGTAGCTGAACTAGGAAAGAAATTCATCTGGTTTCTCTCAACTGAAATGAGTAGCAAGGGAAAATATAAAACTGTTCAGAAACCATTTGTCATCAGGACACAAAGATCTGGCTAAGGTCAGAGCTAAGGCTGAATATTATCCCTTAAATCCCCTAGAAGCTGTGGGTGGTTACACTGGTGTCACCAAGAGGATCTCAGCATCTTGCTACTGCAAGTTCTGTAAGCCTTTTTTCCACTACAAATTGAAAGGTGTTGCTGTTACCAATCAGACTTCCAAAAACAGGAACATGGCTTGGCCACTGTTGAGATGGATTTAGTCTCCCAGAAAAGTTGTTTTCTTTGTCACCATCTGACACAGGTGGAGCTTGTGCCAACGTAGTGAGCGCAAATTACAGCCAACGTGATGCAGAATATCTTGTGCACAGACCTGTGTAGCTGTGTAATTGCTTGGCATGTCTTTGGCCCTTCACTTGTCCCAAGTGATAGGTGTGTGAATGGGTTTATAAGAATAATAATTTCTGAACTTACAGCCAACTCTTTTCCTCTCTCCATTACCCTGCTGCAAAAGATTTCACAGCCATTTGTGTTGGTTGCAGAAGCCCGCGGAAGATGTGAATTTAATCAGAACTTTGGCTGTCACTCTGCTCCTAGCAGAGATTTTTTGGAGCTGTGTTTCCATGTTCAGAGCAATATAATTTTCCTCATATTTAAAATGATCCAAAAGTCATGACCCATGACAATGAGAAAACAATGGCTTAAGGTCTAGATCATCTGGAACCTAAACTGATCCATGAAAACAAATCCATGGACCAAAAAAAAAAAAAAAAGAGGAAAAAGAAAGTTTAAAATAAAATCACATCTGAAACAGGAATTATTGTCCTCCCAGCTCTCCAGGTTCACACAGAAATGTGTGAAATTGAAAGGGCAAACCATGGTACAAATTTCACTCACCTGTTGTGGCACTGAAGATCGGTGATACACAGAGGTTATGGAAATGAATCCTGGGATTCATTGTAGAGTGTAGCAGGGGATATCAGGTCTTCACACCTGAAGTTTAAGTGAGTGTTTAAACATAACTCAGGAACACAAAAGAAAGTTTAACTGTAAAATTTGAGAATGAGAATGCTCTCCTGATGCACCACATGTTCATCACCAGAGCATCAATCACTTTTGCTCTGCCTTCTTCAGGAAATACATCATATTTTCCTATCCCACTCAGTGTTTTTACTGGGGATTTGTACTTCAGCATCCTCCCAAAATACTGGGAGCCCCTTATAGCAAGAGGAGAGTGCTGTGCTCCCTTTGTGATTGCCCTGGGACAAGCCTCAACTCAAGTGAGATGTGAGCTCTGCAAGCCTAAACACTGCTCTGCGGGTTTGGGTTTGTGGGTTTGTGCCTGATCTATGAACTTTACATCACTTAAGGGTAGATTCTCCCTGTGGTTTAGTACAAGCAGCCAAGGGTTGAATTCATACTGTGTTCTCACAGGTGAAACTTTGCTGACTTGTGCCAAGCAATATATTCTGCATGTTCCCAGTTTACACATTAAATCTATGGGGTAGAAGTGGGCAAAAAGTAGGAAATCTCCTATTACTTATGTAGGGTGAGAAATAACAGTTGGTGGGTGGATACAGTTTCTTGAGGAAATGAGCTGTCTCTGCTTTGAAGGAACATTTCAATAGGAGGGAATAGTTTGAAGCACTAACTGAAGTAGAAAAATTCACTTCCTTCTTTATTCCAGAAAATATCAGTGATATTCCCCAGATGGGACAAGAATATATTATCATTGAGTTGAAATCCTTTGCACACATAGATTTTAACCTCATCGGAGAGAATGATTTGTAGTGAATCATTTGTTCACAGAGATGGGAGAAAATAATTAAGGATTCATTTCTGGGTGGAGAATGTGCTTTTTAAAAAACCAAGACGTGTGTTTTGAAAGATGAAGGTGAGAATGAGCAGGGAGTTGTCACTATTGAGATACCATAGTGTAATTTATAAACAATGCTTTTATTGCAGCTCATTGTGGTTTAGTATGTGAAAATATACTCATTCTTGCATTTTGTGATGTTTCAGTGCACACAGCCCCTACCCAGCATCACTAAATGCAGGGAGTTTCCTTTATCTTGTATTTCTACAGCACCGATCCCAGTAGAGATCATTCCTCAGGCTCCTAAATGCTATTACAGTAAATAAATGCAACATCCCTGAATTTCAACAAGAATTGCAGAAGTATTTCCTCTTCCTGAGGAAAGAATTGGACTTGTTTGGATTTAAAGAACTAAGTTTGTTTTTCTAGAAAGCAAACCAAGTGGAAAAGACAGCCTGCTTGTGGAGAGCCCCACTGACCCCTGTAAGACTGCAGGTAGTTAATTTTTGGCATAAAGCAAAATGAATTGTTGGTGTGTTAATGTTCCATATAGAAAGCCAAAAAAAATGAATGTGTGGGAACTAGAGAGGTAGTTAGACACCTCTTCAATAAACACCTTCCTTGGGAATTTATGGTAAAAGTGAAAGGAGGGCAAACTGGGGAGACCGTGCTTTTTTTACCACTGCTCTGGTTCATGTGAGTCTGATTCTTGCCTTTCACAGCGACTCCGGGGTACTCATTCAGTTGTTTGTTCCTCATTTTTCCCACATTTAAAACAGCAGAGGTAACACACCATTGCTCTGTAAGGATCCTGGGAAGGTAAAACCACAGGGCACAGCAGCAGATAAATACAGTGGTGAGGCAGGTCACCTCTGGCTGGTGTGCACTGATGTATGTCAGACCAAAAATGCAAGTGGGGCAGGTGGCAAGCTCCATATTTTTATAATTGAGTTAAACTGAGACTGTCAATAAATTATATAGATGCTGTGCAATGTCTTGGTGAAATCAGCTGAAATGCAGCTCAACAGTTGGAATAGAAAGTCAGGATTCCACATTGTCTTTACGTGAAGGCAGAGATGAAGGACTTAGAAACCAGTCAGACAAGACTGAAAAGATTGTCCTTTGTAATGGACTGTCCTAAAATCATGTTATCCTGTAACAGGATTATCCACGAGAAGATAGAGAATTGATACCTTCGTCCTATAAAATGATGGTCTTAAAATAATCTCCTCTTGTTAACCTGCTAGTCAGCTCTAGGGCAAAGAAGCGACAACTCAGCTGCTTCACAAATTTCTGTAGGTTTATAGGAGGAAGCACAGGCAAGACCTGGTGTGATGAGTCATAGCACGCCTTTGTCTTGCTAGACCATTTTCGAGCTCCTTGTGTAAAAACTTGTTCTCCTTTAAAGGCATGAGAGCCCAGGCAGCGCAGCCCTGCCAGCACTATGGAAGTGGCTGTGTCACTCCAGCTATGCCGTGCCTGCAGCCTGTGCTCCGGTGATTGATGGATCCTCAAGATCCATCGTGACCTTGCTATTCCCATCAATGGGCATCCTGTCGGGAGCCCCAGGGCTTCTGTCACACTGACACCTTCACAGGCCCATCACAAGTTTCATGTTGCAAGTGCTTTCCTTTGAAGCTGCAGCTCCTTTATTTAGCCTGCCCCGAGTACAGTTGTTTTGTCCACCTTTGGTGTTGCATCAGCAAATGGGTAGCTCTGTGGTCTCAGTTGTTACTACACCACAAAGAAGTGGAACAAGAGGGCTTTGCCAATCAGCAAATCAGTATTTCTGATCTGTCTTATCTGTTGTTGTTTTATTTCTGACCTTGGTTACTACAAGTTTATCTACAAAATACTCCCAGCCTGTCTGCTCGGTTTGGGGAAGCAGGAGATTCACTCACAGAGTTTCTTGTCTGAACTCTGGACACAGGACAGCATGACTTGATGCAGTAAGTGCAGTGCACTCCATGCCATAGAGAGTTCAGGACAGTGCAGAGCAAATGTGAGCTGGTGTCCTAAGCACAAGCTGAGAATTAGGGCTTTAAAGTAGGTTAAGCCACCCAACAACCATGAAGAGAAAGAGTTTCCTCAACCATGAGAAAACTCAGGTGGAACAAGTACTGACACAGAAACATAAATTATTTCTGGCTGGGCTAGCTGAGGTCCTGATGTCCTACACAGACACCAGGCTTCCAAGGACAGCTTGCCAGTGACCCCAGAGTGTTTCCATCACAGGCCCCCATCACTGTCCCAGCCTCGCTGCTCTCCTGTGTTGGCGGCAATCCAGGTGAACTTGTTCATTCTTCCCTCTCACCACTGATAAATGCAGAGAAGCATTTTATTTCATTTTTGAATGGTTTCAGCACAGGGAATGGTATCAATAAAACAATAAAGCTCCTACCAGATATGACATAATGATTCTTGGAGGTCACATCATTCCCTTCCTAGATAGCAGAGCTGTTCTGGGGCTGTCAGCCCATTAGTCTGATAGGATTGTCATGATAACCAGAAAAATGCAGTCAGGCTGAGCTCAGAGAAAAATTCTTTTCTCTTGCAAAAGCAAAGCTTTCAATTTCTATGTGCCCTGAGATGCAAGAGGAGGTGACTGAAGCCAACGAGGTTCCTACAAATAGAAATCTTTATCATTGTAAATCAACTCAGTGAGTAGCAATCAACTTCTTTGTCTCTAGAGACATTTAATAAAGTACCCTGCAGCCTCTTTGTCATCCATTAGTCACCAGATATTGGACATTCCATTTTAAAAGCACCATTTCTTCTTTTAAATATATAGCCTATGAAAGATCTATATTTTACTTCTTTTTGGATGGACATGTTAAAAGGATATTCTTACTTCCCACTCTGGACTGAAAGTGCTAAGAAAGTCCTGTTGTAAATGAAGAAAATGTAAGTGTACATTTAGCAGGGGTTTTGCTTACCTTTTTTTTATTGATAGTAAGCTGTACACCTCCAGCCTGCTCTGGAGGCCAGAGCATCCTCCAGAAGAGTTGCTGAAATCCAGCCTGGCCAAGGTTTTAGGGAGAAATGGCATTATGAAAAATAGGGAGAAGTGTTGTTATCCTTTGTATAGTATTTAACAAAATCTAAAAACTAAAATATTGAATAAATTAATCAGCTGCTCCAATTTATTAGTGTGCACATCTTGAGAAGTAAGGATGTTCTTTTCATAGAATCCCAGAATCACAGAATGATTTGGGTTGGGACGCACCTTAAAGATGATCCCATTCCATCCCCTGCCATGGGCAGGGACACCTTCCACCATCCCAGGGTGCTCCAGTTCCTGTTCAGCCTGGCCTTGGACACTTCCAGGGATGCAGCAGCCACAGATTTTCTGGGCAACCTGTGACAGGGCCTCTCCACCCTCACAGTAAAAAATTTCTCCCTATTTTTCCTGTATTTCTTCCTCCTGCTTTTAGCTGATTTGCCACCAACCTCTGTTTCTGCCCGTGCTGCAAGTCCTGATTGTAGCAGACTTCAATCTGTTCAAGGGCAGGAACTGCTAGAGGTTGAACATGCCACTAATCTGAGCTTTGGCACAAAATAAAACACAATCCAGTTCTTCATGGAGACAGAGCAAAGCTTGACAATCCAAACCCAAGAAGGTCCAAAAATGTCATATAACAAATACAAAGGGCATATCTTTAGTTTCTTCTGTTTAGTCTCCTGATTTTCTAGTCAATGTCATGATGTTTGTGGGGTCTGGTGCATGATTTTGACATTGATGATGCCACTGTTCTCACCACAGGGTGCTGCTCAAATGGGCACTGTATTGTAGGACGTCTTGTACCACTGTGTAACTGGACCCAGCTCCCTGGGAAATTTTCCATTTTTAGCTGTTCCCTCAGCAGGCTGATGACACCAGCATTTTCCTTCTGGACCAACGTCTTTCCGCATCCTTACTCTGCATCCCAGAGTAAGACTTCAAAGCTCTGCTTCCATGGCGAGGCAGGTGAAGACCTTGCTGACACTTTGCAATCAGTGAAGTGCGGGTTTGGCTGCAGTTACTAATTTTGTAAAACAATGAACATAGGCAGGACTCAAGTAAATGGCTGAGCAGTGAGGAATGCCGCAGTTGATATCTGCACTTTTCAGTAAATCGCTTGATATTCACCGTGACAGAGTCCCATTTCTCTGGAGTGCTTTATTGCATGTCTTTTATTGGCTTTTTGAGTTCAGATTCTGTGACTGGTATATTAATTTTATTTTTTTACTATATTTCGTCCTTTTATATTCTGCAATTACATTAACTCAGCCTTTCACAATCAATAATTGCTGCAAACATTTGCCTTTCACTGCACATACAAAATCTGTAAAAATAGTCATCAAGTCTTTATAGATTCTTTACTGGTCTTAAATTTATTATAACTTATTAGCATAGGAAGAAGGGCCAGTAAATGACCTGCTGCAGTTGCAGGTGCGTACCAGACTCTACTTCTCATAAAAAACTATAGGAAAAAAAAAAAAAAAAGAAACCACCCCAATATTTTTTCTCAAGAGATTTGTAGCAGGGCTGCAATTACCAGCATAAATTCTCTGTGGTAGCTTTTAAATCCATGCAAGCTCTGCTTAACATCATGAGCAGGTTGTTGGTTCCTCAGCCCTTTTCAGTGGTGGATGAGGTCAAATGGGATTATCATAATGGTCCTTTCTGGCCTTGAAAACCAAAGCCAGTGCTGGAAGGGTTTGACTGTCTCCAGCCCTGACTGGAACATGCAGAGGAAGGCAAGTGTGGTGACCTCTGTCCTGCTGCTCCCTCCCCTCTGCTCCTCTGGTCTTTAGTTAAGTTCCAGAGCAGAAATAAGTGGAGGATCCCAGTGGTGCCTCCCTCCTCCAGCAAAACAACTGGGAAGAGACAGAGCCCTGGGCAGAGGTGTCTGGGAATGGCCACAAGACCCTGCAGCAGCAGCAGCAGCATGGTGGCAGGGAACCAGGATCCCCAGGAGAGCTGGGATGAAGGCACTCGACACTTGGGGCAGCCAGCACGGTGCATCCTGCCCCATGGGCTGTGCAGGGACAGGGCAAGCCAAGGAATGCTCGGCTTCTACTCCCTGGGGGGAAGAAAGATTGTTCATATTATTTTCTCTAGACTTCAGGCTAAATCTTACTCATTTTATTTACAGAAACTGTTTCAATCCATTGACTAGAGCAACACTACTCATATGGGTAAAGAAAAGAAGAATTTGGCCTTGTGACAACTTTAAAGTCCTAGGATTTATGTTCCTTGCATCCCTCAGATATATTTGCAAATGTTGACGCATACTCCTAGATTTTCACTCATAAAAATGCTGCTTGTGTTTTGGAGTTTCTTAGAAAAATATTTTTAAATCACTTTCCACCCTTAAGGGCCATTTGAAATTCACACTCCCAAGGCTGTAAAACAACACTCCAGGTTTGGCTTTAACAGGGAAAAGGCAGAAAGCTGGGTTTTAGTACACTGCTCTCAGAACAGTAGGTGATTCTGAAGACAGCTTTGGTGTCAGCTCTGAATATCCCATCTTGCACTGGTCCAAGCAAGGCCAACATATTTCATTTTTTGTTTTGGCTTTCCAACATTTAATTTTATTAGCTGGGGGGGAAGAAAATGTGGACATAAACTTTTAATGGGAGTGTATGAGAACTGACATATCAGGAGCAATTACAAATACAAGCTGTGTAACGTAAATCTACAGGCACTCTTTAGAAACCAGAGGCTTTGGTTTCGTGCATTTTAATGACCTCAAACATTCTTTCCTGTCAGTAAAAAATCAAACATTCTTGTCTGTCAGTATAAAACCAAACACTTCGTCTTCAGGAAATATTTTTTAGCATGACTCTTTGACTAGGGATCAAACCCAGCACTTCCCTCTCTGAAAGCACAATCTGCAGTTTGAATTTTGTAGCTGCTGCCTTGTCCCATGGAGGTGCCCACTCCAAGGTGACTGATCCGTCACTTAGGGCTCTGGCAGGAGCACAGCTCTGCTGCTGCAGTGTGGGTCATCCTGGGAAGGAGGAGATCAGTCCACAGAATCAAAGAACCTTAAAAATGGTTTGGGTTAGGAGGGACCTTAAATCTCATCTCATTCCAATCTCCTTCCACTATACCAGCTTGCTCCAAGCCCTGTCCAACCTGGCCTTGGACCCTTTCAGGGATGGGGCAGCCACAGCTTCTCTGGGCAACCTGTGCCAGGGCCTCACCACCCTTACGGATGTATTTTCTCCTAATATTTAATCTAAACCTACTCTCTGTCAGAGGGAAGCCATTCCCCCTTGTCCTCCAGGGCCTTGCAGATACTGAAAGGCCACAATTAGGTCATCCCAAAGCTTCTCTTCTCTGAACAATACAAAGCTTGTGGACCCCAGCAGGCTGAGTGCAGATTTGTGAGTGAAGGGTTGAGCGAGGCAACACTGCTTTGGGTCAAAAGCCCAAAACCCCCCACGCTTTCCAAGGGGCACACTAATACCCAGATGGATTTGGTTGCTTCCGTTTACTTTTCCCAGTACTTAGGCTGACTTCTGTTGTTATAAGTAGTACTAATTAAGATCACCATAATTGCAACAAAACCTGATTCTGCGTGAGTGCCATATGTTCCCAGGGGATTAGGTGTGGGTGCTGCCACAGCTCCTGGGATTCCAGTGCCGTGTCCTGCTCTCCACAGAGCTGCACTGGGATCTCAGCCCCCACAACTCTCCCATCGGACCAGGAATGGGGGACCCCCATGGTTTTGCCACACGAGCATCAGGGAAGTGGATAAACTGGATCAGGGTCAGGCTTCTCTTTCTCTTGTGGCAGCTGAGGGTAATGCAAGGACGTGCATAAGACATGCTGGCCCCAGACCTCCTTGGGCTAGGCTGGATGGGGTGGGAAGGAGAGGAGTGTCCATTGCCACAAACACCAGCCTACACTGCATCTTTTAGCATGGGCTGAAGGCTTGACTTCCCCCTGAGAGGACGACAGCTGGGAAATAAGGAATTAATGAACCCCTGCTCCACATGCTACCATGGCCCACAGCTCCCTCTGCCACCCTTGGAGCCTCTGTGGAGCCGTGACACTTTCAACATGTAGGTATCATGAAGGACTCAACTGATTGTTCCTGGCACCTGTTATAACACACATTGTTGCCGTTTTTCAAGGTGAAGATTCTCTGGCATTTTGCATACACCTCCCAAGTGGTATCCCAGTCTTTCCATCCAAGGAGAGTCTTTCCATTCATTGTACTTTGTCCTGTAAAATTGCAATTAAGGCAGACAAAATGGTGAACATCGTATTGTGCAGCTTCTGTTTCAGCCACAGCTGACAACAGGACTGGGAGAAGGGAATTGGATCCTGATTTCCTATAGGATGGAGCAGCACTGCTGTAGCCCTTCTGAGCTCAGGGATGTAATTACAAAATGGGTCTATAAACAAAAATTCACCATTATGGAGCAAATAAAACCAAAGGGTAGTTAATCCAGGGATATATCACACATCAAATTAAATCTCACTTTGCCTGCAGTAATAACAGAAATAATTCATTAAGATAAACCTCTAGATTATGCACAGCATCTGGAGATAGAATTAAGACCTTAGCTGTGAGTGCCTGTGCACGCACACTCCCTTCCTCCCCTCTCCAAAAAATGATGCCAGCATAAAAGGCAGTTTAGAGTTCACTGTTGAGCTTTTCCCATCCATTTCTTTCCAGCACTTACAGAGAAAACAAATGTGATTTCAAAGGAGATCTGTCTCTGGAAGGGTAAAAAATTCCCACATCCTTTACCCTGCGAAGGAATGTAACATGATGTAGGGGCCCCTGTGCAGAGTCAGGAGTGCTCAGAAAAATGTTGACATGCAGCCTTGGAACTTGATCTAACTTCTTATGGAGGCAGTGTGAGTTTTTCCATGTATTTCACCAGAAGTTGAAGGAGGCCCTTCTATCCTTTCTGCTTCACCTGTTTGGTGGAAATAATGCTGCTGGTGAAACTGTTCGTGGGCTGTGTGAAATGTTTGTTGTCTCAATGCTGACCACGGGATGACAAGATCTTTCTGAAGAAGTTGGGTGTGCTAATAGAGCTAGAACTGAATCTGCATCCACATTCAGTCTGAAGGTATCCCAGAATCATACCAAACTGGCATTCCTGGTCATGTCATGGACCAAGGAAGAGCAGTGCATTGCTCTGCAGCTCACATTTAGCAATTTTCAATGAAATCTGTCATTTTAAAGCATTTTCTTCCTATAATCCCGAATAATATTAAGACTGGACAAACTGACTTGAGGTAAATAAAATCACAAGGCCTTAAAAAATCCTCTAGCCAAGATGGATACAAAACTCCTTTACCATTTCTGTGAGCTCTTTGGGACAGAAATTCTCTCTTCCACATCTGTTTTCATAACTCTGGTGCAAGCCCACTCTTAGTACTCTGCACCAGCTCTTACAGCTGTCAGGAATGTGCCCCTGGAAGCTCTCAAATACTCTGACTCCCCATTGGATGTTATTGCTGCTCCTGTTCTTTTTCCAGACCTTGCAGAAAAAAAACTCCTTAGGACATGCCCAGGCCACTGTAACAGATCATGCTAAAGAATATGCTTGACAAATCTCTGCCAGGAACAAGCCAGTTTTTGGACAGAGGCTCTCACAGGGGATTTCTCCAGGTCCAGACCAGTCCTGTTTTCATGAACCCATCAGCAAACCGTATGTTAAAAATTCTTACTGGCAGGAATTATAATGATATAATTGGTAGAGCAGAGATAAATCAGCCCTCATCCATTCCTGAAGGCACTCTATTACATTCAGACAGTTCATTTTCTTCTGGACCTTTCTAGAAATGCCCTGACACCTTGTTTTCCATCCGTGCCCTGCAACAGCTGTTACAGCAAATGGATTTTTCTATGGCTCATAGTGAGTAATGGGGGGCTATCAATTAGTGCATGCTTGGGAGCTCCCAAGGAATAGCAGCCATCATCTAATTACATTTCTAATTAAGGTTACAGGAAGACCAAGACCAGTAAAGAATAAATGTGTGGACTTGCAGCAAAATATGTATTTGAAGAATACCATCAGGGCTGCCCCAGATGTGTTAGAGAGCACAAGACAAATCGGGGCGGTCTGAAGGCCTCAGTGAAAGATGAGCGTACACAAAGGAACTGACAGCAAAGCCCTGGGAAAGGACAGCGACGTGCTGGAGATGCAGGCACGAATCCAAAACAGAGAAAAGGCCCAGCAATGGGTGCCTGAGAGAGCAGATCAAGAAGACAGGATCAGAGGGAGTGGGAAAGCCACAACAAAAGCCAAGGCTGGGAACTACCAGGTCACAGTATCTGCTGCAGCAGGGCTTTAAAATCTCAGTCAGTGGAAATAGGGACTAGCTACTAACTCAAAAGCAAGACTCTATGGAATGGGCTTAAATATTTTTTTTTCCTCTCTGCAAAATCTGGTGGCAAATGTCATAGGATTCTCGTTTCCAGGGAAAAAAGAAACTTGGTGAGGTCCACTGCTCTGGAAGGTTCCTGCCAGTCTAAACTACTGCCAGGCTGGATGTTAACAACAGTCTCCATGTTAACTCAGCAGTAAAATCCACTCTTTACATTAAGGCTGAAGCCTGTAGTTTAAACAGAGAAACTCTTACAGAAGTAGAGTCCAGAATTCGGTTCTAGGTACGACCCTGCTGGCTTCCAGGTGTGGAATTCAAACCACCAGACAGAACTCGATGTCCAGACTTGCAGAGTCTGATCCAAGCTGACACACATCATATCACTTGAGCTTGAAAAACAAGGGAGAAATTGCTCAACAGGCTTCTCATTCAGACCCCTGTTAGGTTTTTACTGCATCTAGGACAGAAAAAGATCTACATAGCCAGATTTTTTTCAGTGTTATTTTTTGTTTCCTCTTCAGTTTGTGAGCAAATTCATCAATTCACTTCCATCAAGTGGGAAAAGCAATTAAAAAAAGCAGGGTCTTGCTTGACACATGGGTTTGATTCATTCTGCATGTCAGCAAGAGGCAGGGGATACAAGTGAAGAGGGACAGAGGAAATCTCCAAATCTTTGGAAAAGGAGAGAGGTGTGTTAATTGTATCACTTGGAAGGTAAAATGAGGAAAGGTCACATGGGCTCTTTGCTTTTCCCCCATTTGGAGAAGGCCAGGCTTTGCACCACTGCTTTGCCTTCCATGTTCTCCAGCAGGTTCATTTATCCTTTTGTACCCTGCCCATGGAGCATGTCCTGTGGACTTCTGGTGGAAGGCACCCTGCCCATTCAGGAGGGTTGGAACTGGATGACCTTTAAGGTCCCTTCCAACCCAAACCAGCCAATGACTCTATGACCATCACTGGTCAGCAGGCCCACAGGAATGAGAAAAGCAACCTCTACATGCAGATTTCTTTCCCAAGCCCAGAATCAGAAACTTTAGTGATTTGCCTCTTCCCTCACAGAGACCTTATAGTATTTGAGGTACCCCTGCATCCCAGCCCTGGACTGAATTTAAGAAAAGGTACTTGTTCATTGCCCTCTGCAAACTAATACTCCTTTTTCTTTTTTTTTTCTTTTCTTCTTTTTTTCCCCCCCAGTTTCCTGTGTGTGCTGATGCATTCAAATACCAGATTATTCCTCAAACATTCCTCATTTGTTTATTTGTCCATTCCTATAACTGACTTGTGTCTCTCAGGCTTTTCTGACCATACCTTTCCATGTGATCATTCCCTCCGTGGCGATGCCAGCACCAGGGTAAGGGTATTTCAGCCTCTGCAAGGTAACTGAGCTCCCACACTGAGCACTGACACTTGGAGTTTTGAAACTATCACTTGCTTAATAACTCTACATCCGTCATTCTTGGATGAAATCCATGGCAAACAGAATGTGAGAAAGTGAAAACTAATGAGCGTCTTCAAGAAAGGATAGGGAGCTTCTGTTATTTCATTTAGTCCTAAGAGTTTAACTTCTGCCATCTCCATCACATTTCCAAATGGTAACTAAAGGTTGTTACTTTTTCAAGTTGTGCTGTGTAGCACATTTCATCAATTAAAATGCACCCTCAATGTAAAATCACAACAGGGCCAGCCTGGCATGAAGGATGCTATCATGTCATGGTTTTTTTCTGCTTTTAAAGGATACTTTTGTCTCAAATTGCTGAGATCTTTATAGAGCAGATTTAAATTAAAGAAAACACAGATTTAAATATAACCATGGAAAGAATACAACATGCCTTCATCTTGGAGTACTATGCAATTTACACTCTGAGTGGAGAGAACTCTGCTTTGTGTGCTCTCGTTTCATGCTGTTTCTAATGGTGATTATTAACTGGCTTTGTACTGAGAGGACATAAATATCTCCTTTATTATGTGGGGTGTTATGCAATGACCCCATGTGGGTCTGAAGCTTCCATAGCAGTGTTATCAGATTGCACTTTCCAGGCAGTTGAGGAGGTTTGGATGAAAGAATCAGCATTGCACAGCAGCTAGAGGAGGAGGGTGAGGATTAGAGTACTCAGGGTCTGCTCCAGATCTGTGCTGGCTCCTACAGCACCTCTGGTACAGCCTCTGCGCCACTGCCCAACGTACTTGCTGCTTCCCACCCTCTTCCACATACCTGGGATTAATAATGTTTGGGGGTGGATGTTTTGTGCAGTGCATTAGTGTTTTCACCTACTGTCTGGTCTTCTGGCTGCACCTGGACAGCTGTTCTTCCAGTTCTGCACTGCTACACCTGAGGCTGCTCAGCAGACCTGAACCACCCTCTGTCCTCTGTCTTCCTTGGTTCTGTTTCACCCCCTGGTGAAGGATGAAAGCAGAAAAATGCAGTTTGATGTGTGAGTTCCTAAAGTTACCAAAACTTCAGTCAGGTGACAAAAATTCACATTGCAATTCACAATTGGTCTGTTTTTACCAGGTGGACAGAAATGAAAACTGAAGTCCTTTCCCTGTTACAAGACAGCAACTGGTCCCTTTGCAGATCCTTGTTAATTAGGCAATTAAAATCCCTAAATTGAATAGAATTTTATAGAATATAGAATATATTAGAATATAGAATATAATAGAAATTAGCCTAAAAATCCCAAATTGAACAGAAATTAAGTCAAGCACCTTGCTCCATGCACAACCAGCATTCCAGGTTTTCCCTTTCATTTGCTTAGACTGAACTTTGAGCATTTTTGCTGCAGTTGATATCAGGTAACAATCTCCTATAAAAGTCTGTATCTAATGAAAATGATAAACATCCCCTGGCAGAGAAGGCAGGTGTGTTACTGGGTACCCAAATTAGACTAGTTTGCTAGTGTTTGCTACTAAATGCAGTGTTGAGTCAGGCATCAGAAGAAGGAGACATTTAGGCAACCCGCACCTCTTCCCAAGGGTACATCTTCAATCAATCCTGCTGTGGCGCTGGCTCAGCTGTCTGATCCCCTAAGTGACATTAGGACCAAGGGCACTGATAGAAAAGACTTGTCCCACTATCCAAAGTGCATCTTCCCTGTGCTGGAGCAGAAATGCAAAGCTGAAATTATCTTCAAACCCCACGACATTCAAATCTCTGAGTTATTTAGCAATGTGCTGAAACCAAACTGAATAATGATCTGTGGTTTTGTTTAAAGTTAACATTTAATTTGTTTTCTTTGGCATCAGACAAAACTATACATTGAAGATTTCAGCTGCAGTGATCGATAGGAGAGGTGGGTCAGCCAGGTAAATAAATGCAAGCCTTGCTGATCTACATGGTAATTGTCATATAGCTGCTCTGCACCAGCTTATGCTAGCTAAGAATATGGCCTTTCATTTCTATTTTAGTAAAGTTCAGGAAAGTTTCAGGTAGTAATTTTTCTGCTGAGTTTCACCCTCTCTTTGAGTGAAGATTGACCCTCCATAGAAACTTGAAGCTGTTCCAAAGCTGATTTACACAAAAAGTGCATTGATTTTGCTAGAGGAACAATTTTGCACGACCTCAAAGTCCCTGAATTTCCCAAGTGTGGATGGTACGAGTAAATACAGAACTCGATCTCCTCTGAGTCTATCAGCAATGCCTGGAATCATTTGTATTCACAACAGTCTTCCAGGCTGAATGCAGGACCAGGATTTAGGTCTGATGGAACGAGGTAGGGACAAAAGTAGGTCAGGCTTGGAATCCTGCTTTACCAGCCTGCACGCCTCAGGACGAGTGCAGCTCCCCAATGTCTGCAGGGCCAGTGATGATTCCCATCTGAATCACTACTTTAGATTCCATCAGCAAAATGATGCACTGGCTCTATTTTCACAAGTCTGCTCAAGTGCTTATGAAATAGATTTTTGGTTTTATCTGTGTGTCCTTCTTACTGCAAATACTGTGCGCTCAGAAAGAGAAAGAGCAATTTTTTCTATTGATGGAGCGAGTGAACAGCCATTCATTTACAGAGTATCTGTGTGTTCTGTACAATTCAAATGCTGCCTATTCAGCCAGTCAGATATCTTTGTTCTATGTCCAAGTAGGCATTTATTCATCACTACATCACCCTGCCATTCAAAGGCTCAGATGTTTAAAGATATATATAGGCGATATTTGGCTGGCACTGGCATCCCTGAATGGCTTGGACAGCCAAGTCCCATCGGACGTCTAAGTCCTCTTGTTAAAGGCAAACAGAAACCCAGGCTCTCGGGGCTGACTTCAGGCACCTACACCACTTGGACTGTATCTCTGAGATGTTTAAAGGGTCTGTTTTCTGAGATTGTAATGAGCATATCCAGTGACCTGTCCTGCATCCTGAAATTCACTGGTATAAAACCAGAATACTTAATCCTCACATAGAAGCTGACTGAGAAGCCACAGCTGGTGTGCTGCAGTTGATGCTTATTAAACACATAATCATTTCAGTCTTACCTGGTGCTTCCCCATCTGTCTGTATCTTCTCTGTATCTCATCTTCCACCCAGACAGGAGCTCCTTGGGATGGGGAATGTTTTTCACTGCGTTTATACAGACCCAAGTACCACACAGCTCCAAACCTGCACTAAGGCTGAGATGATGGCACTCACTAAGGAAACTTCCCATGTTGTAGAAAGGGATTATTTTCAACACCTCCATATGATGGCTTTGCTTGGAGAGTTACTTGGAAGTCAGGTATTTAGGACCAGAGCTTTTGATCTCCTAGTCTGACCTCCTGTATACCACAGATTGTAGACATTCATCCTTTTATTCCCAATGGGAGTAGAGTGATGTATGTTTGGAGGTTAACTCCTGGAAAGGCATCCAGCCTTGTTGGGATGAGATCAAAGGGAAAAAATTAGGTATTCTTGTCTCTGCAATAGTTTGTCCCAGTGATCCACTGTTACCACAGCTGAAAGTCTTGTGCCTGTTCTCAGTTCTGGTGAATTCTTATGGATGTGTTTGTCTCAGCTGGACAGTTGTATCTTAGAGAGGTTGAATAATAAAGGTAACAGTAATGAATAAGCACCTCATAACTATTTACATGACATTTGCATCCAGTGAGGCAGCATTCCAAGTGTCACAGGTGTTGACATCAAATTGAGAGTGGCTCAGGCTCTCTTGGCAATAATAAAAAAGCTGCCAGTCTTCTTCCTTCACCAACATCCACTGTCACCTCTAGAAAACCACAAGTTTCCCTTGCCTTTACTTTGGTTTCCAAATAAACAGAGAAGATCTCAACCTTACCTAGTTCTGCAAGTTGTGTGACACCCCTGCAGGAATACCTATGTATCCCGCAGTGCAAGTTCTCATTTTAACTTGAGATTTCCTGAGTTTGTTCAGCACTCCAGAGGAACTCCTTTCTCATGGAGCACTTTTAGAGACCACAGTGCCAGCTGAGCAGGATAGCACCAAGGTCCCTTGTCCTTCTAGTCCCTTCTTCTCTCCTCAGAGGTGGCTTTGCCCATGGGAGGTGCAGGAGCACAGACACGCACAGCACCATGTTCCATCTCCAGCTCGTTGCTGTGCGTGTGTGGCTTTTTGGAACCAGCTCAACATATGTGAAGGAGAGTTTAACCAGAAAAGGAAATATAAGCAAAGTGGTTGCATCCTTTTGCAATCAAGTATTTTCAAGGCTGGCCGTCATGTGCTTAATGAGTAGACTTTTTCCAGTTACCAATGAATAGTTTTATTTTACGTAATTGCAACCATTTCAGCATGGCAATTAAGATAGAATGTTACCTTTGGGATGGGATCAATTAAAGGTTTGAAAATTAAATTTGGGATCGTGATTAGTCTCTTATACATTGCTTTAGTATTCTAAAATATATAATTGTATCATTCAATCCTTTTTCATACATATAGTAAATATAACCTTTCAAGGTTTCTTTTTAAGCAGAAACAGATTTTTAGAGGCCTACTGGTAACTAAAACCATAGCAAAATAGGAGGAAAGGGCTTCCCCTATTTGATTAGAGGAGATTTTAAACTTATCATACATGAAAATGTTGAATTTAGTATAATTGGTTGTTGGATTTCTTCAGAATTGAAATCATTATGCCCTGGCCACATTCCAGGACATCTTTATTTTATTCTCTCTTCTTTCTTTTTTTTTTTTTTTTCCTAAATTACAATTCAAACCAATGTGTAACACACTATGGTGTTGTAGTTGGTCATGTAATGTCACCAAAGCTAACTTCAGAATACAGAAAAAGGACTTCATGTACCCCAGTGCTCCACCGGTGGAAAATTGATAGCAGCATGAGATATGCTATTACAGGCTTTTTTTTCTACCTCCAAATTTGTGCTGACTAAAGTGCTTTTGTGCCTGTATGGGGGGGAAAAAATCTGTCCAGAAGAGGCTGGAAGCTTAAAACAAATGCATCACGGAGGGCATAGATTCTTAAGCAGGACTGTGTGAATTTAGCTGGAGCTCACTAAATAACAACCCAAGTGCTTTATTTTTGTCAATTACTATTTCCTGAAAGGACATGAATCACAGGGAAAATGATCAAGCAGCAAAGAATAAAATTGTCTCCAAGACCAAAAAAGTAAAATGAAATAGAAGAATTAAGCAGTGTTTCCTAACTCTTGTCAGTCCAGAGTGGAGTTATTGCCAGGTTTGTACACACCACAATCTATTCAAGCATTACTGAGAGATAGGAGCCAGAGATGCACGTTGAATGCCAATTAAGTGTGCACTTTCTTCCAAAGCAGCTTGAAAAAGTCAGCGTGACCATGGATATACGCCCCCTTCCTCCACCCTCCTTCTGAACATAAATAAATCAGCCAAATAGCACCAGCGCCGCTGCCCCCACACCCAAACTGGAGAGAAAAGGCCAAAATAAACATTGTTAGTTGTGAACATTTCACCTCATCTTCTGTGGCGACATTGGTGGGGTGTCTCAGGGACCAGACAGTGAGTAACAAAAGGCTTTTGCCCCTGCATGTGTTTCAGGTGACTTTGCAGATCCCTGGACACTGGAGTTGCCCTTGGAGAGCCATGATGGCCATAATCCTTCCTTTACTACAAGCAATGCCTTTTTGGAATTTGGGGAATGAAACTGGGGGCTGTTTCTGTTCCCATCTCAAGGCACCACAGGCAGGCAGCCCTGAGGAACTGGCCCTTCCTTGCAAGACCAGGTGCAGGATTGTAACACCTCTACCTTGCCTGCTCTGCTCCACGCAACATTTTCTCTTCTTCTTGGCTCTCTCTGATGTCACACGCTCATTTTCCTTCCCACTTCAAATTAAATGTGTTCTCTCTCCATTCATTTCCCTCTAGCCCTGGGCAGAATGCAATCTGTGTCCCTGTGCAGTACACAACCCCAGCACTGCCTGAACAAGCAAATCCCTTTTTTCCTTAAACACAAGGCTGGGCTCTCCCTCTGACCTGCCAGGGCTTGGCTTTGAATTTTCATGTGAATCACAAGGTGCAAGGTTAGCTGGTTCCAGACAAGGTCACTTCCATGCATGGCAGCGACAGTGGGAATGAGTAACCTCCATCCATCCACAGCTCTTGCTCCTATTTATCTATAGTTTTATTGAAGAATTCTTCTCCTCCACACAGATAAATCGAGCTGACATCCTCAGAGGTAACTAAATAGCAGTTGCAAAACAAATGGACCAATAGTCTATTTAGCCGAGTCAGTGTGATCAGAATATATCCTTCAAAATAAAACACCAGTGGATGGGGTATGGGAGTCCTCCAGATGGCCGAGTGGATAGCTTTCTAGGGTCAGCATGAATATTTAAACAGCATTTTCTACAGTGCAAGCATTAAAGACACAAACTTGGAGTTGCTCGTGGTATCCATGGAACCCAGACTGCAAGCAAGGATACCTCTTTACCAAAGAAAAAGGCAAAACAGCCAGGCTTTTTGATTACTGAAGTATATAGGAAATACATTTATTTATTTATATGTTTTAATCATGCAGGCTTTTCAGTGATGGGGTTTTTTCATGCTGGTTTTGTGCTGGCTGACAACAGTACCAGAGACTCGCCACATTTGGAATCAGTGCTGGGGAGACATCAGTGGTAGCAAAGTGTTAAAATCAGATTACAGATGGTTACAGTGGTTGGCAGTTCCTTCCAGAGAGGCTGGGCCAGGCTGTGCTGGTGCTTTTGCAGACTCCTCAGTTGAATTTAGCTGACCCTGCTTAGCAGAGACACACAGAACCCAGGGGCATCACCTTGTGCAAAACAAGGCATTTCCCAGGCTGTTTCATACCATGCCAAGTGCTCGCTCTTTCCCCAGAAAAGTGCATGTCCAGGGGTGGCACTGAAGTTGGGAAACCAACCAAATATTTATTCCCTGGACCTTTTACTCTGCTTTCCCAAACAAGAAGTGTTTTTCACTTACAAGCTCCATTTCTTTCCTGACAGGATGCCACTCCTGTATCCCCTAGAGTCCTGATCCTGTACCCCCACTCTCAACCATCCTTTCACCCAGAGAACCCCCTTCCGAAAACGATCCTACTTCCATTAACCCCTCCCTCTAAAGAAAAATACAAAGAGAGATGAGTTAATGCTACCACAAATCCAATAACCACATCACCATCCTAAAATTATACTGCCATGGCCTCTGGGATTAAATCACCCAAGCGTTCTCAGACTACTCCTAAAAAGTCCATGAAAAGCCACTAGTAAAGCAAACCTACTCTCCATGGCCTTAAATTCCCTGTGCATGGATCCTCACCTCCAATGGAGGTTAGCAAAGTGAGGAAAGACTGAAATCCATTTTCCAGCTCTGTGCAAGGTCTGAATTCATGCAGAATTATTACATAAATACACAGCATCATTCTAAAGGCCTTCAAAACAGGCCTGGGTCTGTTGATGTTCATCTATATTTTGCAATGGGATCATGCCCATGTCTTAGCCTTGTTCTGAGATGTTCCCAGTCCAGATCAGAATTTTGGAAGTGTAAGCTATAGATCAGCAGGTCCCTGGTTGCTCTGTATCACCTTGTTGATGTTAGCCTTGGAGCCAAATGTTTTCTTAAAAAGTAGATGACTAGACTGAGATAAAGGGAGTTGTGAGCCAGGTTTTCTCAGCACATAGCACTATTTACAAAAAAAAATAAATTATTATCTAACAATGATCACTACAATCTACATGTTGTTTCTTTGATCTTTCAAATAATGCTTTCCTAAACAGACCTCTTGTGATTTATTTTCTTTTGCTTTTCCATCTGTTTTGCTGAGACTAAGCCTCACAACAAGTACAGTACCCAGAGTGTTTTCTACTGTGAGGTTTATTCCAGATCTTAGTACCCAGGGCTACTGCAAGGTAACCAGGAAATAAATCTTTCTTGTTTCCTTTCCTACCTTCTTTCTTCTCATAACTGTAGCAAAGACATGACAAATGCAATGAATTTAAAGTGATTTTTTAAGCCTATCTCAGAAAGCTGCTTTTAAAAAAGTCAAGCCTGCTGTACAAGCACACCTGGTGCATAGCTGCACATGTACCTGTCCTCTCAGACATTTGGCATGTGGTGATACCTCTCTGATACACAGCTCTCTCCTGGCTCCAGGATGCAGTGATGAGGCAGGGGATTGCACAGGTTCATCCTGGGTCGTGCCAGCTCAGCCCAGGGCACCAAGCAGGGAGGGGGCACAGACCTCTGCTCAGACACCACACATTAAGTAAAAGACCTTCCTCCTCCTCCCGAGACCTTGCTCCTACTTATTTCAACTCTGTCCTTTGCCAAGGAGAAAGGAAGCCAGCAGGATTTGCTTTCTAAGCTCCATCCTTCCCCTGATCCCACACTGCCCAGCTGCAGTCCCAGGACATTTCCTTTGGCTGGGGGCTAGGCAAACAGTTTTCTCCTCAACCAACAGACATCCCTCTGCTTCCTGAGCCAGCCTTGGGTGCTACTCTGTGATTGGGACCATCTCTCCCGTTCCAGACACCAGTGAGCTACATCTGGGTTAGATTTAAATCTTCCTCTTGGCCAAAATCTTTCCTTTGTTATTTGAAATAACTGTTTCCATCCCAGAATCCTGCCCATCTTCCCCTTCTGTCTGTGACAGAAAATAAAAACAGAAACAGCACTAAAACACATCTCTAAAAGTTGTCAGAGGGTGAATTAACACATTTTAGTTGGTAAATATGATTACTTGTGGGAATTGTGCCTTTGAAACCAAATCAGCAGGAGGAAGGGGCTGAGTTCTTCTGCCTGGTGCTCACCTGATGAGTACCTAAGTCAGGTTGTCAGTGCCTCCCTTTGCAATCCGTGGCAAAAAAAAACAGGCCCATAAAGAAAACTAAATTGCATTCAGGATGGGCATATTCCTCTCCACTGGCTGGTAAAGGATATTACTATGATCAAAATCCTCGAGTAGGTGTCTTGTTTAAGGATCTCTTCTTAGGTAAGATGACTGAACCCAAGCCAAAAGCTTTGCAGTGCATGCTACCAGGCCGGACACAGGGATGAAACAGGCTGGAGTTACCCACTGAAACCTGATTTCCAAACCAGCTGTACTGCAGGCTTTGTTTTCTCACACGGGATGGTATCACCAGTCGCAGATCAATACTGGTGCTAAACAAAGTCGTGTTGAATTTCTGAGGCAGTGCCATGTCTGGCGTAGCTTCCTTGCAGCTCACAACACTGGGGCCAGAAGCGTGGTGGCAAGTCTTCTGTTCCAAGCAGGAAAAATGGGGAGGTGATGAAACGAGGATCTGCCCAAGGCTCTGGAAAACTGGAGACAGATGATGGTGCACTGTATTAGGCAGGCACATGCTGATGAGTGCAAGAGCAAGCAGTGATGGATCCCAGCAGCAGGGACATTTGCTTACCTACAGATTGTAGGAGTAGCTGGTTGGAATCTTTATACACCAGAGTCCCTATAAAAATAACATGCAGGAACTGTTTTGGAGTGGCTACTTTTAATAAGCTGAAGGGAGCAGTTGCCCTCCTGAAAATCAGGTACCTCCTGACCTACTTCTCAATAGGAGCTGAAATCAAAGCCCCTTTATGCTGCTGAAAGTCTAAAACTGGGAAGCTGTTCCAGCAAGGAAGAAGTCCTGAGGCACTTCTCCTTGTCCCTTATATGTTCTTTCTAGCCTTTGGCTACTCATGGAAAGAAATGCCTTTCTACTTAAACATAGTTTGACTAATTAATCTATTCCATCTGTTCCTTCCTCCCAAAATGTAACCATGACACTGAAGTTTCCGAAACAGATTTGGTTCTCATATTGATAAACAGGTCACAGAAAAACAGGAGTGTGGGGAAAGGGATGAAGGGAAATGTTGGAATTTTAGCTTTTATTTCATCCTGACCAGCTTCTGATGCTTTCATGCAGATGGTGATTTATACAGGTGCTGCGTACATGCAGGCAGTCAACAAACACACTGAGATTGCTCATGAAACCAGATCAGGAAAGCCCATCAGTGCTGGCAGAAAGGCTCTGAAAGTGCAGTGTGTTAAAACTGAGTGGGGGGGTTGTACAAATTTCAGTAGAACTAAGTCATTCCTTTGGGTTTTTCAGGTGATTTTCCTCTTGAAACAAATAGAAATTTTCCTCTTAGGAACAGCCAGAATCTGGTGTCACCCACAGAGACTGGTAAATAGGGGTATAGTTTGATCTTTTTCTTAAAACATTAAAAAAAGAGCCAGGTGGGTTAATTTTTAACAGTTCCAAGTGCACCTGAGCTGCTTTGACACTCCCTAGTTCATGCTGCTGCAGAGCTGAGAGCAGCCCTGTGCCATGTGCAAGTTTGCTTCTAACAAGTTAGCCCTGCTCATGGAGATCAAACGCCCTTTATCTGAACCGACAGCAGGTAACTGATCAAATATTACTGAGTTTGCCTTTAAATTTTAACCTGCAAGACTTACACCGCATCCTGTCGGATTTTATGTTTCGTGACACAGTGTGCCAGAACCAGGCAGTACAGCACAGCATAATGCAACGTGACAGCTAAATTCAAAGGAAAAGACAGTTCTCCTGCAACAATTAACCACTCTGGATACTTGGAGTGGTTTGGAGTTACAGCAGCCACCAAGGAGTCCCCGTGGCAGGCCTGTCAGCTGCAGGGATGCCCATCTTTTTTGAAGGCTCGAAGCCAGGCTGCTGGTGCTGTTTTCCTGAACTTTGTTGGGTTTGGGATAAAAAAAAACTTTGAATGGATTCTCTTTTTCTTTGTGTTCTGATTAGTTTCTCTTCTTGGCAATAGATTGTCCATGTTACTGCCCCATTGCAAAAGTATAGTATTATTATTTCCAAACTTGAAGAGAAAATAGTAAAAAATACATTCTCTAATGAGATAAATGTGCTCCGTCCAGACTGTATGTAATTTGGATAACCTTGACAACTAACACAATAAACAGTGCCATGATTTTAAGTGGGGATGAGCTAGCATGTTACAATCTCCCTGCCAAATCTAATACAGGCGCCAAGCCTTCCAGGTGTTTCATTGTGTTATCACACAGAACTAACATAATTTTTTCTTTCAGTTCTGAAGAGGTGGTCCAAAATGTTTAAACTACAGTAGTTGCAACATGTCAAAGAGGGAATTTATTATCTCAGCCCCAATAGGTCTTAATAAGCCTTACACAACTGTTTAGGCATTTATTCTATTAACGGCTGTTCATTCCAGTGGCTTCACCTGAATATTCATGATCTTACTATTCCCAGTGCTTCAGTGTAGCAGCTGTTTGAAATCCACAGCAAATGTTCAAGAGAGTTCCACAAATATAAACACCCTCACAGCTGAATGTTTGGGGCCTGTGCATCGCAGAGGAGAGACATGAAACATTTATGTGGAGTGATTTTTGGAGGACAGCATTTACAAAGCTTAAATAGTCCTCGCACATTTGGGAGCACTTCAGTGTGATTGGGACATTACCATGGAGGACAAAGAGTCTGGAAGAGCCCACATCCCACAAAGATGTTACGCTTGCCTCTGTGCGATAATTCAGCGTAACAGAGGATTCCTGCTAAATTCCAGATTTGGAATCAAACCTAGGCAACTAGAATGGATGGTGGGGTGTTCTGGGCTTTTTTTCCTTGCCTCATCAACATGGGATTGAATGAGGATGGAAATGGCACACACAGAAGGGAGGGAACATGAAAGTGAAAAGAAGCAAAGTGTTCAATTAAATTAAACCAAACAGAGAAGGAAACAGGTCATTATAAATAAATCCTAAAAATATTTAAATCACCTCATTTGTGTAGGAACTGAGTGTCTAACTCAGGTCTCTACCTATGTAAACCATTTGTTTCATATTAAGTAGGAAACAAGTTATGATGGAGTCTAACCAGATAAGACACTTTAATTAGCAGGCACATGGAGGACATAAAGAATTCAAGCTCTCTCAGAGGAGTGGGGATGGGAAGTGAGTGCTGTACCTGTGGTTCCATCTGTTCTGCCACTGCCCGTGTTGCTGGCATCTAGAAATTGTCACAGGAGCAGGATTATTTAGGAAAAAATTTTTGCTTGTGAGGATGGTGAGGCCTTGGCACAGATTGCCCAGTGAAGCTGTGGCTGCCCCATCCCCGGAAGTGTTCAAGGCCAGGTTGGACAGGGCTTGGAGCAACCTGGGATATTGAAAGATGTCCCTGCCTGTGGCAGGGTGTGGAATGAGATGAGCTTTAAAGTCCCTTCGTACCCAAACCGTTCTGATGATTCTGTTCTATTGGTGGCCCCTGCTGAAATGACTGGAAGGATTTAGCCCACTTCTCACAGGACAGGTGCTCTCCTGATTGAGAATGCTTGGAGGGCACGAGAAGGTGGAGCAGAGGTGCTGGTAGTGGGATTAGGGTTTGGTAATGGTGCTGCCTGCATGAAGGACTCAGAGGGGAAGCAGGAATAGTTGTGCAGTTGAGGGCACCATCCCAGGATCTGCAAGACTGAGATTTCTGCCGCATTTCATGGATTTCCACAGTTATGAGATCTCTGATGCTGGGGGTGGTTTTCACCACAGAAAGTGGCAAGTGAGGCAGAAACAGGAGAGCAGGACTGTCTCCTACAGTGATTTGAAAACATTCCCTTTCCAGTTCATGAGGTGGGTCTGCATTTCCTTCCCAGAGACCTCCCTGCTTCTTAAGTTGAGATCCACATGTGGACAGATGCACTACTGATGGAAGAGGAAGAACAGAAAAATAGAAACTGGAAACACAACAGCCAAAAGTGTTCCCCACTCTCTGAACCACTCAAATAGGAAATTTTAGAGTGACTCTGGTGGCAAATTTTCCCTGGACTTCTTTTAATACACTGACAGATTTGACATGACAGCAACACTGAATTAAAGTTAATTAAATAGTTAAACTATAGTTACTGTTAATTAAATAGTTAAACTATAGTCAAATTGCAATAAATATCAGTCTAGATATTGCAAATATATACATATATTTCTATGTGTTGTGCATGCAAACCAGTTAAGATCTTCCATAAACTATTGAAAGCAGACATATTGAGCTTTTGTAGAATTCAGAGAAAAGGAATGGCCTTTCAAAGACTTTGCCACTCTGCAGATCTCACAAAAAAATAGAGTTCTAGTGTTTAAAGGAAACCTTACAACAGCCCTGGGATTTTCAGTAATATACTGGGGGAGGCATTGTTCATATACAGACCTGATCTCTGTGAACAGTAGCGGTTCCAGGCTAATAATGAAATAATCCATTTTTAGTAGATGAAAGAAGGGGGATCAGAAAAGTAACTTGATCCGTGGGTAATAATGGTGCCAAAAGCTTATAATGGAAAATATCTAAAGAATCCGAGACTCTCTTTGAGAGATATGAATGATTTCTTTTTTCTTGCGAAAAGTGTATGAAGAACTTGAGAAGAAGTGCCTGAGTGAATTTTATGAGAAAAAGCTCTGTTTGGGGGAGAAAGGGGCAGTGTCAAGTTGCAGCCCAAACACAGCCCAGCCTTACGTAACAGGAGGCACAGCTGAAAGATGCTCTGATGCCTGCACTTGCACTTTGACTTTTTTTTTCTTTCTCCTTCTCCTTTCATTTTCTGCTCTCCAAAAACCAAAGTTTATAAACCTGCAAGAAAAAGTCCCTGCATCCAATTTTCCATCTATTAACATGCTCCATGATTCATATTCTAATGATCATTCAGCAGCAAGAAAATACGGGGTAAAATCACTAAAATCAACGCAACACTTGCTGTTTATTTCAACATGGTCAGGGTTTTGCCATTCCTGCCCAAATACTTTGATTGGGCAGTCAAACTAAATTTCATACAGATACACCACGAGCACGCACTGCTTGGCTTAGCTCACTTGTGCAAACAATCCTTACTCAGACAACCAGCCCTAATAACATCCCAGAACCTCACCACAGAGGAAGGCTGGCAGGAGCCTCCCCTCCATCTGTGGAAGTTTTGGAACTACAGCATTGAATCCTGAAACACAGTCAGGATTTAGCCAGAACTAATGCTCTTGTACAATAGTATTCTTCGAAGTTTTTACAGGTAATCGACCTACCTATCCCTGTTTTACAGTTGGGGAAGATGAGGCACCAAGGGGCAAATATTGCCCATGGTTATGCAGCAGATCTGTGCTCGCAGTGTGCTCTCAGCAATGCTTTGCTGTCTGTCTGGATGAGGCAAACAGAATGGGAATGAGAAGGAAAATCAGGAAGCTGGGTTTAGGGCAGGTAAAATGGCCCTTTTGGCCATTCCCTCCATTAAAATCCTTTTATTTTCTGCAGTTTCATCAATTGCATTGCAGGCATAACATCCAACTCCCACTCAGTCATCCTGGGCATGTGGGTACTGGGTACCAGCAAGTAAATAATGACATTGTGGGTATTTCTCTGGCTGTGTATTGCAAAATTCAGCCTTTCTCTCTCTAGTTGTACACACATAAACCTCTCTACTCTGTGTGTGAGTGCATGTGTAATGCAGATAAATCATTGGATTTCAGTGACTACTGGGCTGAGATTGAAATAAGAAATAGCTTGTTGATTACTAAGGCGATTAAAAGGATCATCTTATTGATTCCCACCCAGCCAGGCACAGACTTCAGTAATGAACATCGACTGGTTTAATAAGGGAAAAGGCAAGATTTACTGGATGCATGTGCTTTTCATTAGAGTGAGCTGAGAGGAAATAAAAAATGCTGACCTACCCAGTCATGGGCCACTGTGCCTCTTACTCTTACGAGAGCAGCTAGTACAGGAAAGTAATAGAAAGCAGTATGTGACTGCACAGGGGCAATACTAATAAAATTATTGAAACTAAAGTACCAGAAATTAAATTATTTTCTTACATCTACCCCTCTTTTTGGTACTGATTTCCATTCCCTTTGTTTAGAGCACAAGAATTTGGATTTCCATTAAAAATGAAAGCTGACTATGTGTTTAAAAAACAGAGGGAAGGTCTCCTTCCCTTGTAGATCTGTTGGGAGATATGAGATGCCTATAAGTAGCTCATCCATCTGGGTTCATACTAGGAGCAAATGAATCTCTGAAAGATAAGCCTGAGGTTAAAAAGGCATCAGCATGAACGTTTGTGTTATACAGGAGTTCAGACATCAGTCCTATTTGTTCTTGTAACAATCGATGGCTCTGTGAATGTCCCCTTCAGAAAGACTTTCTCAGCCTGAATCAGGTACAACTGCAGGTACTTGGTACAGGTGATGGGTGAATTTCTCTTCCTAACCAGCAGCAACACTAGCTGATTTTACAAGAAAACAAATAACCATATTTTCACATGTGTAAACCATACATCAGAAAATTTACACCCTGTCAGAGAACTCATACTTGAACCTAACTCCTACACTGATGTGTAACCTCCTCAACATCCCAGGCAGGGAGGTCAGCAGAGTACAGGAACCAGGCTGTGCAGGAAAGATCTTGTTTCTGGAAGAGAGGAAGTGGGTCTCTGAGAATAAGAGACGATGTGGGCTGCTGAGGGAGACAAGACTTTCAGATAAACATCCCTTCACATCACCCCCTGATTCACAGAGCCCACAGTGCTGCTGAATCACAGGGATTTTTACAAATAATCAAATACCTTGCATATCACATATATGAAACATGATGGTCTTACTTGGTAGCCCCAAGGAGAGTATTCCTTTCTAAAACAGCACAATGTGTGTTTTCTTTGCCTGCTTACACAGTGAATGATGAGGAAATGACGAAATTCAGTATTGTGACCATTTTTTATTCTGCATGAGAAGTGCAGGTTTCCTGGAGCATTTAAAACCAGAGGGGCCAAAGTCTGCTTAGATCTGCCAAGTCTGCAGATCCAAAGTACCTCCACTATCCCTAGGAGTTTTGTGCAAGATGTGCCACCATGTCCCATTGCATTTTAAGGGGGACAGCCCCTGTGAGTAAATTAATTTTCCTTTGACTTGAGGAATTGGTACAATACTCACAGCTACATCAGTGCCTCTGTGAAGGGCTCCTTGTCACTGCATCCTTTCAACATCACAGGAACTGATCTTCTTTCAGTTTCTTTTTAGTATTGTTAATGACTGTGGGATGGTACAGAGGTGACTTCATTTGAGTAAAATCCCTTCCTGCCCATGTGTCCTACTAGAGGGGTCTTCTCTGCTCAGTCTTCCTGTCTTATGCATCTGGTGAGCTCAGTTCTGCCTCCAGGGAGCACAGGCAGAGTCCCAGCTAGTTTGGGTATCTTGACTTGGTGGCCCAGGAATCAGCAGCCCTTTACAAGTGGAGTTCAAGCATTGCATTCTCTCTCAGCTGAAAGCGTTTGGGTAACACCTCAGCAGCAGTTGGAGAATCAGCCTCCTAAAGAACCAAGATGCTGATAAGCGATATCCTGCCTCCAGGCAGATGCTCCCAGCTCCCAGGAACTGCTGATGGTTAAATTCAGCAAGAACTGGTGACACTGACATGACATTCAGGTGAGAGAGGCCACTGTTGAGGGCACGAATTATGCCTCATAAGTGATATCTCCTCGGGAGCTGAGAGCCCTTGTCCTCGCAGGGACGTGTCCCTCAGGCCATGGCAGTGCCTGGCCTGGAGCCAGCCCTGCCCGTGCCACTCAAACCCAGAGCATCCAGTCCCTGTGCCGTACGCGCAGCTCTGAATGTGGCTCCTCCAAGCGCGGCTTCCCCCTCTGTTCCGCCGTGTCCCCAGTTCTTCCCGACACAGGTTGATGGCTGGGTTGGATAAATGGTTGTAGCACAAGATGATGGACCAGTGGCATGAAAACTTGTTTCAGGAGCTGTGAAATGCTGCCTGCACAGGAAGCCTCTGAGGCGCTAATATTAAACAAGTCCAAGCGCTCTGAAGACCTTTGTGAACACCTTTCTCTCTGCTTATGAGTGCTCTCTTTAAATCAAGCTCAGAATGGTCAGGTCAGAAATAAAATGCAGCTGAAGGGCTCCAGAAGCACTGAGAAAGGATTTCAACTCAAAAGAAATGGCTGAGCTTCCAGTCACACCAACCATCTGTCCAGTACCTGTAGCCAAAACCTACCAGAGCCCTGCCAGAATGGACAGGGGTCTCTCACCTTGAGTCCTACCATCTTCATCCCTTTCCCAGAAACCAAAGATGCCATTTCCAGTCCTGGATACAAACTACTGATTTAAGAAATGTTGTACATTATGCTGTAGACTGGAAAAAAGCCCACATTGTCCAGGCAAATGTTTTCCTAGATCTGATTTCTCTCCTCTGTCTACTTCCAACCAAGAGGTGCCAGCAGTCAGAGCTTCCCCTTCCAAAGCTGGCAGTGCAAATTTCCAGCTGAGGTCAGAGTTAAGGTTTGTTCCTTTTGCAGAGGAATTTGGGCATGTGTTAGATTTCTTGGATGCTGGAAATGCAAAGAGTTTCTTGTGGAGGCTGTTTCTCGGTGTGATTGCTTGCTATAATGTGTGGGCACCAAGGGGTGTCCAAAGCTCTCCTTAGCCAAATATTTCCCTGCATTTTAAGATTTGCATGGGTGGGTTTTGTACTTAAGCAGCCTTTAATGTATTCAAAAAAAGGTTTGGTTGGTGGCTTACATAATCATGTTGAATCTGACCCAGACGTGTTGTCACAGCACTGCTGTCAGAGAGAGTGAGCTGTCAGATGGAAATATTCACTTGTAATGTAGGTTATTGGGCCCCTTCTTTCCAAAGTGCACCTGGCAGAAAGGCAGGAGTGGTAGGAACTGGAATTACAGAGCTCTCCAGCAGGGTTAAATCTTCTCCAGTCAGTGCCTCTTAATGCTCAGGTAAACTTTGTTCTGTTTCAGCACCAGATTCCAGCTGATTGTTTTTTTTCACTGTTCTTCACTGGAACCATGGTCAGAGGTTGTAACTTCACCTAGTGGTCTATAATTCTAGGTGTTTACTGGAAATATGCCCAAATAGGAAGTAAAAGCATTCAGGGACTCAGGCTGTCTGCAGTCAGCCTTACAACACAGAGCACTGCACCATCAGGCACCATCATTACATGGTTGATCTCTAATTAAAACCTTAAATATCAGAGACCATATAAAGGACTGACCTTTTCCACTGAGAAAAGACTCATTGTTCTTTGTTGCTAAAGATACATGAGGTATCTTTAAAGATGTAACCTTGTTCATTCCAGGACACTTTTTAAAAAAGATTCTGCTCTAGTCATTGATAAGACGATCAAGTAGCTATAAAAAAATATTTTATACCACATAACAGCAGTTACATACATTTGAAAACATTTTAGTGTGTATTTCTTAGCTATTGAAACCTGAATTTTTATTATGTACCATCTCCTTTTTTAAATAAATTTGGGTATCAGAGACCAAAATGTTAAGTTTGTCTTGGAGGGTATTATTTCTGAGTCAAAGAATGTAATGACTTCCCAAGGATAAATCTTGCATTTGCCACGTGTAGTCTTTATAACATGGTGATCCCGCAGTGATGTGACTGCTTGATACAGTATATCACATAATATATCTACTACCTGGATTCTCATTACAGAGGGAGAGACAAGTGAGATTGGAAAGTGAGAGCAGAACCCTTCAGATCAAAGTAAAATGGAAAATAGTGAGAAGTAAAAAAAGACTGGAAAAGCCACATTATCAGGACCTTGAATTCTCCCCAGGTTCAAGTGACACTGGCAGAAAACCAGCTTAATTTCTGCCCTATCAAAAGACAGTCTTTTGAGGAGAAGGAGGTTAGGAAAGGAAGTTAGTTTGTTGGGAAGACAAGGCATCTGTGGAAGATATCAATCTGAACCAAAAAAATGTGTTGGTATCCTTGGCTGGAGCGATGTCTGCAGCCTCAGTTCCCCGGGGCTCCCGACAGCTCTGGCTGCATTTAATGTGCTTTGCACCAACTCCAAGGCAGCTCCTCTCCCTTGCGGGTGGTGTGGAGCTCTCTCCTCTTGCACACATCAAAAACACTGGCTGTTTGGAACAGTTTAGCTAAGCCAAAACTCTTCATTTGAAGCTTTAGCCGCAGGGATAGCTCCGACAGTTCTACCAAAGGCAGAGAAAGGGTCCCGAACTTCCCACCACCAGCGTGTTGTACTGGCTCCAGGAGGTCCCTGATAGCCATCGCTTCTGGATTGTGTTTGCACACACACAGCCGTCTGAGCTTTGTTTCTGTTTGGTACTACTTCTACTTCTCATAGATGGGGAATCTAACCCTGCCTGTAACAATGGACTTGATTGCTTAATTGAGCTTTGTGCTGGTTTTGCTCGCACGCAAGTGAGTTCACAGGAATTCAACATGTGCTCCAATATTTCGTCCTTCTGCACAGAAGGAATAAAAGAAACTTTGCCTAAGCTGTTCAACAACTTCTGTCTTTGCTGTCTTTCTCTGGTATTCTTCAGCCTTGACACCGCGGAGCTTATTTTGCTGACCCAGCTGTATAGTTTGATTTCCAGGATGGAGAAAGATGAGGCACCAGCTTTTCAGTTCACCAGCAGTTCAGTTCAGTTCTCTTCTCTGAAGCTGCCCCAGCTCACACCACTCAGTTCGTTTTGACTCAGCACCTCACTCTCATGAAATCTGCTTCGAGTTAATCTGGGCGGTATGTCCAACACTGGTCCTCACTTACTAATTCAGCTTCATTCTTTAAATTAAATACTGCAGGGCAGAACTGATTATAAATGGTTGAGGCCACTTGCATCACATAATTGACTGGCAACTGAACAGCCTCTCCTAGGATTCGTATTCATATTCCATGGCATGTTCGTCATGAAAAAAAACATTTGCTAAAGCCTGATCTCAGTGCCCTTTGCATAGGCAGGATGTGGAATCAGCCATAACCCAGCACGGACCAGGTCTCCTGCCCTGGGATGGGACATGGGCACTGTCTGAGCACAGCTGCTCCCCACTGAGGCTGGAACAGGCTGGAGGAGCTGCGGTGCTATTAACGGGCAGGGACCACTCCACTGTGCACTCACTGTCTTCGTGACATTACCAAAGAGAACCAAAAAAAAAAGAAAGAAAGACATAGAAAGGCTATAAATCCCCTAAACTGGGGAAAATAAATTTGTGTGAAAATTCATGAGGAACCTGACAGGAAAGAGTTACTTTATGTCGTTTAGTGGTGAGGAAAAACAGCCTTAGGTTTTCTATTGTCTGCAGGTTTTTCTCTGTGAGAACAGAAGGTTGGGCACAAGGTGAACTGTCAGGAGGAAAAATCGAGGGAATCATAGAGAAGATGGGCCTTGTACATAATTGATCTGACAGAGTGCTGCCCACTCCATCATTGTGGCTGAAATATGCTCGGCCTCCTGCGCAATAATGCATGCGAGTTTAGCAGCGCAAGACTTGGTCTATTAGGGAGTTTGTTTAATCAGGAATGCTCCCATCCCTGCCAGTGCTCAGCGTCGCTTGCAAAACGCAAAATCTGCTCTCTGACTGGAAGAGAAAATTCTGCTGTGCTCAGCACTTTCAGCAGCAGACATAAAAGCAGAAAGTGACTTTGAGTAAAATCGGGAGCTATTGGAAATAAGAGCAACACCTCTACTGCCTTCAACAGGGCCAGCACTATGCTTTGTTCCCTGAAGAATTCCCTCACTGTTTCCCCCCATCAGATTTCTCTCTCCTTTTTTGATCCACTTGGTGGAAGGTGTTATCATCTCATTGAATTGTGTCACAACTGTCCCAGCAATACGGAAAATCAGAAGCTCTGTGGCCCTTTATAACTAGTTGTAAGTGGCTTTCATGTGAGGGGCAAAAGATCCCTGAAGATCGGGGATTTCAAACCTGGAGTGTTATTACAGCCACTAAATATCACGGCTTTGCTACTGCAAGATAAAGAGGCAAAGCTTAAAAGATGAAGATACACCATGCTTTGTGTGAGTTCTGATAAAAGCTGGTGACAGTCTTTTGAAGACACTGGGTGGTCCAATCCTGCAGCCTTTTTTGGGAAGCCTCTGTCCTGCATTGCTTTGAGACAAACGTGGATAAGTGGGCAAATGCTGCAAAGTGCCGGGAGTTCTCTGGGAGTGGAGAGCCCCTGGACCCCAAGGTGGTTGGTGGGACTTGGCTCCGCACCAGCTCAGGCTGCACGGGAGATGCAGATCCTGCTGGCTGTCCTCAAAAACACAGAGCTCAAGAGCTATGGAGGGACCACAGAAATTTCACTACACCGTGACCTCTGTCACCTCCTGCTGAGGCCACAGAGTGCGTGCTGGATGTTGTCCCTTCCAGCCCATCCTATGGTGGATAAATCAAGCCAGCAGCACAGCAATATTGCAGAAAGGTCACCACAAGCAATTTTCTAAAAACTGTGCTGACATTACTAGAAATTTTATTTAAATCCTTACTATTTGCAGCTAAAAAATCCATCATCATTATGAAAATGACTTGTAACAGACCCCAGAATAATCTTTTCAGAAAGGATGGCACCTGATGTTTAAACCGATTGTGATTTATTTTACCTCTTAGATTTTTCCTCTGGCTAATGTAGGCAAGAGCTGCAATCACCAACTCCAAAGTCAGTAATTTTGCCTAAAAACATTTGACAAAAAAGGGGTTAATGATTTCCATGCGGGGTGAAGCTATCAGGAATTAGTGCTGCGGAGTGTAGAACATTCAGTTTTACAGTAGGTGGTGTTCTTGTTACACTTTCATACATGCCAGGCTAATTAACTGTCTTAAAGACCACATCATTAAATTATTTCCCCTGCTTAAAACGCTGCAATGTTTAATGTACCCCAGCAATTCAATTATGTTTAAAACAATATCCTAAGGATGAACTACTATGGGGTGGCATTTAGAGGAAATTTCACGCTTTACCTCAAAAGCAGGTAAAACATAAGAGCAAAAATAGAATTTGAATTCCAAAATAGCTCTTTGAGAAAAAAAGATCTTCCACAAATGGAGCTAATTATTATAATGTCAATGATTCATTTTGCCTTTACTCTCTTTCATAAAAGTTCAAAGACTTGAAAGAGTTTTGGTTTTCCTTCAATCTTTGTTACGATATGCCTGTTCCATCTTATATTTCTATTTTTTTGTTGCTTTACCTTCTTTCCCTGATGCAGTTTGTATTATTTTAAGAAAAAAGCATGCGGCTTCGTTAAGTATAACACATTGGAAGCAGGGTGAAATCCTGACTGTGTATTTCAGATATTGTGCTAGGGAGGCCACACGCAGATGCCTCTGCTGCACCCCTAATCAAACCAGCTCACGTTCATTTATGAGAAGAGAAGCGGCTGCGTTCTGGCTCTGCCACCTTCCACACCAGCATCATTTCCAGGCACCAGCGATGCATCTCAGCGTGGCAGAACGAGTGCAGGGTGAGCAGGCTCACGAAGGACATGGCGCTGCTCCCGCCCGCTCGCTGCCACCAGGAGTGCAGGGAATGTCCTCTGCGCTGGGGGCCGGCAGCACCCGGCTCAGCCACAAGGGTAGGAGCGGCTTCTCATCAGAAGCTTGTGTCATTCTGGACCTGTGTCAAATCAGGGCTCAAAGAAACAAGAAGAATATTTTGGAGCACACCTGAGTCCAAAACCAGCCAGACTCTCCTCTACAATCTTTGCATAGTGTTTAAGAAATACTGATCCCTGATGTCAGGGAATCAAGCTGAAAAACACTAAAAAGCCTTGTTGATATTTGGGTAGGAATCTGTGTACTACAACAGGTTATGTTTTTTTCTTTTTCATAAACTAATCAAATTAGTTTTTAAAACCTTACTAGGCACACTTCAGGTCAATATATGGATTTTGCTGTTAGAGTTGGGATAGCACTCAATTAAAATGCAAGTCATTAACCCAAAAATTTGAATTGGATTCATCTTCATCTTCTATCCTTTCAATAGGAATTCCAGTCATCTGAATAGCTTCGGTACCACTCCATATGCAAGAGATGCCCAAACACTTCCCCATTTTCTAAAGCCTTGTGCCAAGCCATGTGAGGGTAAGCAGGATCTTATAGATAAAACTCGCTGAAGCCTAACTCAGGTAATAAACCCCGATAAGGACGTGTGGGAACCACAAGCACATAGAGAAGCCAGAACTGAGAGCTGTTGCTTACAATGGCCAAAGCTGTAGCTCCCACTTGACCAAAACGCTCGTATCCAGCACAACATGATAGTTTTTGTTTTCAATGAATGAGAAAAGCTAGGTCAGGTGACTTGCTGCAGTGTAATCAGTCATGTGACAGAAAATGCAGTCAACACCTGGCTGCACAATTTCACTTCCCTGTGTGATGCCGTCATGTGGGGAGATGTGCCATTGTCATGTCATGGAGAAGGATCTGCCTGTGTCTTGTGGTGGACACTTCAGGTGATACGAGGTGGAAGATCACTGTGCTCATGAAAGATGGGGTCTGTAAACAAGCTGGGGCCACCAAGCAATTTATCCTCTTCTCACACCTGATGATCTTTCCCAGTGGACCGAATGCAGCCTTTAGGGAACAAACTGGTTGTTCCTAATCTAAAGAAAATGAAAAGGAACTGCAGTGCCTACAAGAGACAATGAGATTTGGATTTTAGTGTGGAAGCATCAAGTTGTTCCTATGCAACTGATAGTATACTGCTGCAGCCTAGAACTTCACCAGTGAGAAACCTTCCCAGATTTTAAAGGTCTCCAATTATAATGTATTTAGTGACAAAGTTTGGGTTGATTTCTATTGTAAGGAATTCCCTCACCGTGAGGGAAGAGCATATGCACCAGCAATTTCTACCAAACAGTGGCTACAAATCTCACAGGGCCTTGTTTATATGGCTGATATGGGCAGAGGGAGCTGCTTCGTCAGCAGCTTGGTGGTGGGTGAATGTTCTCCTCATGTAGGTCTGTAAGGAGGTCTGTGATCCAGGTGAACACTGATACCTGGAGACTGCACAAGTATTTTCATGGACTTCCCCAGACTTCCAGAGCAGCTGAGAGAGAAGGAGCCCTGCCATCACTCCCTCTTCATGCAGTGAACCCAGGCAAGGAAATGGCCTGTCAGAAAACCAGGCATTTCTTTTTTAAACCAGGTCAGCTTACACTGAGATCAGTTTTCTGATCTCTCACTGCATGGTCAGAGAAACACCTGTGCCGACACAGGGGGAGGGAGCACAAACAACCATCTGGAGAGCACAGGGGGACAGGAAACCCATTTTGGTTGCAGAACAGGCTTCTGCCAGCTTAACTAGGCATGGAGTGGTGGCGTTAATCAAGACCTTGAAACAAGCCTCAAGGCAAACATAGCATGGCATCTGAGGGATTAACCATGGGAGGAAATACATTGCTGACCATATGATGACCCAGAAGTCCTTAAAACATGTACATCTACACTGAGATACCTCAATACTGGGCTAAGGATGCCATCAATTTTATTGGGAGCTGCTCAGGAAATTCTGATTATGCTATGGTTGGAAATAAGTAGGTCTTTGATGTGTTAATTCACAGTAATGAAGTTAGTATAGAAATATACATTTGGAACATTAATAGGTACCTGTGTTGTTTCTAAAACGTGGCGTGTAAGCCCTTTGTACCTTGCTTAAACCTGTGCAAAAGGTTTGGGGTTAGGTCCTTGCCCTGGTGAATTCTGCAGTGAAGTGCAGACATATGAAGCCATCCTGACTCCATTTAAAGTCCAGGCACATCCATGCTATATATTGTGTTGCCTAGTTTTGCATTTATTTCCTCCTTTTGAATTATTCTTCTCAATTTTAAATTGGCTTTAATGCATTTATTTTCCGTATATGTCCCTATGATTTATCTCACATTTTATTCCAATTTTTATGCCATCATATACTTAGACAAATCCTTTTTTTTTAACCTTCAATTTCTGCATCTGTTTTACAAATAAATTGCAAATGCCAACATCATTTCCTTTCTCAAGCATTTCCTAAACCCTAACCAGCGCAACAAGTTGCATGTAACATAAAACATACAGCAGGAACTTAACACACAGGAATGCATATAATAATATCTTTTTTTTCCTAATGTAGTTATGCTTACTTAAGGCATTGATTTCCTTGAAGCAGTCAATAAAATACTTCAGGTAGTAAAATATACGCTGACAGTAATATTTTCCATTCAGTGCTTCTCCCTTTCTTTGCTGAAGACTCCAGTCATTATGAAGATCATAACTGTTATATATGTTTAAATGGTATCTCAGGATCTCAGCTAGACCCTGGTCTGCTCTTGACCCAGGCATTAGAGAGTTGGGCCATCCATAATGTGGATATTACTCAGAACTACTCAAACATTCACTTTCTTAGGAAAGAATTTGTCGCACCGGTTTCAACTCCTCATTTTGTAACTTAGCTGAACATCCAAAATGAGATTTTAGACTTTGGGAACCACTCTCTTAAAAAGGCTGTTAGAAAATACCTTTAAATAAAAGAAAAGCCCACTGAATTCTGAAAAGTAATTTCTCCAGAAAGAAATTACAGCCTGGATGGTAAGGCTGATGTAGTACATTAGGCTCAGCCCGTCCCTGGATATCCATCTGCAATTACAGGACCTCAGAGCAGCAACATTTTTGAGAAAAGATGAATCCTGTCACTAGCAAACAAAACCACGATTCACCCAATTCAATGAACTTTGGCTTGTATGCCTCTGCTCTTGTCCTCTTGCACTTTGCCCACCAAGCTCTGGGAAATGTTGGTCTGAACCAAACTGATCTATAGAGGGCAATGGGAAAATGTCCCTCGATTCATGCAGGTGTCACCCCTGAATGCCTTTTTCTGTGATGTCTTCTCATCACCCCTGTGAGTCAAGGGCATGGCACCCCACAGGGCCAAAAGCTGTGCTAGGAAAGCCTGGTGTGACTAAGATCAGCCATACTTTATTTGAGTTGTACATTTAAAGTTGCTGCAAATACCCTGGACTGTTTAGTGCAGAAAATAGGTTTGCTGGGATTAGAAAAGGGCAGTAAATCAAGCATATACAGTGCTTGCTCCTACTAAACAAGCATCTCAGTTTCATGTCTGACTTGAACCTATACCAGAAGGTTACAATAGTTTTGCAACACTCATTTTATTTTAGATGCATATGAGGGAGATTTAAGGAGGTGCTGAACACCCCCATTCCTAATTTGCAGTTATAATTATTTTGCAAGAAACATAGTTCTGCAAAGAAGTCTGTGAGTGACAGAGCTGGAGACCAGAATTTTTCTTCTCTAAAAGCACTAAAGGTGTGGAAAGGGACAGAGCAGGGATCCCACTCTGACCTCATCAATCACCTTCACCTCATACCACAGGCCAGAAAGGTGCCTGTGCTGCAAGGGGCTCCTCTGTAGGAGCCATGGAATTTTCAGCTTCTCCTCTGTCACTTCCACATAGGACCAGAATTACAGCTTTGAAAATAGCAGAGGCAAGAAGAGCTCTTTAGAGCTCCAAGTTATTTCTTGCTCTTCTCCAAACCACTATCACATAGGAAAAATTCATCCCTAATAACCAGCAGCAACTGTCCTCTGGAATCAGCAAGGTAAAAGGCCACATCTCCCACCCAAAGGCTTTTGTGACAAATTTCCAACAGTGGAAAGCTAAATTCAAATTAGGAACACTCAGTGCTCTGAGGGTAAAATCAATTTTTACTGATTGGCAAATTCATATGTAAAGCAAAAAACAGACTTGATCAGAAAGACAGTTCTGAAATTTTACTTTCTGCCTCCTCTGTTTCTGTGAGCCCCCAGTTCCTTGCCATGTGCTGCCTCTTCTTTTCCAAAGGTAAGATGATAGGCTCAGTCTATCACAGAGCAGGAAGTATTTTCTTTGCTTTCCAAGTGATGCCTACTGGGTCACTGTGCCCTGTGAGTTACACAGCCCTGTCACTTAGTGAGCTCAGCAATCCCATGTTTTCCTAATGACCCTGTCTCAGCCAATTCATACAGCATCATCCAGAGGGTTTGGTTGCCATTTGTCACTGCCTCCAGGAGAGAATGGAATGGAGACAATTCCAACTGGGGATCTGAGTCCAATTTGCCACTGTGCTACTCCAGTTTTAAACAAGTGTCTCTTTAATGCCTTCTTTGGAAGAAGATTCTTCTTCAGAGGGTTAAAATATCTCAATAACCTTATGTTAGTGAAGCATTGACAGCCTTGCTATATATTAAGGTATTTCCTATTGCAAGGACCAGACACAGGTGCTGTATAGATGGGGCAGTGCATGAGAAAAGCCCTTGTGGTGCAGGATGGCTGGGCGCTCTGGGAGCCAGGCAGGAGCACAGTGGGGAGAGACCAGCCTGCTCCGTGCACCTCATTAAACAGAACATGCACAGCAAATACACTCGGCATTGTAATGAATAAAATAAGTAGGTCTATGTATCCATACACATCTTCTGCTCCAAAACCTCAGGTAGCAGAATTTCCAGTTTTGTTTCAAACTACACCTATTGCAAAAACCAGAACACTGTATGCTAAATTAACCTGACAATTCAACTCATAACCTGTTCATTTGTCACTGGGTGTCCTGAACATATCCCAGAGAGCCAGGGCATTGCTTGAAAGTGTTTAGTACAGAAATTCCTCCCGCTTCTTATACCCTTTGCTACTCCTTCATGGGCCCATTTAATGCACTGTGTCACAGAAACGTGACGCTGTGCTTTAGCAGTGCCAGCAGATTGCGTTACCCTGCCTGACTGTACCCAAGTCACACATTTCTCTCTGCCTGCAGTCCCCGAGGTCACAGCTAAGGTCAGCAGAGAACAAAAACGATGTTTTGTGATTCAGAATTTAGACAGCTACCAACTCATAAATCTTGGTCAGACTGTAATAACAAAGCATGGGACAGTACAGTCCTCACACACACAGAGATGTCTTCAGGAAAAAAAAAAGGCAGAACTGTGCATCCGACAAAAATGACTGAATTTAGCATGTGGCAAAGCAGACATGCCTTCTTCAGCTATTTTTATTTTTCTATTTTCCTCTCCTCCTTTTTCCGCATTTCTAGGTGGGAATAGAAGACTGTGTCACCACTTCAAAGTATTTATAGCAGTTAGCTAAGGAGTAATGATCATAAGCAGAATCACTTAAAGAACAACATTGAAATGTTTTTCATACTGAAAATAAATGACTCACTCCTTTGTATTTGGCAGCTTGAAATGGGACCTCTTTCCTTAATGACATTCCTCCTTTGCAGTGTGCTTATAGTCACTTGCTGTTGTTCATTTGTTTGTAGTACCAGTAATCCTTGGCACTTACAGTCCGTACTGTACTTATAATTCAAAGATTTCATGAACGCTAATTAATTAAACTGAACAGAATCTTAGGAAGGTAATGGTTATATCAGTTTTCAGATCAGAAAAGTGAGAGGGATTAAGTTTCCTACAAAAAACCCAAACAGACAAAACAAACCTGCTGCAAGTCACAGGTGAATTTCAGAATTCAGAGGGGTTTTACTCCTTCTCCCATCACCAGGATTGAGGGGAGCATGGCATGTGCCATGCAAAATTTCTACCACTTGAGACCAAGCCAGTTAACAGAGAAATGTTGGGGATTTTGGTCCTGGTTTGGTTTTGCACCCTTTTCATAGAACAGGAGGTAAGAAGGCTTTGGGGTCACCTAATTGCAGCCTTCCAGTGCCTGAAGGAACCTACAGGAAAGATTGAAAGAGACTACTTACAAGGGCCTGGAGTGACAGTGCAAGGGGGAATGGCTTCATACTAACAGAGAATAGGATTAGATGGGGCACTGGGAAGGAATTCTTCCCTGTGAGGGTGAGGAGGCCCCAGCACAGGTTGTCCAGAGAAGCTGTGGCTGCCCCATTCCTGGATGTGTACAAGGCCAGGCTGGAAGGGGCTTGAAGCAACCTGCTGTAGTAGAAGTGCAGGGGGGGTGGAACTGGATGATCTTTGAGGGCCGTTCCAACCCACACCATTCTGTGATTCTATGAACTAATCTGGCTCCAGGTCCTTGTCTGCTTCTTCAGCTCATGTGAGTGCGACATTTAAGCATTTCAAGTTGTGGNTGAGGGTGGGGAGGCCCCAGCACAGGTTGTCCAGAGAAGCTGTGGCTGCCCCATTCCTGGATGTGTACAAGGCCAGGCTGGAAGGGGCTTGAAGCAACCTGCTGTAGTAGAAGTGCAGGGGGGGTGGAACTGGATGATCTTTGAGGGCCGTTCCAACCCACACCATTCTGTGATTCTATGAACTAATCTGGCTCCAGGTCCTTGTCTGCTTCTTCAGCTCATATAAGTGCGACATTTAAGCATTTCAAGTTGTGGCTGCTCCGAAGGACAATACTTCCCCATCTGTAACATCTGGTTCCATGAATGCTTCCCTCAAGCTCTCATCCAAACAGATACTGCAGCCACTGGGAACACCCTGGCTTTGTCTGCATTCATACAACTTCCTTGCTGGGAAATTTGATTTCTTATTCTGCTCTGATGAGTCCTTTTTGCTGGTGAAATCTATTAGCGAGTTATGGACAGTACTGAGTCAATCCCACTGCACTGGAAAAGTCCTTGGGAAATCTGTTCAACTTGCCAAGTAGCTTCTGCCTCTGAGGGAGTTTTCTCTCACCTCCTTTTGCAAAGAGCCCTTCACACTTGTTCTGACAGAGATGTACCACTTTGGGGTAATTCATTCAACAACAGTCAGATCTTTCCAACTGCTTTATAGCGTCCTCTCCAAGCATTCTTTCAGTAATCCCTATACCAAAGCTGAACCAAATGTGTGTTTATGTAAAACAGCCCATGCTATATGCAGCCTGTACTTTTTGCATGACCTTTAGTGTAAAATGCAATATGTCTGGTCTCAGTTATGTTATTCTGTCAACATGTTCCAGTTTGGGCTAAGCTGGAAGCAGCATTCTGTACATCTGGCTCAGGAAGAGAGGACATCTGTGCAACTAGTCTAATAAACCAGAGCAATTCAATGAAATATTGTTCTAGTGTTAGGGAATGAAAAGAATTTTTGCATTGCAAAACACAACAAATGCTGACTTCTACCAATAAGAGTGATGTCCACAAATCTGGGAGATAAATCAGTATGAGAGAAAGGCAAAAAAATTCTAAATGAGGCTCTTATTTCAAGTGTAAATATCTTCCAAACATAATTTGTCTCATTTGATTTAAAGTTATTTAGTTCACATGGAGTTAGGTAACGTCCTCCTTTTAAAATACAACTTTGGAAATTTATGGATGAAAAGTGCTAATTTTGTATTTTTAAATGCATTTGATAATTTCACTGTGTGAATCCCTTAAGGACATTATGCTGTCTATAGATCCTCCCCTCTCCTACTATGGATTTTGTGAAGAACACAATTGCTAATGCAGTCTAAATTAGACAAAGCCATTTTGTGAGGTCAGAATACTATTGCTTGGAGGTTCCCATTTTATTTTCTTTGGCCATTTTGAAGAGGATAACACCTTATACTTACTCTAATAACTGCATGTAACTCTGAAGTAATTCATTCTGCAATTGTATTTAGCTCCCTTAAAGTCTGTATGAGCCATATTTATCCTTCTTTTCCCAGTCTCTCAAATAGTGAAACAGTCCAAAGTGAAGTAAGGTATTGCCATTCTTTTTTAAATAACTCCACTTGTAAAAGCTACTGAGGGTCACTGACAAAAGAGAAAAATCCCATTTTTCTCTTACATACTGAATTTCATACTTTGCCTCACTTAGGATGGAAAGAGCACAATTCTGTCAGATTTCTCATGCTGTACTTCACATTCATTGCTACTTCATGTAACAATTGATCTTTCTCCTGGAGTTTCTCTACAAATCCCACTATCCATTCTGCCCATTTATATTTGCTGTTATCCCCCTATCCGAAAAGGATAATACTGCTCCTTTAGTTCAGAATTTGATCCAAGAGCCCATCAGGCTGATTTCCAGCTCTCTTGCAGTTTGCTGTCAGTAAACTTTCCTGCTCTAAAGCAATCCATCACCATAAAACCCCACACAGAACTGAGTTCATCCCGTTCATCACCTTTGTAAAACTTCCATCTGTCCAATTCCCATTGATAACCTTTTTCCAAGGTGGGTGAAGAAGAAAGCCCAGTTTGATGAGAATGATCTCCCCTGAATGAGCAGGGGATACATCTCCATTTATTAAACAGCCTCTGCAGTGGCTGCTTGCAGTGTACACCGGATAGACAGCAGCATCTCTGGAGAATCCAAGAAAACCCAATAGTCAGTGCAAGAAAACTGCAAACCCAGTAATATTTGCAAAATCTCTTTCCTTAAAAGAGACTAAAAGACTCTTAAAAGTTCCCTCCAGGCAATTCGATTCTGGTCCAAGGGCTTTGAAGAAAACAAACCCATCCATATATCTTGATGCATTCTTCACTGTCCCAGGATATGCTCCTGACCCAAGGAACTGCATCAGTCATGGACAAGGCAACATCAGCGCTGGATCCCTGACAACACGTGTTATGTTTGCCTACAGGAATTTAGGAAGGCAGGAAATGGTGGTGTTATATCTGACAGCCCTGGTGTATAACTGATGAAATGTATTAATGTAGCAGCAATAATGGTCCAGGAGAACCAGCCCTTGATAAAGAATCAAGTTCTCCTCTGAGCCCGTCCACATACCAGACATGATATCTAGAGAAATCCTTTTGACTTTCTGTACATCCTTTTCCCAAAATATGCTTTGCTTTAAATTGTCTGGGAAGATAGGACCTTGTGCATGTTTCCTAAGGCACATCAGTGCAAGACTAATGGCCTGGATACTGGGAACCAAACGGTGTCATTACAGTGGACCCCAGAAGTCTCGTAAAGAGACTCATAACTTGTCTTTTTTCTTAAAAGAGGGGAAGAAAAGACTTTTCAGATGTAGGAGTACAAAAAGTATCCAACTGAAAAAATGTAGGCAATTTTTCTAACTAAAAGAAGTGAGTGTAAGTTTGTATTTTTATTGTTTTTATTAATAACTTCCAGATGAATCTCTGCATTTAAAATTTCATTTCAGAGTGAATTATATTGGCTGCCACAGAAGTCCTCAGAAAAATTCTAATGGAAGAAAAGACTAGGCCAAACTCCTAGTAATTTTCCTAAATTCCAGGGAAATGTATGTCTGAGCCTACACTTCCCACTCCAGAAACATTTCCCCTCCTGGCTCCAGAGAGTGTCCAGAGCTTAAATATATCTGAAATTTAGCAGCATTTAAAGGCAGAATGCTGCTTTGTTTCTAGTAATACACATTTCTGCACATTTCAAAAGCCACCAGAAAGCTTCAGATTTTGTCAAATACCTCATTCCAAATGACTTACCTAAAATGGGTCTGACTGGCCTGAACAGAATATGGAATGGATATGGTATGGAAATGAAGGTGAGGAGCTCTGTGATGGCGAGAGAGTCCAGAAACGGCACGGTAACATAGTGTGAAGTGGTGTTGTGCTTGAGCTGTAAGGACTGCAGAAATACACATGTAAACGTAGGCCTGCTTAAAATCCTGAATACCCACATAACCTCTAATCCTGTAACTATTCAAGTTAATAAAACAATACAGGAGCAAAGAGGCCCACAGATTTTTCAGGATGTTTGCAGTATGTCCCCCTGCAGGACTGAGCCCCAGAAGCCTCCTTACCACCTCGGATTTTTCCTGATAAAATCTTCCACTTCCTTAAAATTGCTGAAAACAATCGCACTTTAGCATCATCTACTGGGAGAGATGGGCAACTGACTGGGAGGCTCCAGCGCGCACAGACGCTCCCACCCGCATCCCCCTGCCTGCTCCCGGGCAGTGCTCAAGCCACACTCCAGCAACACAGGGAAAACTGGATATTTTTCTCTTCAGAAGCTGCATTTTAAGAAACAGAGCAAATGTTTTGGTGCTGGTACAACAGAGACCAGAATTACTACCTGGGTGCTGCTTCCTGCCAGGCCTTTTGAGTCACGCAGCAGAAGGAGTAAGAAGCCAGGAGGAAGGGAGCAGCTGATCTCACAGACCAGTTGGTGCTACGAATTTTGTCGCCGCAGTCTGAGGTTGGTGGTGGCGGTGCTCGGCGCAGCGGGGCCCGGGGGCTGTGCTGTCTGCACTGCACCACGTGCAAGACAATCTGAAATTCATGACCAGCCTGCACTTTTTACCAGCAGCATCAGCCACCCAAAGACCTCACAGTGCTGGGGACAGTAATCCTGCCTGGCAGGTAGAGGCTATCCCTGTGCTGAAAACAGGGAAGTGGAGACAGAGTTTTAAGAGAAAGAATCCCAGCAGCGTTTAGATGTTTAAATGATTGACAGCAAGCTGGACGAATCACTTGAAACTGACATGATTTCACACCTAAACACCCTGAAAAATCCCGCTCAAGGTTCTTTTTCCAAGATTCACAGGCTCGGGGTGTGAGAGGCACAGCATCCAGATCGTAAGAGTTATGATCTTTGTAATTACTGGTCTGTGCTTTAACCTTGTTTGTAGATCTCTGTTAAGGTCCTGCATCAAATGTACATTCCATGTACAAAGGCAGCATGTCTCATCTGGGCATGAAGGGTGGATTCACCTCCATTCCATTTTACTGCCTAACATCTAGATGTCAACCCTGAAAGAGGTGTTCAGCTGCTTTGGCAGTCAGGGAAGAGAGGGGTACTTCCAGGGAGGAATCCATCTTTCCCATCGCAGGATCGCTTCCTTGGTGTATAATGCAATCACCTGGCATTATCTCACCATCTCCAACTCAAGCTATCAGTTTGGAACAGGTGCTTTTTATCTCACTTATTATTTTTAACACCTTCTTCTTGGCTGCAGACACCTATTACTGTCTGTCACACTGAGTTGCACCACCTCTGATGGCTCAGTCTGGGTATCTTCCTGTGCCAGTGGCAGAGCCTGGACTTGGCTCTACTGCAGGCCTGGAGTTCCAAGGAGCTCAAACCAGGCAGCCAGCTGCAAAACCTCACCCTCACAGATTGTTACAGCATTAGAATTGATGCTATTCAGAAGAGCAGAGTAACAGCTATAGTAATATTCCATGTGTATCAAAAAAAAAATTTACTCGTGTTTTGTAATTCAGTGGAGTGACCTTTTGACCAAAGATTGAATACATTAACTCATCAGATATCTGTAATCAAGGCCAAGGGATTTAGGTGTGGAGTTTAAAATCTCCTGCAGGTGCTAAAATACATGGGTTGATTTTTCAGGTTCCTTATAACTCACATTATTCTTTTTAGCATTTCCAATTAAGATACCTTAAAACATCTTTTTTGCAGTTCCAGGGTAGCTCATATTCATCTGTCCTTTAGAACTCTACACATCTTCTCCAGCAGCTTTGGAGGCCAAGTAGCAAAATCCTCATAAAAGATTTACTGAAGTTTCAAAAAGTTGACTAAAAATAAATGCTGAATATTTGAGAATATACAACTCATGTATTTTAGAAAATCTCTAAAATCAGCTGCAGTGACTGCATATTTGACACACATCTCGCTTTAGACACAGAAAAGTCTTCTGTTTCTCTCAGCTACAGAGTTCCCTCAAACTGTGTTACTAACATTGTGTAAAAATACTGCAGCTGTAAAACTGAGTCTGGACTTTCATTACTAACACTCCCAACCTTCAGCTGCCTTCAGGAAACGGGTTGATTACTTATCACACCTGAAAACACCATGCCTTGAGAAATAAAGAAGTCAGCAGACAGTTGGCTGAGATCAGCCATCCATTGGCTTTCTCGAGGCAAAGGGAAAGTTCTTTGTCCAGCTTCACATTTTGGCAGGAGCAGAGAGAGTCCCCTGCCCAACCATCCCTGCCGTGACAGGGTGGCTGTGTGTGGAAGGTGACTGCTCTGAGGGCAGGCAGGGCAGCTCCCTGGCTCTCCTCCTGCATAACACGCAGATTCTTCTCTCAAGATACTTCAGATATTTTTGAGAAAAATGTAAGGAATACTGCCCAGCTGTGCAGTGGCTTGCATTGAAAGACCCAGGCAGCATTTTGCAGCTGCCAGTGGCTGGTGTGAGACTCACACCTCACAAAACCCCACCACAGCTCTCCAAGAGGCCCCAAAGTGAAGAGGCACTGGGACTGACCCATCGTGCTCCACAGAGAGAGCACCTCTACAGACCTGTTCCCTGTGGAGATGAGATGATTTCAAAGTCTGACTCTGCTATCTGTATGATTACTAATAGGATTATTTTTTAAGAAACACGAGAGCTCTCACTGGATGTCCTTCATTAGTTGGTGGGTACATTACCTGTCCCTTTGCCAGAGGAACTCCAGCACACCCAACAGGTCAGAAACACCAAAGAGACACAAACTGTGTTCCAATTGCCTGTTTATTACTTAAAATAGGGAAGTATAATTTAGCACAGAATGTGAGAATGGCAGTGAACAGCTCACTCCACTTGCTGTCTCTGCTCTCTGACAGTACATGGAAAGGTGGGTTGCCTCAGGGGAAGAGGAAATAAGGAATAGACCCACTCATAGAAACTCTCCATTAACAAATATTGTGTGTCAGTTTGGCTCTGTTCATCTCTGTTCTGCATTGACCTGCCTCTCTGGGCAGGGGGGTTTTGAGGACAAGGGTGGTCTTCTGCTCTGCGCCTGTTCTTGGATGGCAGCAAACCAAAGCCTTCCCAGGGATGAGCTGCTACCTTGATTCCATTAAAGGCCTCAGTTGGATGTTGGTTAGATCTGGTATTTAAGCACCTCAGCCAGTCTTATCCCTTGAATGCCTGAAACCCTGTGCAAGGTTTATCTTTGTGCTGCTCCACCAGTTTCCAGAGTCTACTTGACAATTCTGGGGCAGCCAAAAGCCAACACTGGGGAAAAAAACAACCAAGGAACCAAGCCTGATTACATGAGCAGACACTTGAACTACTTGTTTTCATCTTGTGGGTGTTTTTTACAGAACTAACTTTAACTCTGTATAAAAGTTTTTCCATCTGTAGAAAAGCCTCTTTTTGCAAAGCTCTGTAGAGATCTCTATTCTTAGTGCTGTTATGTCAATATGTAATTAATTTGCCTAATTCTGCTGTACCGTTCTGGAATACTTGGAGATTGAAGTGTAGACTTTTTGTGACTTGGTTAAAGAGAAAAACAAGATAAAAATAATGGAGTGTTGGATGCAAATTTATTCCCCAAGTTACTAACACATTAGATTTCATGTGCACTACTGAAGATATATCCATCTGAGTACAAAGATGCCAAAACATGGCTTACTGAGGCAGCTAAAAAAAGAAAGGGTGACACGGCCAATGACAATTTAAATAGTTCTGACAACGATGTGTGACCTGATTTGTTGCTTCCTGAACAGGATGGTAATTTTTGCTGTGTGCGTTGGCTGGGTTCGTATGGGTTTATTTACTTGCCATCCCATGTTTAGATGTTGCTACTACGAAGGGGCCAAACTGTGCTCCCTGGGCATACAGCATCTCCCTCAGCACACAGGAGCTGCAGTGCTCATTGGGAGAGCCCAGTGTGCTGCTCTCCATGTGCTTTGCCAGCTCTCCAAAACCCTGGCCAGATTCTGCAGGAGTCAACAGAGACACTCCCATGGACTTGAAGCTGGATTAGGTCACTGGCTGCCATGGGAGAGGAACACGGCCAGGTCCGCTGGCTCAGACACGCAGCGACTTCAGCCTGTGAGGTAGATGGAAATAGCAGGCTACAGCTTCGTAACAAACATTCAGAATAACTAACCAATGGTTATGGGATACTGTGTCCATGTAGGGATTATGCTGGACTACAGGTTAAGAGTTCTTAGCTGTGGATTCCAAAGGGCTTTGGCCTCTTTCCCAGCACTGAGGAACCACAAATTCTCATCTTACAGCTCAGCTCCTGCTCAGCAGTGAACCCCACCTGCTGGGGTCCTTCTCAGAGCTCTTCAAAACTCAACCCGTAAAAGACACAAGGGGTTTTTATTCTGTTGTGAAAAATAGTTGATTTGGTTGTGACTTTTTGAAAACCTTGGTCTTCAAAAGAATTCCCTCCCCAGGTTTTGCTTCCATCCTAGTTGCCATGTGGTGCTGTGACTCACTTAAAGTACTCTTGATGCTTATGGTTCTGTAAGTGAGCTGGCCAAAAGATTAACCAGAATTTTTAAGCCTTTCAGCTGTCTCCCCATCATTATTTCATACTGGTCTTTAGGAAAAAGGAGTGGCAGCACTTCACCTGGGGCATCTGCCCCTACAACTCCTATCTGGAAGAACCAAATTCCTCTCCCCTAGCCACCATGGGGGAGAATCTTCTCTTTCAGCCTCTGCCACCAGCCTGTGCTACCACGGTGAAAAGGTTACTGGTTTTATCCTTTCTCTGAGAGGCTGGGCAGAGGGCACCTCTTCCCCTCCAGCCCTGCAAATAACATCTGTACCTGAAATAGTGGTGGGCTTAATCAACAGACATGTTTTACTGAACTTTCTCTGAAACACTGCATGCTTTTACAAAGCAGGTTTTGTGCTTAGAATCTGCACTGAGTGCTGAGGGGGGCAGGTGCTGTCCCATGCCTTGGCACCAGGCCTGAGCCTCAGGTTTAGGTGTCCTCCAAGGTTAGTCAGTCACAGGAAACACTCCCCTGCCTAAGCTGGTGTTTCAGAAATTGTGTGGACTTTAACTGTTTGCCAAGAGTGAAACAAGTATATAGGAAGGTCAGCCCTGGCTTCAGGAGTTTGGTCACATTTCCAAAAACAAACGTAACTGAACTTACTGATTCATCTCCAGCCCGTTCTGGAAAGAGCTCTCAGAAAGGTGCCCACTTTCTGTCACTCCAGCCTGAGAGAGAGGCCAGACCCCACTACCAGCTTCAGGAGCCCACTCCTTATCATCCAAGGAAATTTTATTCTGCATAACTATATTTTAGTTATACTACATTATATATATTATATACATTTTAGTTATAACTATATTTTTAGTGGGTAAACCAAAAACACTTCTCTACAAAACCAATTGAGAGTTCAGCAGCTATAATCTACTTTGTGGCTATGGAGAACTAGGGAAATGTACATGGGTACATACACATATAAAAATTTTTTAAACATTCATGAAATTTCATGGAAAGCCTGGCCTTTGAAAGGTAGAGTTTATTTCATTTAATGGCCATACACACAAACAACATTTCAGAAGATGCCAGTATTCCTGCTACCTTGATCTACATCTCATTTATCCAAAAATCTCTGCAGCATTGTTATTATGTATGTTATACACAAAAGCAATTGTACCAAAGTGGATTAAATGACAGAAGTACCCAACTCAAAAGGTCTGTAGCGCAGTTAAGCTTCAGAAAGAACTGAGACATTTTTCTCCCCATTTACTTTAAAAGTTTGTCCCTCTTAACCATAAGAAGATCTGGAGATGTGGAAAGCATTTTAAGAGAATCTTTTATATTTATTCCTGATTTAGACTTGATGAAGTACTCTTAAAGAACAGGTCTTATGTCTTGTCATTACTATTTTTGTTGTATCTACAGCGTGACAAGATAACACTTGCCCAAACTACCAAAAGAGAAAAAACTTCTTTAGAGAGCCTGTTCTTGCAAGATTTTCCATCCCAATATTTATGGGCCCAGGAGATCCAGATAAGCTTTGGATATGCATCAAAGCTCCTGGATGGTTACTCAAAACAAGCACAAGCCCTGAACCTTTTGAATTTGTCCATCACTAGTTATCACATCCAATTCCTTCCCTTTCCACCGAGAATCGGAGTCTCCCTCTTCAGGAAGTTCCTATGCTCAGTGACTCTTGATTGTCCACAGAGGGATACATAGGATTTCACTAATGTCTATACCAGGCTTTTGAAAGAAGTCACACTGCTATTATTTTCCAGCATTTAAGCAAGTCTTTCTTATTTAAAACTTGGAAAAAACTGAGCTTATACTTCCAAGCATTACCTTGACAAAGCATCTGCAGCTCTTCCCAATGATGAGTTGAGTCTGTAGGTTCAGGGGTTCAGTGAGGCACAGACTTGGACTCTCCCCATTGGGACCGAGGCTGGAGTTCATCCATCCTGCACTCTGGAGTGAAATACGGGCAGCAGATTCTACTCAGTCCCCAGTGCACAGTAGCTCACACAATAAAACTATCATACCTAATTCAGCTTTTGAGGGGAAGGCCTTGCCTGCAGGCTGATTTATGGGCTAACCCAGCAGAAGATACTCCCTATAGGTCAGGTGTGATGAGGTCATTGACAGGGCAATAGCAACGAAGTTTTTGACTGTAAATTCCCTTTATTTCAAAAGCTCTAACAGACAACTATAAACAATTTGGATAAGGTTCCTCCATAACTCAAGGAAAATATTCTTGCTTTATGTACTTCATAAAGTATTGCTATATTGCCATTATCTTTTCTTTCCTTTTCCTTATGTATAAAGTAAGGCTACCAGGATAAATTTATTCTCCACGTTGACAGAACTATCTTCTGAGTACTTTCAAGTTCATTTACAAAATTCAGGGGAGATTGCTTCAATTAGGGTCATCTGGTCATGTATCCTTGATCCTTTGATCACCAAAGCAGAAATACCATGTTAGTAATCTCTGCGCTACCATTTGGGTTAATGAATCGGCTTGACTTTAATTCTAGCCCAGATGTAATCTTTTATAGCTTAATGATTTGTTCCAACATGAACTCCAATTGAATGTAAACAGTTTCTTTATTTAGAGAGAAAATTCTTTTTTATAACTTGTTTCTTTTCCTAATTAATTCTAGAGCAATTAAATCAAACCTTGATCTGTGGCAATCAAGATTAAATCATAGTATAGGTTAGACTGTTAATATCGTCTTTGAGTTCATTATTATCAAGGCTAACAGTAATCAGCAAAGGAGGGAGAAACTGATGTAGCGAAGACTACAGATCTGAGGACTTGTTCTTATTTTTAATAGCTGATCTGATTTAATATATGATAATACTTGCACTTATTTAGTAACTGTTTTCCAAGGAGCTCAACATACTCTCCCAAAGTTAATTTATTCTCACAACACTGATGTGAGGGAGGTAAACATTATCTCCCAGGGACACTGAAAAGTTTTGAGGCACAGAAGAGTTGTGGGCTGTTTGCAAAGTCACAGATTGGGGCCCAGATCTTAATGCCATTAACAAATCATTAGCTGGGGACCTTCACCGTAAACTCTGGTTATGATAAGAGAGGAACAGCACCTCATCCATAAGCACTCACCAAGAATCCTGCTTAAGATGGATTTGTTGGCCACTGCATCCCAGCAGTCCTTGGAGTTAAAAGCTGCCAGTGCTGTGATCTGGCTGCCTCCACAGACCTCCTTCCATCACACCTCCTCAAGAGGACTTGTCATGTAGCTCGGCCCTGCAGTTGCCAAGGGGGATTTTTGTTCCCAGAGGTAAAAAAATTCATTTGTAAGTTAACTGATGGGTTTGACAGACACTGCAGTTCTGAGCTTTGTTTAAACAGTCTGGCCTGTCCACATTACCACAAACCTTCATTTTGAAACAAACCTAGATTCAAAGGACAGTGAAAGGGACACTTTGCAGCCCTGACTGTCCTCAAATCGAGGCACTGATGTCTGAGAGGAGCCCCAGCTGAACCTGTTCTCTGCCTGGATCTCTGTCCATAATTATATTATCCCGTGCTGTGGCAGATTAATCCTGACTGTGCAGGAAACTCCTGCCCATTTGGGTCATCTCTGCGAGGTACAGCAATTGTATGGAGAAGACCGAATCACCCCGGTTCAACTCCAAACAAGGGAAACACAAGAAAGCATCACAATGTTGTTTGTACTCCAGTTCTATATTAGCTTCAAAAAAACTACAGCAGTGCCATTTTCAATTCAGTGTTATGCTGGAAAGGTTGCAAATTAATTAGAATTATGCCTTCTTTGTGCCAAGTGATAATTTACTGCAATTAATTATCAAAAGATCTACTGCTGTCAATTACGGTACTTGCTCTTTGGGGGGGAGAAGCTATTTACGTATAGCTAAATTCTGTAACAAAGTTCCATTTTACTTTTATTGTTTTCAATTAAACTATCATCATTTGCCTTCCCTCTGCCAAATACAATAAAGACTCGTTAAGAACTAATCATGCTACTGTGACCTTTTTTTTAATCCAAACATTAGCTAGACCTGCACTGAGTCAACACTCCTATTGTTACACCTGCAAATTGTACGTAGAGAGGAGCATACTTCAGAATTAATGAGCACAGCTGTGGTCTCTCTTACATTCAACACTTGTAAAATAGACCTCTTTAAAGTGCCATTATCACAATATTGATAGAGTTATTTATAGTACTGCAAACGTTCCCAGTCATAACAGAGTCCTTGTTATCCCCCACAGCAGTTCATGTTGTTGCCATCTCCTGGACTCATTCCACAGTTTGTGATAAGGCACCACGTGGACAATCCTTTACGAACAAACTATAAAAGACATCAGGAAAACTTCTACACGTGCAAGTTTTAAAGCTGGGAATAGGTCAAGCTGTCAAGACCCAGCCTGCACAAGACTTGTCATGTTCTTGTGCTGTGCAGTTTCCTGTAATTTCTGGGTGGGATGTGAAATGAAATTACAGGAAGCACAAGCTGCAAAGGATCTGGATGGCATTGTCCAAATGAGAGCTGCTTTTTGCAGTTAGTAAGACTGTTTTACCATAATTCAGTAAAACAGATGTAAGTTCAAACTCTTGGTGTCAGTCGCTGAAAACAAATACCACAGGTGCCAACTTTGGTTGCTAAGGGAATACAAGCTCCTTGGGCTTCCCAGTATGTGTGCAAACAGCTAGAAATTGGCCAAGGCAGAGGTTTTACTGTCAGCAGGAAGGGAGTTGCTTTTTCCAGGTGTCTTTCTACTCAGCTTGACCTCCTGAACACATTACTGAAGTACCAGCCAATGTGGTCAAGATGAAGTCAGTAGGAGACTTCATCAGTGTGAGTTTTCCTATGCTCAGAACTGCAGCACCAGGCATTTGTTTGTGATATTAGTCTTATTGTAATACTTCATATTAAGTTTTGTCACACTTGGCTCTGTGTCCACTAAAGATCTGGATACAGCATTTGTGGGGATGCATTCATGGGAAGGTCTCCAGAGTCATCCTGCAGATCCAGCAAACCCAGTGCCCCCAACCCTTTTCCTCTCTCTTTCTGGTAGCAATGTTTTACTTCTCTTCTTATAGGACAGGAAATGACTTTGCTTCTGATCCACTGTCCCTTATCTGAGGAAAATAGTTTTGTCATAATTCAGCCTTCATTTTGGAAGGAATTGCTGAAAAACCTCAATTCCCCCAAGAGTAAAAGTTCAACTAACACTTGCCTACTTATGAATTATTTCCCCCAATCCACCTATTTCATATCTTAAGTGCTTTGTGGCTGAAAGTCAGATCTAAAATAACCTCACATTACGTTCTCCCTCTGAATATAAGAGGTTACTTTCATTGTACAGGTCAGCTCAGAGAACCAGCCAAGCAATGTTTAGCTCACAGGTGTTGCTGGTTCAGATCTCCTGAAGGCAGAGTAGACTTGTATGGTGATTCCCAGCTGAAGGCTGGTTGGCTCCTGTGAAGTTATTTGTCAGCTGTTCCTGGCTCCCTGGGGAAGGGAGGAGGTGAACTTCTGTTTTCTCTGAGGCAACAGGGAGGTACTCCAGCACAGAGTTTGAAATCCCCAAATTCCCCCACTAAGCTGCACTTCTCAGGGAGGATTTGAATCCAGATATACTCTGTTATTCATAATGATTTGGGAAATAACTGATTGTTGCAAAAATATTTTTCCAGAAGTCTCTGAGTTGTTTGGTTTGGTTTTTTGTGGGTTTTTGTTTGTTTGTTTGTTTTGTTCTTATTGTTGGGGTTTTTTTGGGTTTTTGTTTTCTTTTGTTTTGGTTTTTGGTTTTTTTTACTTCCAAATAATTTCTATTGTCAGATTTGCTTATGTCTGTGTGTATGTACATTCTTACCATAATTTAGAGCACCTCTGATTTTGTTAGCGTATTTATCCTGAGCTATATCAGCATAGTAGAATAAAAGCTGAGGAGAGAATGGGAGGAGGAGGTGGTATCAAAACCTTCCTTTGTGATTTGGAAGAGGTTTACCGTTTGAGTAGCTTTTCAGGGTTTTGGAAATGTTTCTGTTTCTCAACAAAAGGAAAGAAAGGGACAGAGTGGTCATGGGAACAAGAGGTTCTGTGGAAGTGAAGGAAAGGCAGAGAAGGCTGTCACCTGGAACCCTGCTCTGCCATATTCCTCTGAGTGACCTTGTTCATCAGAAGAAAGCTCTTCTGTAAGGAAATACAGAGCTGGGCTGAAGTGAGGGACAGGGAGCAGTACGGAGCTTTTTGTTTCCATAAACTTAGTGAGGGATGGCACGCAACTTCACTGCACATGTGATTAAACTAATCTAGTTAAAATCAGAAAAGGATTTCTCATAATTCAATTGGAGTTGTTTTTAATGTTTGGACTTTGGTCAAGGACAGCTTTATTGATTGAATTTAATTGCTTATATTTTCCTGTCCATTTATTGAAGCCCATTTTTCAAGTCACTTGAGAGGCTGCTAACATTTCAGAAAGGGGATATGCCAAAGCATTGCTTTAATTCATTATCTTTTTGGACATACAGTAGTTGCTACTTGGCCCAAATTAAATCCGTTAGAGAATGTGATAGCATAATTACTTACAGGTATCCAAAACTGCTTTTAACAGAATTCTCTAGGAGGTTACGCATAAGATTTGTTTTGCCCTTACATTGGATGCAAATGTCTGGGATTTCAATGATAAATAAATACTTCATCAACTGAGGACAGATTTTTCTCATTTCCATATGTTGCTGATGGACTAAAATTCTTGTGAGGTCTTTATTTTCCCTTAAAAATAAAAGTCTTATAAATTAGCTCAGTCACTTTTTCTAAATGTGTAAACACAGTGACCCTTGAGGTAAAGAGGAAACCACCTGTGATTCTGACTTGGGTTTTTTTTGTTTCAAACTGTGCTCAACCCTGAAAGACTTGCTAGACAAAACTCCACATTAGCTTGATTGCTTCACGCTGTGTTCTGATGACATCAAGTCTGTGATTCTCTAAAAGTTATGTCAGCCTGATTCCAAATGGAGTGAAGGGCTGGATGTTTCCAGCCTGGAAAGACCTATGGGTTGGAAAACACCACAGGAAGGTCACCACTGAGTTGCACTGCAAACCCCCAGTCACAGCCCTTGCACAGAACCGAGCTCCTGTAAGCTCTGTCCCTGCTTTCCTCACCCATCTGCTCCTATTTCCTCATCTTCTGCTCCCAGTTGTGGCTTCCTGCCTTGGAGAAGTTCTCAGTCTAGCAAAGAATGTCTCATGGGACATGAACAGATCTGTAAGGACAGAGGAGTGTCTGCTGGTACTTGTGGACCCACCTGGTGTTGGGCTCAGCTCTCTGGCTCTGCAGTGAAAGTACCTTGCATTTTCTTGTGTTTTGTGAAAACTAAAGCTGCAGTGGTTGCAGTTTTTAGGATTGTATCTATTGATACAAGGTCTAGGCAGAAAATGTGAATCTACCTATAAAAACTCACATTCAGTGCTTTTCAGGCACCTGACTGTTTTGTTAGGGAAACAAAACTTGGTTTAGTTTCAAAAACTTCAAATCAAACACAATCCAGACTTACATATTAATTTTTCTTATTTAAGAGAGCATAATGCTTCCTTGGAGTGAGACAAGGTTCTCACAAAGACCCCAGGATTTATCCTCTTCTTGCAATAGCTCTGTGGTTAACAAATGCAAGCTGAAATACCTGATGTATGTAATACCTCTCCTCCCCCCAAAACACCAAACATTTAAATGTTGCCTAATTCACAAAAGTTTTGTTTCGGAATCCAGCGATCATATCTGATAAAAGGCACAAGGAATTCCTTTCACAAGGAACTGAACCACAGATGGTTATGTGATTTGAGGGCCACTGAACATCAACACTTTTACCAAGTGAATCAGAATTACAGAAACACCTGCATGACTGCATCTGCAGACTCAGCTAAATTACACTTCCATCCAGCCACATGATATTTAATGTGTAATTCTTCTGCATTTTAATCAAATGCATTGTAATGACAGTACAAAATTTCAATATGAATGCACCTTAATGTAGGAGTAACTAATAGCTACCATCCATTAGTACCAGCTAAGAGACATACTTCCTCCTAAGCAACAGGGGCACAGTTATTTTAACTCATTACCTGCTTTGTAAATGACATTTAATTGCACATGAAGTGGGGATGTTCACAGGACACTGCTGGGAATGCAAGATTGAGCACCCAGAAGTTAGCAAATATTTGAAAGAATATTGTAGAAAGGTGTTCGTGAACCCCTGCATGGCAAGACAGGCTCTGTGCACTCTTCCCAAATGGTGCCTCTTCCCTGTAAAACCTGCTCTGACTTTAGCAGTTTAGTGCTGTAAGATTTTTGCTGAGCACAAGCAAATGTGAAGTTTCTAAAGGCTTTTGAGACTCAATGGATTTTTGAGACTTCCATAAAACATTCCTTGAGAAACAGATTATGTAGGATAGTCTCCTAGTTGTTGCTTTCAAACCAGGATGTTATCAGCACTTTACAGGTCAAACTATGAGAACAGTAACACTGAAAAATATTCCCTAGAACCTTTCTTAAAGGATAGATTAATTGGTTTGGGTAAAAGTTTTCTAGAACGAAATCAGCCTGACAAAAAAAATGAATTTTGGAACATGTCTCCTAGTGGTTAATACCAGGTAAAATTTCGAGCATCAAAAATCGACCTTTAAAAGAGAAAAGACTGGCCAACCTTGACTGACCAACCTTGGGAGATGGATAACTGTGAGTTACTGTGTGCTGAAATTGCTCTTATTTGGCTTTATCCTGAGATGTGCCCCCAGTTTAGTAAGAGGTCAGTTCTGATGCCCACAGGGACTAAATTCAAGATTTTGGCCCTGGTACGAGGCTCTGCCCACAATGGAGCTGGGGGGATCAGGGCCAGATCTCTGGGAAACAGACACTGTTGTATCCTGGTACTCTGTTAGAGGCTTGTTCATGCTTCTAGTGCTAGTAGGGAAAATGTGAAAGCATGGAGTGAGGTAGAAAGTGAAGATTTAAACTAAGCAAATTAATTCCTGAAGGGCTGGCTATTGAAACACTGTGCTTCCTGCTCATGTTTGACTTTACTTCAGTTCATTGGTCCCTAGTGCACCCAGAATTATAGCTCAGTAAACTTCTCCAAGGATCATACATTTAAAAAAAAACAACCATCCAAAATCTCAAAGTGTGGCTTAAAAGCAGGAAACCTCCTAGCAGAAAAGAGATTGAAAAACATGTCTCAACTTGGTCATTTCCTCTTTCAGATGTGGACACATTTTCATTACAAATTACTCTGAAATCAGTAATTATTTTCATATGATTAACAAAAAATACTGATTCAACGTTTGCATCTCCCTGAATTGCAGTGGAGTGGGATTACAAATGGCAGAGATGCATCAGTTTTTATAAAACATACTGAAGACTTCATGGTGGAAAGTATTCTGTCATTATTTGAATGGCACATGAATACCAGCAGAGTGGGGAGCCCACAGTTAACCACAAAAGATGCTAAAAACAGGTACATGGAAATAAAATGTAAATGCTCAAAGTTAGCTCAGATTTCCATTTGTTTTCATAAGTAGTGAGTGTTAAAGCTCCAACCATCCTGCCTAGGTGGAGCCACAGACAGAGCCCAAACATCCAAGTCCCACTTAATTCCTTAAAAAAACTGCCCTTTCTTTAATGGAGTGACTTAACTGTTTCATGGCAAAGAGAAGGGAACACACAGAATTAAGCTACTTTATGCAACAGCCCTGGATTCCAGTTTGTGTCTAAGAAATATTTACCATGAGCCTGCAAACTCCACCAAGGAGCTCCCATGTGGAAGAAGGAAAGGGAGGTTGCACTCGGTGGTCCTGTTAAGTGCAGTGATTTCTAATAACAGCCACGTTTGCTGTGAGTGATCTGGATCAACATCAAAAAAAAAAAAAAATCCCCATCTAGTCAAGTGCCCAGCAAGGAGTCTATTCTTATGTCCATGCTCATATGTTAAGTCCCATTGACAAGCATTAGTGGGAACTGCATGCACATATGGATATGTGAATAGCCCCAATGGGATCTGCATAAAGCAGTGTTTGACTATACAGAGATCGCTTCAACTGCCACGATAAAATAATAGAGGGGGGGAAGCCTTAAAGAGTGCTGTGAACAAGCCAAACCATTTAAAGAAATTGATAAATAATGGAGGTTAAAAATGAAACAGCAAAATTAAAACAGCATTGGAATCTATTGTTTGAAATAAATACAAAATTAGAATTATCTTTAAGAAATTAACCCTGGCCAAAATTTATAAAACAGCTCATAACTCCAAGTTCTCTAATTTTTAAAACCTCTTTGTCTTCCCCTTACTCTATATCCTAAATAGAAACAATAGACACAGCAAAAAGCTCTTACTGACAAGAGGTGAGTTAAGAAATGCACTGATAAGCATTGCTCTGCTGAAGAACACGGGACATGAAATAGTGGCAGCTCTACAATAGGTCAATGATAATGATGCTCCTGAGGTTATGCAACACTGACAGCCACTGTATAAAAGTCAGAGCATTGCAGAAACTTCCTGGAAGTGGTTTCTTGCTACCTGAGAAGGCTCCAGCATCCAGTCTGCTGGACACAAAAAATCTCTAAAGAATTTGTTCTCTTTCTGCAGGAAATCTTCAGATTTTCCCCTGAAGCTACTACCTAATTCAAAATCCCATTTTGGAGATTTTGAGGATTTTTGAATGCCATTTTGATGATTTGGAGAACTGTTCTTACTTATGCTCACATAGCTGAAACAACAAAACTCTTCCTGACAGCCACACATAAATAGGTGCAATGAACAATGAAATCATCAATTAACAGAGCAGACAGCAATCACTGCTGTGATAAGTGCCCATATTAAGAACCTAAATTGATGTGATATGGAATGGATGATAATCAAATAATGTGAATAAATCAGGTCTAATTGTGGTCAAGATCACTGGTTTCTTACCCTGTTCTGATGCCCATAGTGGAATTCAACCACTGAATTGCAAGTCCTGCATGTCTACAAAAGTCTCACTGGCTTCAGACCCAGGTCCAAACTGGTCCAGCAATGGTGCTTTGGAACATTCAGAGGTGAAGCAATCCATATGACTGACAGTGAAAGCTCTTATCTTACAGGATATCCTTTTCCAGTGGTCATTTAGACCAACAGCCAACCTATTAATCACAGTAAACCAAAGCTTGTTAGGTCCCTGCTGGCCAAAGCACTTGAAAAGACAAAAGACACCATGTTCCAGCTGACACCTGCAAGTAATTACACATGGTGATAGCAGTGCCTGAAAGAACAATTTGAGAACCAATGCTAAGAGGAGAGGTGCAGTTCTTTTTTATAGACTGAACTATTTTCTGATCTCTAAGTGCCTTAGGGTCTTAGAAATCAAAGGCAAATTAAGCGGGGTAAAGAAAATCAGTTGCCAGGTGTTTATCTGGAGAAATGATAGATCTCTAGTGGTTTTAACCAGTTCTGAAAGCAAATTCCCCTTCAAAGATGACACTGTATTTTATTATAAGGTTGTTTAATCAGCGTAATGGCAGAGGGCAACTGCTCCATGGAGGAGAGAATCTGGAGGCCCACTCTCCCAGAGTGTTTTCTCTACCTACCAACAGATTTTTCAGTCTGTCCCCAATGTCTTTGGATATCAGAACACGTATGAGGCATGACAAAGACAGGCATGCATTTTTAGAAGGCAAAATATGCTGGCTGATCCTTTCCTAAAAACCTCCTGGAGAGAAGAGGAGAGAAGATGAGAAGATGGCTCCTCCTCTGAAGAGCACCAAACAACCACAGCCAGGTAGGAGAACTCTGAGTTATGTTCCTCTTTAGTGAATATTTATTACATCAGCACTATTTGAATGTTACTGAATCTTGGTTAAAAAGGGAATGATGGGGAGATATTCAATTTAGGCAGAATTTGTTAATAAAACTCAAAATGCATGCTATGTTTTCAGTACTGAATTCTGTTTTGATAAAACCCATTATCAAAAATTGTGTTCACTCTATCAGTTCATTGATATAAGTATCTAGAAATCCTAAGCAGAAAATAATGTTGCAAGGAGCAGTAAAGATATATGATAACATATTTTGCCTTGTTTTCTAGATTTCCACTTCTGGAAAATAATCTACCCCCAGGTTCGACTTCAAAGACTTCTTCATATTGAAAGAAAAGAGGAAGATGAATTTACATTCAGAGACTGAGAAATAAGTCACCATCATGTCATACCGCCACATCCTGGATCTATCAGATATTTTAGAGAAAAACAAGTTTCTTAGATAACATCCACCCCAGCAACTAATTTCAGCTCGTGTTTCATTTTAAGCTGCTAAGTTGATTGGTGGGACAATTTTCTGCACTGAGTCGATCACCAGCATCACTGCAAGCCAAAGGCAGGTCCTCAGCCACTGCATCGATCTCTGCCTAAGTCCCTGAGACTGTTGAGCTGTCCAGGCTTTGCTATCACTGACAATTCAATGTCCCTCAAACCTCTGGCATTTAAGCTATCAATTAATAATGCTGCTCAGTGTCTTTTTTTGCTTTGGTTTGTCATAGAGTTATCAGTGTCTCTTCCATGGACAGTGTGTAGTAGTTATGGTGCAGATACATAGGCTGAAATACCATCAGTGACATTCTGCACTTACACATGTGGGCAATGAATGAAATGCATGAATCTCATAGAGGTTTGTACTGAAATTTCCCTGAAGAACAGTGCTCTTGGGAAAACCACCCAGGACCACCCGGAGGCACATGTTCCATGCAGCTGGTGGAGTGTGTGAGGGAAGGCTGTAGCTCCAGTTAGCTACAGACAGTTGAGGGACTGCCTCAGGTAAATAATTAGGAGGTACATACACAAAGAAGTGCAATCTCTTCATGTACCACACATGCACTGTGAGCTCTGCTGAATGGAGTTATTTTGCAGAGCTTGACACAATCAACTTGAGCTGAGGTTTTACAGAGGATGCTTAGTATAGACTGAAAGTGTTTTAACTGTCAGGAATGGCATCTTCCCTGGAGCATCATTCTCTAGGGAAAAACAGCCTGATCCTCACCAGCTGTAAATGGCAGTGCTGCTCCCACAGAGGAAAGGGCTGTCAATCCACAGCAGGGGTGGCTGGAAAGACCCCAGGGAGCAGTAAAGGAAACCTGAGCATTAAGGTATTTCATATCAGATCCAGTTACATCTGTCTGTAAAATTAGTAACAACACAGACACCTGGTAGTTATGATTCATGGGCTAATAAATATGTTAAAAGGTAGAGAGGATTGTGCTGAGCCTTGCACAGAACTGTCTGTGCTATTGCATTTGATAGAGTTTAGCTCCTGGCTTTGGTCAAGGGCTAGGCTAAACTGTGCTCTGTCCAGACTTAGATGGGAGACCTCCAGGAATGTGCCAGAGCTGAAGGAAATGGGATGAGGTCCCTGCTTTCTCTTCTTTCTGCATTACATTGGGCTGTAATTGGAGGCACTATGTGGTGGTACTGTAGAGTCTTGAAATGATTACTGCCTGCTCATGGCTTTGACAGTTGTTGAGGGGTTTTGGGTGTTGAGAGAGGAGCAAGTTTGTAGGATGCAAGCAACACATGGGGAACTGCTTTGGTGGGTGTGTATGGCCAGAGCAGAAGGAAACTGTATGAGCAGCAGGACAAGTGTTTGGCAGCATTTCTTACAGTAATCAATTACTGAGACAGAATTGTATCAGAAAAAGAGGCTTGGGGTGGAGCTTCAGGCTCATATTCTGCCTGTAATCCAGTCCCATCGAGGAATGTCTGATTCACACTGTGAATAAAACAGGCTTCCAGGTAGAAGATGTCCAGAGATGGGGTCACTGTTTCTCCTTTACCACAGAGCAGAGGCACACAGCTCTGAGGAATCTGCCATTTCATATCAGGAGGCAGGAAAAGGGTGACAGACCTACTCGTTGGGGGCTGCTTTTAGGAGGGGTTGTGTAGCTCCACCCACACACAAACTGTCTCTTTTTAAAAATAATATGTTATTAGAGATATATGAATGTGCGATATCTGCACACCTGACCTGGGTCTGGAGAGCCCATGATATGGGTTAGACTAGTTATTACTTGATTATTCCATTGCACAGGTGTATGTTCCTGCTCCCAAATGCTTATGCAATGTCTCTGCTGATGTATACAGACTCACAGCACTGAAGGCTAGAGAAAGCCCCTTGATACAGGACAACACACTGTGTGCCATTGCCCCTGCATTAAATGCACTCACTCAGTTTTACTTACCACAGGTCTTCTGGTCTTGCTTTGAAAATAAAATTTTTAAAAAGGCATTGTCCACTTTGTGCCTTGAAAGTCAGCCTTCAGCTACTCTGGCTATTAAAGCCCCCTAAATTCTCTCTTGAGTTTGTTTGACTTCAACTTGCAGTTATCCATTTCTCTCTGAAAGATTAAAAACGTTGTCAGTATCCAGCAGATATTTCCAGACACATCTCGTAGATACTTAAATACTTACACATTACACTCATGTCACGTCCCAGTCTTCTTTCCAGTAAGCGAGGCAGATTTAAGTCTTTCACCATTAAGCACTTTCTTCAGCCCTAAAATCCTCTCTGTGGCTCTTTTCTGCACCCTCTCCAGTTTTCCAACAATTTTTAAAAAGTGTGAGCACTAGAAGCTGCATAATCTTATATTGTCTGTATTAAAAGCAATTGTGTTTGAATGGGCTCAGCTCATGAAACAACTGAGATCATTGGAGTGTCATTCTCATCACTGTCTGTCACTCCACCAATGTTCCTGTCACCCTCAGATTTATCAGCTGTGAATTTACAGTGTTTACATCCAAATCATTGAAGAAAACATTGACTAGCATCTGACCTGATGCTGATCCTGGTAAAACTCTCCCGTTTGATAACGACTTCTGATTCATAGCTACTTTTTAACAGGCTGTTTGCCAATTCCTAATCTAATTAGTGTATGCTCTGCTGCTATTTCTAATGCTTTTTGATCGGAATATCACACAGTGTTAATTCTAATCTCCATAAAAAAATGAATATCACATCTCTTCATTGACCTTTATCATTCAGTCTTTACCTTCATCATATTATTTGATGCGCCTCATCAAAGAAAGAAATTGCGTTTGTCTGCTAAGGCTTATTTCTCCTAAAACTGTATTTACCATCATTAATTCTATTTCCATTCATATGGCACCTTTTCCAATACACAGTAACAGTTCAGGATGTGTTAGAGGCCTGGCTTTGAGGTCAGTATGTTGTGTAATCAAACCAACAATTCAATTCTTAAACCCATGCTATGAAACCTGATACATTTCATTGTAATGGCTTGATGCTTATTTACATTTATATATCATCAGGTGATTAAAAAGGACTACTTGCCACACTGCCTTAAGCATAGCCCATGGAAAAACTCCTAGTCCTGACCACTGTTTTCCAAGTGTTTCCCAGTGACCACTGGTACAGAAACCTTAAGCTTCCAGAGAGATCTATGCGCTTCCTGAAGCCTGCCTTAGAACACCACCATGAAAGGGATGATGATGAAATATCAGCTATCATGTAACTATCTATAAATGTTAGATTTCTACAAAGTGATTCCACTGAATTGTAATTAAGGGTTTGAAAGTCGAATGATTTTAAGTGCTAGTTTTAATTACCGCTTGGTGAACTTTAGTGTGTTAGAATTGTCACAACTTTCCTTTAGAATTAGTGTCAAGCCAGGCAATACAGTGGGAAATTATTAACTCATACTTTGGTTCAGCAATTATCTGCATTACAAGGTTTATGCAATTAGCTGTTTAAGATGTCATTATATTTTGCCATCTGGTACACAGGAGTTTATGCATATGAACAGGCACATGTTGAAGTGATTTTCACTATATGACACTTGATCTCAACCCAAATCATCACTATAATGAGTGGAAGACACAGTGTACAGTACATTAGTGGCAGGTGCATACTATCAACTTCATTTTAATAGAAGACTTTCATGTTTCCATTTTTAAAGTATTCTGCACAAGTGCTGAAGAATTAATTGCTCGTTTGCAATCTAGCAAAAACCGAGGACACATTATTGCTAAATGCTGAGGAACATCAGCTTTCAGGAAAGCGGCCACTTATTTAAGTTCTTTCCATCTGTAACTCCAGGCCAATTTCTGCTGCAGACAATAAGAAAGTCTCAGCTAAGTTCAGCTTAAAATGTTCTCTGGGGAACATGCTGAATTACCTTTGGTAGGCTCACAGCACTGAAAGCCTCTTGAGGATGCCTGTGGTGTGGTCCATGTGTGGCAACCTCCAGTGTCACCAGTCTCTGCCAGTGCACAATGTATTGTCACCTATGTCCTTGGCCTTACCTCTGCCTGACGTCCCTTGTGCCTGTTGGTTCACGCTTGACACACAGATTCTAAATCTGGGGGGGGAAGTGTTGCTGTTGGCAGCCTACCACCAGGAAATCCTCGCTTCCAGGCGGTACAAAATGTAAATATCGATAACGCCAGCACTGCATACTCAGATAATACCTGGTATTTCTGACACATACTGCGTCTGGTGTTCTAAAAATATTCACAGCCTTTAATTAATTAAATTGCACGCAGCTATTAACCTCATTTGACACAAGGAAACCAGTCTCTGGAATGGTAAGAGCCCTCCTCAGTCATGGGAAGGCTGTGCAGAGCCTGATAGTGAGCTGCCTACAGGGACTGTGCTCACTGAACTGCAGTGCAGGCAGCTAAAACTGGGCTGCAACTGCAGCACCGTCCTTTACCTGCCGAAGATGGGGCCGTGGTTTGTGGCAGGACATGGGTTTGTCACGGGAGAATGGACAGGACAGCTCCTGCCACATCTTTCTCTGAGCAGGCCTGAGTGTTGAACACAAGGCAACGCAGTCACGTGGGTCTGCTGGAAAACCACGTTCTTAGGAACAGTCATTATTTTGGGTTCTGGTGTTCCACTCAGGATATTCCCCGTGTCTTGGGGCAGTGCTGATTGCCTCAGAGCAGGAGGAGGCAGCGTTCCCAGACCTGCTTCCACGCACAGCCCTGGCTCCAAGCAGGGGACAGTGCTGCGTCTCCACGTGCAGTCGCTGCAACTTCATTATTGAATTACATTAACAGGCCGCCCTCTAGTGTCATATTTTATTACTTGGGTAAAAAAAATGGGCTGGTCGGGTAAAAAATGTGTATTTTGTCTCAGTGAACACCAGCAAGAGAGGCAGCCACAGAAGCAGCCAAGAAACATTTCTGTGGAGCACATTGGGAAGTTCTCTGTCAGGTTAAAATCCCTAAAGTTTGGAGTTTTCTCCTGAGGTTCTGGAAGTCAATCGCAGAAGGCCCAAGGAAAATATCACAAATCCTGTGCACAGTTTTCCTTTAAAATCAATGTTAACATTTCTGTAGGTGGTCACAGAAACACTGTGGTATATACGTGCATCTATACCTCTAATGTGAAGTATTTTGTCCTCTTGTATGTACATCAGTGTCATTCAGGGAGATAACAGGGAATGTCCTTCAAGGCAATAGTCCCAGTGCACAGGGATTGCTTCGCTGAGGCTGAAGACAGAAAGGTGATAGACATAAGCTCACAGGCAATTATTCAGGAGTCTGCAGCACTTTAGAGCTAAAACTTGAAAATACTAATGCTGAACAGACAATAAATACTTTTATGTGCTGAAACCCTTACAGGCATTAGCATTGAGTGACCAGACCTGCCCTTACTGGGCTGGTTAGGAGTGGAAAAGGGGACAAAGCACCTTCAGGACCATTGGCAGGACAGGTCATGCCAACAGCTGGTGTGAATTAGCAGGTGAAGGCAGCGCACATCCATCAGCCAGAGACCTGTCCTTGTGTATTAATGTTCCCCCAGGCTGAAGCCACCTGCCCATCTTCTGTTTCTCTGAGCACACCTGTCTCCCATGGGAGATCTGCTTGGTTGCATGACAAAGCACCCTTTGGATAAATAATGGGAAGGATCTCAGCGCCAGTTGCAGGGCACCAGGATCCCTCCCTGACCCGCTGGGGACCGGGATCTGCCCCACACACGGGACACTGATGGTGTCCAGGGATGGCTTGGGTTGCGGGAAAGGTGGGAAATGGTTTTCCCCCAGGGGAGCGTAACATCTGCATCCTCTCTTCTCCTCCAAAACCTCCCTGGAATTACGGAGGAAGGAGTAGAGGACACCCCACCTTCCAGTCCCACACGCAGGTGGGGGGACAGAGAAAGCTTGACTCTGCTGACATCAGTCGCACGCACTGCGGCTGACGGGAACTTTGGCAAAGCAGGGCGAGAGTGCTCGGAGGCGTTAACCTGGATGCATTTTCCCCGGTTTTGCCGTATCTTCGCTGGTTTCGGCCTCAAGGGCTGCCCCGTCCCCGCGGCCCCCTCAGGCTCCCGCGCGCTTCCCGCCGGGAGGGGGCGNGGGGAGCAGCGAGGAGAGCAGGGGCCCAGGGATGCGCCCATCTCAGTAACTCGTCTGGGGAAGTTGTCGGGTGTTACCATCCCGACCCTCCGATCTGTGTTTTGCAACCGTCCAGGAACGCAACTGGGATTATTTATTATTGTTCCCTCTTATTAATTTAATTAAGTCTTGTTGGTGTAGCATTTTTTCGCCCCGTATTAAAGGAAATGAAGTCAACATCATTAAAAGGAGTGGAATAGGCGTATGCCAAAGTATTTGTAAGAGCACGTTAAAAATATTCTAATATGAATTCCAGCTGTCTCGCAGGCCTCTGGTAACTTTTCCAAAGAAATCCAGCGACGCCGCAGCCCCGCCGCTGTCATCTGTGGGCTGAATACAAATTTGTGGCAACAGGGGGAAGCAACCTTCCTTATTTCCTACAGTCACACTTTTTAGATCAAGTTAACTAGGAATTTTTAAAAGCCTTTGGCATTGCCTTTGGAGTAAGGCTCATGATGTTTGGGATTAAAGGGAAATTGTACCAATCTCACCAGCTCCAGGGAATAGCAAAGACCCCGGTGAGCCCACACCAGTGCCAACACAGGGTATGTGGCATGGCAGGGGGCTGATGGGGAACCTGAGTTCCAGGGTCTGTGTTTTGGGGTATCCCTGTTCAAGTACAGCCATGTGTTGGGTTCTGGTGTGCAGACTGGTGTACTGGTGTGTCAGAGTACTGGGCTACCTTGTGCTGGGTACCTGTGTGGCGGGGTACCTGTGGGCAGGTGTAGCAGTGTATTGGGGTAACTGCATGCTGGGGTACCCATGTGAAGGTGCAGTGCTGTGCTGGGATCCCTGTGTCTCAGTGCTGGGGTACCTGTGTGATGGGCACCTGGGAGGGGCACCCCACCCCCTCCCTAGCCTGCCCTCCCCAAGATGTCATAAAACCATCCCAAGGGATGAGCTGAAGAACAGGGGTCCTGGCAGGAACAAAGAGCCCCCCTGCAAAAGGGAGTGTATGGATGCTGCTTCCTTTGCAGTCCCCTGGCAGGAGGGCACTGGGCGCACCAGCACTGGTCCTTTCCCTGTTTTGAAACACCAGGAGACATTCCTGGTGTCTCAAAAGCATTGGGAACAGCAGCACTGCTGCGAGGAAGGAAAAGCAGCTTCCCTGGAGTCTCCACTGGACATGGACTGCAGTTGGCCATGGTCACTCCCTCCTTCCACTCAGGTGTCCAGTGTTTTCCTCTGCCCTATACATTTGTCCCTGGCCTTCTGATTTCCTAAACCATAGGGAAGGATTTTCCATGGAGATTCAGTGCTCTCTCTGTGTTGCACACGCAGAAGGCCGGCCCACAGGTTCCCTTTGCCAAGCAGGGCAGAAGTCACTTGCACCAAAGTTTGGAGCTCAGCAATACTGAAAATCTGGAGATATTTCTTGAATTTAACGAGGAGGGCTGCGTGTGAGTCCGAGTTTGATGCTGCAGTGCAGTGGCAGAGAACAGTTTCAGCCTCCTGCCCTGTGTGCTGCATTATTGCTGGGGGGCTTATCCCAGATTTTATTAGCCGTGTAAGCATCTCCAGCGGCGTGCAACCGTCCTGCTCCCAGGAGCGACTCCTCCCTCGCTCAGCAGTGCAAGTCTCAGGGACTTGCCAGTGCAGCTGCTGGGATTCAGGCATTCCTGAAACTTCTGTCTCCTGAAACCCTGCCCTGACCCTGGGCACGGCCAAGGGAACCCCACGCTGGGACAAAATTCTCAGGGATTGTGTCATATATAATTATATATATGAATTATATATGATATTATAGTGTATTATAGTGATACCACCAACATTTTTCATAGTGATTTTCCTTTTTTTCTTTACTGTTAAAGGATGTGATTAGAATAACAGGCAAAGCCACTGCAGGGCCTAACAGAGATGGTGGGGGGAGGCCAAGCTGTGGTCCCAAGCCATGATACCCTAATTTCTCAGGACCAGGGGATCCTTGNAGCCGGGGCTGGAGCAGCGATAAATCAGCTCCTCGCCGGCGCGGGTTGCCGGGACTCGCCCAGCGCCGGACGGAGACTGCGGCAAAAGAGAGGGGGAAAGGGGGAAAAAAAAA
>VXBC01009550.1:0-15019 GCA_013399945.1 Ploceus nigricollis
CGTGGACCTCAAGGAGGAAGTGTACAGTAATAAATGTAAAGATTTGGAAAGGAATTCGTAGAACTAATCAAGATTAATTACCCAGTTACCCTCCACTCATCCTCTCATTCTCAAACCACAACAAGTAAATTAAAAAAACGATACACAAAAATTGCTCAAAATTTATACCAAAAGTGTAATTACTAATGAAAAAATGCACAATGAAACAGTCTTCACAATCCATAAGGATGGATTACAGCTTGAAATCAGTAAAGGGGTCAAAACATTCGCAAGGTTTTCCTTCCTTATTAGCCATGCATATTCATACGTATAACAGCTGGCCTTTAAAAAAGTTGCAAAGGTATTTTTTCTGCTCTGAAACAGTTTTTGTATATGATAGCCTCCCCTGATAGACTATTTTAAAATTAATTGATGGCTATGTGACCTCTAATTACATAGCATGGAGAAAAAAGTTAATGCAGTCCAATTAATAATGAAAAGCCCTATTTGATTCTAAAACATGATGAGAAAATAACATATTCTGGGCTGTTATCAATGTGTGAAATGTGTTGTGAAACTTATTACATAATAGCTTTTAATTTTTTTCTTAATTATTTATTTGGGAAAAAAATTGTACATAAAATTGGTTTTTATTACATTACTTTGGTATTTTATTGCTATAGACAACTATCATTGTTTAAGATGACAAAAAAGTGAAAACTTCAAAAGGGAGTTGTATATCGAATTTCCAGCAATGATTTTAGGAAATTTAGCTTTTGTTTGGAATTGGGTTTGATAATTCCAATTTTAAAAAATATTCATTTAGTGTTCTCCAAAATATCTTTCTATTAGAAGTGCCAAGTGCAGTTTTGAAAATACATCTTACACATCAACATATATAAATTAAGATATTCTTATCATAAAACTGCAGTGCTTAAATCAATATATGCTGTATAATAAATAATGCAAATTGATAAGATTTTTTTAACATAACTAGTGACTTGCATTTTGTTATCATTTGGGCTCTTAGTTGATTTTCTTTAAGAGGATTTACCTTCAAAGTGTATTTGAACGTTATTTTCTGAAAATGGACCTGTTTCGTCTGTTTCCTCTTAATTTGGACCTGACTTGGGACATATAAAAGCTTCACAGTGCCTTTGAGTTCTTGAACACTGACATGGATTAAAGTTACGAAATGATGAAAGGAAGAAGGGAGAGAGATAGTGATAAGAACACAGAATAAAATAAAGTATTAGTCTTTAAAATAATTTTATAAGACAAAGAAGATTTATTCAGATCTACTGTTGGAAAATATACAGCAATATGACTGAATGAATTTTAAATAATTTTTTTTAAAATTCTAGATTCTTCTTTGACCAAGAATGCTGAGACAGTGAGGAAGCAAAGAACATATAGTTAATAGTGTGTACTATGATTATTTTCAGCAGATAATGTAACCCATGACTGGATAACCCATAAACAGCAATGGACTACAAAGTGTATGACATGGAAGAGGCAGTCTGCGTTGTTAAGGACTGAGGAGAATAAGCATTCCACAACAAAACTGAAACCTTTGGAAACATGTGAGAGACTTAATTGTATGCTGCACACAGGTTCATAACTGCAAACATGACATGAAAATGAGAGCGAATGGGTAAGATGAGAAATTTGAGAACTAGGAGTTTATGGATTATACTACAGTAGTGAAAAGCTGACATCCAATTTCCTCTAAACAAAACAAGAGAAAACACTAATGTACTATTCATGTTCTCAGGGCATCTCTATAGGTAAGTCTGTGTCTTTATGTCAAAGTTTGTGTCTTAAAGAAAAATTCTAAAAGCCAATTAATGGTTGTTTTCAAAAATAGGAAAGAGTACCAAAGCATATTGAGAACATTTCTCTAATGCAATATTTTCAGCTTTTTAGATGGCTAGCTGTTCTGCTGGTTTTCTGTATTTGTGCATCATATCTCAAGAGAACAATGTGGCTTGTTAGAAGCAACATTTTTTTGCCAAAAAGTACAGATTCTATATTTCTAACATGTTACTCTATATTTGAATGCTAGCAAAAAGTGTAGCTTGTTAAACATTCCGATGCTTTCCCTTCCTCCAAAACTACCAGAAACTGGGGCGGGGGGAGGTGGGGAAGTAAGTAATTCATAAGAAGCAGAAACTGAAATATTCTCTCCCAGTATCTGAGTTTCTGATTGAATGGGCAGTTTTAAATATTTTTATAACTTCAATATCCTAACAATATAAAACAAGTTGAGACATCTCTGTATTCAACTAAAAACTTTATGTTAGTTCAACCCCAAATTATTTTGTGCTAGCATAATGAAGAAATGAATATCATAAGGCCAGCTGACTTAAGCATTTTTTACACAATGAGAGAAAGATTTCAAATCTCTACTTAGAGTAATCTGTCTTTGACAATGGGTCAGGAGACAGTGTGATTCATCATTGTTTTAATTTGAATAGCCAAAAACCTCCCAAATCATTAGCTGCTTTCCTAATTTCTTAGGAAACCATATTCTGGCTACAGAGGATCTGATGCTGATTTGGAGTATTTCATCTGTTATGTAATCACATTTAGCTCTTTTTTCTCCTTCATTGTCAAAAATATTCAGATCCAAAAATCATCCTTTCCATAAGTGCAAAATTTTCCCCAATTTACTTCTGCCTGGCTTTTTTGTCTTTTTTGTTGATGATTTTCCTGTAGCACTTATGTTGCCTCTTTCCTGTATTTTTCTTTCAGAAATAAAGCAGCTAAGCAAAAAGACCTTTCAAAAACCTCCTTACACCAGAGGCACCAGTATTTTTTTTCAGATATAAATTCATTCCAACAAGAATAGAACATTTAATGATATAAGGTTTAACTAAAAAAGAATAAAAGTTGAGAAACATAATCAGTTCTATTGCCATTACATTGTAGTCAATCTGTGCAATACTAAATTCTGTTGCAACTTACTTGAAATCTTAAGAAATTTCTGCATTGGAGAGAGGACTGAGAACACATCTTCAAAAACACTTGGGGGTTTTGTTTTTTTGGTTTTTGGTTGCTTGCTTGCTTGCTTTTAACACACCACAATGCCATTAATTACTTGTTAAACACCTAGTTCAGGACACAAACTAATCTGTCCATGTTTTAGGTAGTCTTCATTTATCTCCTAGTGAACAGGCAGCTCTAATATAAGAAAGAATCTAAATAAAATCTCTGGAGTAAAATATTCAGAATCTGTGTCTGGCAGTACATAATTTGCCAGTCACTGTATATTCTTCTCTAGAGCAACCTCAATGTTGTTTGTAAAGCTTATGAAAATATACAAGTGATCAAGTAAACTTTCATTAATGGGGAAAAGATTTGTCAAATCAGAACAGAAAACTAAAAATAGCCAGGTAGCTGTAAAATTATGTTTGCTGGTTTTTTGTTGGTTTTTGTCTTTAATTTAATATATTACACTTTCTGGAATTAGCAAATTAACAGATCAAAGGAAAGCCTCTCTAAGCAGATAAAAAAAAATGAGTGAAACATGAACAGAGAAATTGCTATTTTGTGGAGACATACCTGAGTGGAAGCAAAAACAAGGGAGACAATAAAAAGCCCAAATAAAAGAAAGGAAGAAATAGATATGGCAATATGTTAAGTCAAGTTTGTTCGCCTTAGCTAAAAGACAATAAAGAAACAAATAAATGCTTTGCTTAACTATTTTGAGCAGTTAGACCCCTAAAAGAAGAACGCAAATTCTGGTGACTTGGGCTTTTCTATGTCATTTTATTTTATTTGTGTGATTTTTTTTATGTTGCCATATGAACTTCTCAAGCTGTATTTTTTTAATATGTAAAATAACTTTAAAATGAAAGCCTGTGTTTTCTGCAAGCCTCCATTTTTAGAAGTTATTTTATTCTTTCATGAAAAAATAGCTGATACTTTGCTTCTTTCATTACTTTTGGTAATGTGAAAATTTTAATTAAGTATGGTATTGCAGCAATCAAGGGGAGCACTAAAAAAACACAGACAGATAGAAGCTAGTAAGGTGCTATGTCACTTAATTTGTAGCAAAGTCCAACAACTCACTTTGCCAAGCTGTAAAAATGTGGCTTGCTTTTGCTTGAAAACACCACTAACTGCAAGTAAGAAAAATTATCAATAACAAATACTATTGATTTTTGTGCACATTATATACATACAGAGTACTTTAAAATTCAGCTCATTTTTTAGCAAGCTTTTTGTACTAATAGAAAAGTAGTATTTGAAAACATTATAGACCTGGATTGGCTGATGAAAGAGGAATTTCTGAGCTCAGAGTTCAGGTTTTGTTATGTGACCACTTTTTGGCTTCAGTTTAAATAGTGGATAAATAATATGATGGCAGGAACAATGGCGAGTGTTGAGTTGCTAATCCTAGAGGAGAAAAACTGAAGTAAGATTAAAGAGATGACACAAGCTTTGCTTTTTTTGCATAAACCTTAGTCATTCAGCCACTCAAGAAGATGATATCAGATATACAAGGCCATTTTACATTTTCTCCTTTTGAAGATGTGTTCATTTATGAAGAAAGAAAGAAAAGAAAGGTACTTGATAGCACTGTGCAGGTTCTTTCCTGTACACTGGACTTTCACTTAGTGCACTTGCCCATTCTGGAGAATTTATGGTTTAGTATTTTCAACTTCTTTCCAGTATGTAGTTCTTGAGACAACAGCAATATATCCTTTTTCCTATAATCTATTTTTGCATAATTGTGATGAAATTGTTTTTCATCCCTGGAGCAAGAATGACTGTTTTGTGATCATTCAAGCTTATGCATCTTTGAAGAATATAACCATAGCTGAAAAATTTTCTTCAGTGATATTCAGAGCAGTGTTATTGTTTTTCCTTTGGTATTTAGGTTATGTTTATCTCATTGATATATGTCAGGAATAGTCATGAAATCAGTAATCTGAACAGGTTCTTTATACTTTTTTAATTATGGACATTTCTGACTAACAGGTAAATAAGGCATGATTAGCAGTCCAAACAATTATGGAAAAGAATCTTTTTTAGTCAAAAACAGACAAAGAACAGTTCCTTTGACATAATTATTCATTTCTTGCTTTTCTTCTGAGGAGTGGAAATTTTGTAAAGACACATTGCTATATTTCCATTATTTGGGCCACAAACATAACAGTGGGAGAAGTTTTAATATTGTTGGGTCCTATTTACACTGATTTTTTAGGAACCTAAGAAGGTGTTCTTTGATACTGGAAACAATAAATAATTAGACTAAATGGGGAGGGGTATGAGAAAGAGAGCAAAAATATATGAAAGCAAAGTGTCAAATAAGGACTTGATAAGTTAGAGAAAATTCTGTAAAACTAAAGAGGAGACAAATACATTACAAGGAAGATGACTGGTCAAAAAAATGAATTACCAGGAAAAAATTGTAAATAAACAACATAGGTTAACACATATACATAGGTAGTTTCCACTGACAAAAACCATAAATGTAAAAACTGTAATAAACAAAAATGGAAGTAATTTTACTTTGGCTAAATTTTCTGAGGATGGTTAGCACACAAAGATTCTTACATTAGAGCAGAAGTTTTACAGTGATAGTACTATGAAACTTTGAATTTCTTTTTAAGAAAATACATCTGTTCATAAGTTTTCAAGACTTCTGTATAAGGGCTTACTTCAAGGAAAAATGAAACTTCCTGAGATTTATAAACCCAGGAACATTTCAACCATCTCTTTCTTGAAAATCAAAGAAATCAAGTGCACTGTGAACATGAAATAACAGATTTAAGTAGCATGATATGTTGTATGGCCACAAATGAAATCTCTCATAGACACAATTACAAAAGACCCAAAGTGAAAAAAAGAATCTGGAAGGTTATTATCTTCAGACAAATTCCCAGCTTTAAGAAACTGAAGAATTGTGCTTAATAGGTCAAACATTGTCCCCATACAGAGGCTTAAATATTTTAGGGAAGTTAGAAATCATTTAAAGGGAAGATAAAATCTTGATTTGAAAAACTCGTATATGACTCATCTGGTATTATTTCAAAAAGACAGTCTTTGGAAATTAGAGAGAATAGATTCTTAGAACTAAAAATAACAGCTGGAAAAATTACAAAATCATGCACAGAAAAATTGGTGGATAATAATAAATTAATCATTGACATGTTTGTATAAAGATTTCCCAGGGGGTTAGGAATTAAGCACATTCAAAAATCAGCAACAATTTAATTAAGAGCTTGTTTTGTTACCCTATCAGTATCTGCATAAATATAATATATGTCTATTTCAGAATCAACATATTTAAATTCTCTTACAGGCTGTCCCAGAAGGCATATTTTCAAATGTTCATAACTGTTTCCTTTGTTCTAGGTTCATTTCAAGACAATATCTTTTGTCTTTCCCTCATTATACTTTCCTTATCCAAGTTTCTTCCTAGTCCACTCCTGAAAGAATTATGCCTGGTGAATTTTCTTTCAGAAGTATATAAAAATTGAACTAAGATATATCTTGTAAGGGCATAAAAATGTATATAGCACATCTCATAAATGTACTTTTATTCAGATATATATTCATATGTATTTTTCAATAAAAGTCTTTTCTTTTTTATCTTGTTTTGTTTTATCATATGGATTCAATGACACATCACCTTCTGAACTTTTTCTGCATATAAAGACAGCTTCTTGATCTCATTGCAACACTCAGTGTTTGGGGGGGGCATTACTGCTGCATTTTTTCAGACCATCAGTGCAACCCCTGGCATGAGGACAATCTGTCATATGGAGACAACGCCTGTAGGGCACAGACAACACTGTTCCCAGCCAGGGATGATGTTGCATTTCATCTCAGCCAGGCTTCTTGCTGCCCCTAGGACAACGTAGTTGCATAATTGCTATTACAACATGTCACTTCTTCTAGGACATATTACTGATTTTTTTGACTTCAGATTTTTTTGACTAAGGTTGTGGGTAACACCTCGGTAAAGAAAATATTAGAATTACACCGTGTCTTCTCTTTGGATTTGATGCTAACTGGAATGCTTGATGATCAGGAGTAGACTGCCACACATATTAACAGAAGAACCTTGTGCAAACATAGATGGAAGTCTCCAATCACTTTTTCTTGCCATTCCAAGCCAGCATCTGAATACTCAAGTGTTATTTTATTAGCTTATGTATACGTTGCCTTTCTCAAGGAAAACAATCCTTCAGATGCTCAGAGTAAACAGATTTAAAAATGAAAGTTATGCGTACAGACATCAGGATTTAATGAAAGTCTGAATCCAATCAGATTGGTATTTCTGAGTACCTGTGCAAGCTTAAAAAAAAAAGCTTTAAAATGTATTAGATAATTAATTTCAAAGGAAAGAAGTATAGATTTTTTTTCATATTATATTCAAGACCATAAGAAGTACAGAAGTCTGTCACCTTTATCTTTGGAGACAATAATCTTAATCATTCTGTCACCTTCAGATATCAAGACTGGATCTGACTGTGTTGTAAATTACTTACAAATACTAACTCAAGCAAAAAGAGTGCTAGGAAGAATCGTATACTGACACTTTCCACCTGTTATCAACAGGTAACCCATGACAAAGGGTCTGTGCAAGCCAGTAATGAAGTAAATACAACNCGTTGGAAACAATAATCTTAATCATTCTGTCACCTTCAGATATCAAGACTGGATCTGACTGTGTTGTAAATTACTTACAAATACTAACTCAAGCAAAAAGAGTGCTAGGAAGAATCGTATACTGACACTTTCCACCTGTTATCAACAGGTAACCCATGACAAAGGGTCTGTGCAAGCCAGTAATGAAGTAAATACAACTTCTAAGGCTGTGCACTTCAGACATAAAATAATAGAACCATATATCATGTAGTAGGCAGCAAATGCCTAGGCCATGAATTAAAAATAATGAAGATGTAGAAGTCTAGTCACAGGTATGGCAAGCTTTGTAGATAATATGAGGTAATTTCAAGTAATAGTATTGAAAATTATTACCCACAGAATTATCTTTTTTTTTTGTTTAGAAGTTTTCATATGTTCTTTCCACAAATTTGGGATGCTAATGTCCATTTACAAAAATATTTCCTGTTACAATGTATCTCAACTCCCAAGTCAGATCGAAAATATTTGGCAAACATTTTATTAAGAGGAGGGGTTTTTTGGACCTTTTCAAAGTGACTGTTTCAAAGTCAATAGCCAAAATATCTTCTTACAATTATGAAGAACTAAATGAAAAAGAAATCTCTGTAAGGGAAGCCTTAGCTAGAAATTCCCCATCTCATCACAGGCATTAGTGTTAGGTTTTTTCAGTGTATGTTCTTCATTTTACCTACTTTCATGTTTAGTATATTTGTATAAATACTCTCATCAATGTAATGTTTTCACAGACTTAACCAGGTTGCTAAAGCATGGTTATCTGTTGATACAATAAGGTACGTCTTTTTTCCAGTGGTTGCCGTGAAGTTCTAAAATTCATGATGTATCATGTATTTACTTCTGAAATAAAAGGTAAAATCAAGACTGATTTATTAGATCCAGGATCACTTCTCAGAAAGGAATATGGGTTAATGTGACTATGGTACACTGGCAAATAGGACAGCATAGCAAAAACAGATCTGTGTAGTAAAACCATTGATACAGGACTCAGTGTATGCACTGTGCGTGTTTGTTAAGAATGGGAGAAAGGTTTTGACTTTGCACCCAGGACTGAATGTTCATAGCTGATTGAAGATCATTAAGTGGATTCCCAGGGCACATTTTTCAATTTATTTTCGTCTTGAATTAATCCAGTTTGTGTAATCTGCAACTACTCTGATATAAATCAAGGCATGAGAAGCAGGAACATTTGGGGTTTTACTTGAAAAGTACATTCCTGGTGCAAATTTACAGCACTAATGTACACATACTCTATTTCAGCTTTAGAGTTTGACTAAGTCCACCAAACAAAATGGAACTGGGAAGGGGGTGAGGAAAAGCATTAAAAGGCATATCTACCATGAGCATATGAAGCATCCTAATTAATTTCTGTGCAAGAAATGCACAGAAATTCTGTGCACAGAAATGCACAGAAGTTCTATCTTCATTTCTTCTAAATGGATAATGAAAGCCGTAGATGGCCAAGACTAGAAACACTTTGCCCTAGTGTCTGTTATACCCAAGTTCCAAACATTCATCCCATGAGAACAGAAATGTTTCAAAAATTTTGCATAAGTTATTACCTTCACATCATGAAGACAAATAGAAGGTTTTCAGACAACACGGTTGATTATTGCTAAATCTTATTCTTTGTGGTAATTGTTTCTGCAATACCTGTTTCTTTGCTTGCTGCAACACTGCGTTTCTTCCAATACTTGATAAAAAAAGAGAGTCTCATTATATAGGTTTGGGTTTGGGCTTTGTTTTTCACGGGAAATTATTAACTTTGTTCTTAAAGAGAATCTGGTCTCTGTTGGAGGTTCCCTTGACTATTGCATGAACAGTGATTTTTCACTTTCATTGTGCTTTAGTATGTTGAACTACTCTCTGTACTTTATTCAATCATCTTCAAAAATTCAACCAGATTTTGTATCATTACACTTAATATGACAATAGAATACAGCAAGAAAATAAATGAACAAAGCACAAAAAAATATAGCCACATTCCTTGAATATTCCATAGTACCAGATTGAAAGATCAGGTTTCATGCTGCTTTTTATCACTTTTGCTTTATAGCACGTGGTATCTCATTGGTATCAAATGGCTGTTTTGTGCCGCCTTCGTGTGTCCACGATGAACACTTTTGAATGTAACTATCCTCATGATATATGCTAAAGTTCCCAAGTAAATCTGTATCTGATTAGTTGGTGGGCAAGCAAAACTTATCTTCTTTTTCAAGTAAATGTACAAAGTTTTAAAATCAATTGCCATTCTAAATATTTCTGTCCCAAAAAACCGTCCTAATAAATTAAAATTTAAAGGATCAGTCATGCAAGTTTTATTTCAATGCATTTGATTTTTTTTTGACTGAAATGATTAATTCACTTCCAGTTATATTCTGCCTAGTGAAGATATATTTGAAAAACAACCTGTGTTCAAAGAACTGTTGGAACGGTAATTTATTCTCATTTAAAATCCAAATTAAAACTCATTAGGGATCCCATATTCTGGGGGGAATGCCCATCATTGGTTTTGATAATGATTCTCTAACACTATAATTCTGTATGAGTACATGCATTAATTTACATGTAAAACTACCAGTATGATTAAACTAGATTTGCTGTAATGTTGCAACCTCTAGAACTAAATTTAGATGATGACAGAAAGAATTCTGTCTTCAATATGTAAAATTATTACAATCTTAAGCTTGAACTGAGCTGTTTTTACTAAAAATCTGGAGGACAAAAACCTAGTTAATCTATTTCTTTGAAAACTTTCTCTGGCAATACAATAGATAATATATAAATTACTGCAATACATATTATTAAATTATTAATTTTGATTATTTTAACTAGGTGACTGGATTATTTTTAAACTTTTTTTAAGAAAACCTTTTTTTAGCAATTACTGAGAACAGCTATAACAGATTGTATTTTTAAGGTCATTTTGTGACTTGGAATTCAAGTTGGTAACAAAAAAAGTATCTCATTTCATCTTAAGACATTTTAGATGTAAAAGTCAGGATAGCTTTTGCATAACTGACAATCCTTCACAAGTGTTGGTGTTGTATACGGAGGTTGTAAAATACTAGTAATTCTGATTTGTTTTATTTGATGCCCAGTTTGACAATTTCCATGTAGAGCTTTAACTTAGAAGCAAGTGATGAACCTACTAGGGGTTTGTTCAATTACTGCTTTATAAAAGACTTTGGTTTATTTGCTTTTATGTTACTCAAAGATGAAAGATGCACCATTTTGTCCTAAGGTCTGTCTAACACACCATCTGACTTACAAGAGAAGTGCCCTGCCCTGTCATGAGATTTCATAATAGAAAACTCTATATTATTAAATTAAGATTAGCCTTATGGGCAGTTCCCAAAACAATTTAATTATCACACTGATATCAAAACGTAATATTAGCTTACAAGTTTTGTGTGCATCTGTCAATAATGTAATTTTTAAAAATGCTGCTCTTGTGTAACCTTCTGTTGGGTGGTTGCCCCCTTCAGACATGCTACAAGTATTTCTTTTGGCACAGAACTAAAGGGCAGGGGAAAATTAACTGTATTCTAACATGACTTAGCTGATTTAGTTGAGTATCTCCATACTAGACTGAAATGTGCAAAGAGCATATTTTAAAGTAATGAGCTATGCAGTGATCTCCAAGCTGAGAACTACTTATTCCTTCCTGTTCTCCAGTAACACTTTGACTTGATCCTAGATAAGACTGCCATAGATAAGCCATTGGTAGAAGCCACCAACAACCAGAGGTAATTCTTCAAACAGGAAAGATGGAGTAGTGTCCAAAAGCTGTGAAGTGATTTGAAGGAAATTAAAATAAAGAGCAGCTTTGTAGTTGTGAGGGCAAGTTACCATAAGAACTTTATACATGCTGAATCCTCTGAAACGGCTGAGAAATGTTTCTAAAGCTTTCCATTTTTAACTAAATATTGCTATGCTAGTCTAAGGAATATACTACACGAAATCTAGCTTTAGGGAGGATTTTTAATTCTTAATTCCCAAGTGTAATTTCTACATCTTAACTTTTTGTGGCTATTGAATTTGTCTAATATTTTATCAACAGGTTGTAGATATTCCAAAAGGGCAAGACTTTTAATTCTATATGACTTACTCAGATATTCTTTTTGGAAGCAAGAATACTGTGAGCATACTTGATGACAAAATGTATTCAGTAATACAATGCATGCAGGTCCCTTTATATATATAATCAAAGGACAGCTTTAAGTTTTTGCACACTGAAAAGTTATTTCAGTCAAAACTGTATAGAAAATCTAATGTTTCATGGTATCATGAGGATTTCCAGGGATCATTGAGTGTGATCCTTAGTTCACTAGAATTCATGGTTAAAATTAAAATGGCCGATACTGAATCATAAGATCTAACCTGCAAAAGGTCATTGCTAACTGCTTTTCTTTTGCAACTGTGTCATTTGAATTTGTCTTAAATGATACAAGAATAATAATGACTGGATATACTGAAGTGAAGTCTTATCCGAAACCCCTCAACTTTGTGTTTTATTGTAATAAAACACCTTAAACACAGTAAAGTCTGCCTGTCTTCAGAGCATGGGATATGGGAAAAATGTTCAGACATTTTTAAAGTTGCAAATCTCTGAACTATCTACTTATTTTTAGTCCTCTTGAAAGAATACTTTTTTGAACTTGTTCTTTTTCCCCTGAATGATAATCATGTACCTGGCACACACAGCCTCTGACATACGCACTCACAGCTGTTTTAACACACTAAATCGTTTAGCTATGTTTTCTTTTATATATAAAGAGGTATAATTTGTGCAAATGCAATTTAATAAGCAGACTAATTATAATTTGCACATTTAGAAATACACTAAATTTTGTTTCTGTTTCAATTAAGTAATTGCCTAATTATTCTATAAACAGAATTAGCTAACATAGAAGGAACCAAAAATGCAAACGGGAATTAAATCATTCACTAAACAGTTCAGCAAAGTGAAAGGCACTGCATGGGCTCTTTCACTATTTCCAGGAACATGTTCTTATTAAGGCCCTGATTCAGCAATGCATTTATGTGTCTGAGCAATTTTCAGGGCCCCAAGGGTACTGCCAGCTCTGGCCAGCCATGTCCAGCCCCTGGGCTTCCTCACCATGCCCACAGCCCAGGACCCCATGTCAGAGCCCTGGGGCCAGCAGCCCCTGCCCCATTGACCCCACAGCAGCAGGGTTGGTCTCCAGCTCCCCACAGCCCTGCCCTGCCCCGCCACAGGCCCAGATCTGAGCCCAGTCTCTGGCTGTCCAGGGCTAAGGCTGCCCCTATCCCTCCTGGCTGTCCTGCTCCTGGCTGGGGCAGCAGGACAGTCCCTGGATACCATACCCTGACTGGATATGCTCAAGGGAGCCCTCGTTGGGCCAGCACCCAGCCCAAGGTCACTGCCAACCCCTGAGCTGCCCTGCAGCATTCTCCATGGGGTTGGTGCCTATCATCCAGCACTCCACAGGCAAAGTCAACTGGCATGTTCCTAATGAAATGTAAGAGAGGTCCCAGATGTAGCAATGTAACTTAACACAAAGCAATCTGCAGCATGATGGCAAAGGGTGCCAAGTAAATGAAAGGCAGACCAGCAAGAGTCAGGGTTTGAGTGTCTGGATTCTTGTACAAGTCCAAACAGTACTACAATCTCTCATAAAATTGGAGAGCTGTATTGCAGTGTTGAAATCTGGGAAAGGCAGCTCCTGTGAGGATGCCTTCCATGGTTCCATGCCTTTCGTGCCTTCCAGGAGGATTCTCTTCCATGGTTTCTGAAGTGGCACCAGCCTGCCTCCCGCCAGCTCAGAAGAATGTAGACAGGCCATATGTCTGACTGCATAATGTGCCCACATGCCTCTCCTTAGCTTTAAGCATGTTTTTCCCCTCTGAAGCTCTGAAAAATGTTGATTCTGCCAGAACTTTGAGGTCCATGAAGTTGGATCTCTTCCTTCACACGAATTCCCAAGAAAGACTAAGATGATTTTAAAATTAAAAAAAAAGAAAAAATCCTCATAAAAATATACACATCAAATACTTTGCTTAAGATTTAAAATATGTTTTCACTTTCCTAATTACATGAAGATCTACATCTTCATAGACTGCTCCCATACACCTCTTTAGATTTTTCTATTGGCTCAAATAAATATGGAATGCTTTATTATGCTGAAAAAATCAGGAGGTGCAGACTAGTAATGGTATCTGCGAGTGCTTTTGTTGAAACCAGTGGTAAAAAAAAGGTCTACTTAATTCAGGGGACTAAATAATTCGGTAAAATATATTTTCTAAACATTCTTAGAGTGTTTTGCCTCTGAAACAGGATTTTGTCTTTTTTTTTTTTAAACCAAGTTTTTGCTAAAAAGCACTGAACAGGTACAGGCTGAATATTGATAATGGGACCCCTGTTGGTTAAGTTTTATACAGTTCAAGTATTCCTAAAAGAAAACTTGGCAAACAAAGATATCCTCAGTTTGGATTCCAGTTCATATTTTCAAGCTTAAAAACTGACATAATTTAGATAGCAATCTAGATAACAGAATTGGATTATTTACTGAGACATTATTCAGGGAAAATATACAGTCCTGGGACAAAACTTACTGCAGAAGTTCTGTAATACATTTTTTCCTTAGAATACCATGATCAAATTATTTCAAGACAGAAATGAAACATAGAAGTAGTGTACAAATAGTATGAACTCTTGCTGTCACGGGCAAATTTGAATCTTGCTTCAAGGTGCCAAGGTGGGGTGGGGAGAGGTTTAATTCTGTGCAATGGTTTTGTATGAGAATTTTGGTTTTCTTTTGTCTCACAATTAACAGTCATACTTTGCAGGAATGTAAATCTTCTGCATCTGCAAATTACTTATTAATGAAAGCCTGAGAGTTATAACGGCACCAGAAAATAAGATTGCACGTTTCACAGTTTATAAAGTTGTTTAAGCTATTTAAGCTTTTAATAAAGTGGACTTTCAGAGTTTTCACATTCTTCTAGAAACAGAGAATCAAACTGTTACCAAAAAAAAAGTAATATAGTGGTCTCTCAAGAGTGTCCTATCTTCCATACTTCTTTCCTTTGAAATATTCCTTCAAAAATACTAGAAACTAATAATATTTAACGGCTTTGTTTCAATCTTTCTGTTGCTTTTTTATGTTTTAGTGTGTGTTTTTAATAATGTTTCTCAGATGCTTCACTTCCAAGATTTATTCTTGTAACTGACACACAGATATTGCTTTTTAAGCCTGTAATTTAAATGATTTTCACATGTTATTTGTGATATTGTCTTCTTGAATATAGAGATATTAATAGTAGACCATGTAGCCAATGAAACAATTAAAGAGAAAGACCAGTGTGGAAAAAACCAACCAACAAAAAAAAAAAAAAA
>VXBC01009550.1:15042-123312 GCA_013399945.1 Ploceus nigricollis
AAAAAAAAAAAAAAAAAAATCAAACAAAAAAAACCCCAAAGAATGGATAGACTCCAAATAGGAAACTCAGCAGTTAAGTATAGAATGAGGAACGGTGCATTACGTTATGTTTAAGTAGGCCTGTTGAAGTAAATTGGATTATTCGCCTCAGTAAAGCAAACATGATTTGGTTCTTTTATGTATAAAGTGCTTTGGTCTAATTTGGAATGAAAATCTGGCATAGATGAAACAGCAGGACCTGAATACTATTTACTTTTTTACCCATATCTGTTCTGCATTTTTTATGGATGAACTGCAAAATACATAATAAGCCCCCGTAATTAGAGGGGAATGGACTCTCTGTAAAAGAAGCATCTCTTAAGCTGTCCCATTTTGTAAAAATTAATTAAATTTAAGTTTCTTCATGTTTCTGATTATTAGGTAACAAATATAAGTAGCAAAAAGAAATATTTTTTTATTTTTCAAAGATTTTTCTTAAAAATACAACTTTTACTAACTTAAGCGCTGATTGAACAACACACTTGGATTCGTTTAGTTGCTTTGACAAATTGAATAAATTGCTACAAACAAAAAAATTGAGTCACCAGATTAAGGTCCTAATTGTTTATAAATTCAGATTAAGCGCAAAATAAAATATAGGGGAATAAGAATTTCTACCCAATTAGAGGGATTTTTTTTTTCCAGTTTTGTGAGACATTGTGCACTTCCAGAAGAAAGTGATACTGGATGGCATGGTCATTTTACAGCTTTTATCTTGAATCCCTAAGTTTTTCACATGCATTCTCTGCACTTTTTACCCTGTATTACATAGCTACAGACATTGCCAGAAATTGCACTTTCAAGAAGGAGCTAGATTCTTATCCTGAATGGACATTTTCTGGAAGCTCTCAAATTCAGGAATTCATGTATTTCAAAGTAGTTTCAAACTTTCTGGTTTCCAGGTCATAAGAAAAAAAAAGGTTTTCTCCTCCTTTGATAAGAAAATAAGGATTAATCAAGACAAGACAAATAATTGTCTAGACTACATTTTTTTCTCTCTCCAGCATTTCTAAACTGGAAAAAAAATGTTTTGCGCTTAGTTCCTCTTCAGTGACAGAATTATGGTTCTTGGAATCTCAATAGATTTCTTAAAAACTTTTGTATTAACTAAAATAAAATAAAATATAAATATAAGAAAATAATGAATACAAGAGTTTGCCTTTCAGTTCTAGCATTATTTTATAGAAGTTTTCCACTGTTCTGCTGTTGGGCCTTCTTTGTCAGCCTCAGCTTTCTGTCCTATTTAACTGCCAATAAAATCAATCTGTCTCAGATTAAAGGTCATTTGATATTTTCAGTCCTCCTAAACTTAATTAATCTGTTCAGGGGACACAAGAGTGATAACATGCTTCTTCATTCAAATTAAATACCAATTGTTATTTTAGTATATCACACTATCAAAACATTACATAACATAACTAGTTAGCATCTGTAAAAATGAAAACTCTTTGGTACATTCATATGTTCTAAAATGTAATATGTGGGATAATTTCTGGTATTCCTTATACTGTCCTATGCTGTTGATCTTCTGTAGCTATCATAAGGAACTTCAATGTGTTGTAATCCTTCCTCTGAAATATAACTGCATTGGGGTTTTTTTAGCTGTTTGAAAGAAACTGATTTAAAAAAACTGAAATCACCTATGACTAAATTTCAAGAATACAGTGCAAGATTGATCTGTATGATTTCTCTTCTTTCTCTCTAATTTTGAATAATTGAGTAGATCTCAGTGGTTAAACTTGGTTGTGTTCAAACTGCAATTTAGCTTTACATAACAGGTAACTTCGCATAATTTTGTCTCAACTCTGTTAGACTGACTTATACCTATATTTTGCTATGATAATATCATGGGTATTATTGGATAAGAGAAGGATATGGCCGCAGGGGTGGGGAAAGAAACAAAATAAAAATCAAGCTTCTTTTTAATATATATTATTATTGTAGAATATTACAATAGGCCACTATAGTGAGCTCATGCTAATGTCAGCTCATAATCTAATGTGGAGAAAATCTTACATTATTCTGATGGACTGCTTCCCACTAAGTAATAATAGCGGGAACAAAAAACCTAAAAAACCAAAATTGTCTACATGGAGTTACAGGTCGAACTTAAAGAAAGACGTCTGGATTTAAAAAGCAAACAAAAGAAGATCACAGGTATGGACACAATCTCTTGAGATGCCAAAATTCTTTTTTAAGAAAATTTTAGTAATACTATTTCAGACTATTTAATTTCACAGCTATGGAGAATGTAACTGATCTACCATGTTTGGTGTCTATTCTATAGAAAGATTATCCTGCATTTGTATCTTACCACAGCATTTATAATACTTATGCTTGTTTATGATGGATCATACAAAATTTAAAATCATTTTCTCAGACAAACATCTGTATCATAAACACTTTCCAAACTTTTCACAGCTTTTACAGGTAGACTGCTATTAGGGACTATTTCAGTAACAATGGAGAGGCTTTTGAGGGATCAAAAAAAAACTTGTAGCAAGAGCAAAAGCTTTTGACCACCAAATTAAAACAGATATGTCTGTGGGAAGAGGTCTAATGCTTTATGTGTTGAAGTCTGTATAAACAATGGATTCTTGCTGTATTAGTTTATTCTTTCTCTCCCCAAATGAGAATGATTTTGTCTGTTTCATATCAGTAGGTACATTTTCTTATGCTTGCCAGGTGCTCTGGTTGGGCTCTGGGGAACAGGGAACAAAGATCTATAAATAAGCAGTTAAATGTAATTTGTTAGACTATACAAGATGTTCATCAGAAATGGAGATTTAAAAAACACTAATTCCTTTTTATTATTTAAATATTTTGTTGTTAACTGAGACAGAAGAGTAGCTGAACAACATAAATTTTAGTTTGCCCAACTGCTAGTAGGATCTCAACTCACCATTGTGTATAATCCGTGGAACAGGTAGATTTGCTTTTTGTGTCATGCACTGATATTTCTTTGGGCCTTATAGTTTGCTGGTGGTCTTTCCCTTTCATCTTTCCTGATATTCTGTAGCTCAAGAGACAATTTTATGTGTGTGCCTTAGTGCTCTAGCGATTTCTCCAATGGCTGTTTCTTGGCATGCTTTGTGAAGGCAGAGAGCACCTTTAAGCCATGGTTTTATTTGGATATTGGAATGCTACTACAGAAAGTTTTGTGGGATTTTTTGACTTGACAGTATCATCAGTACAGTTGATGGTACTGCCTGTTGTTGCCTGTTAAACCCATAGAAATATAAAAAGTACTGCAGAAACCAACATTCAGAAAAAGACACACAAATTAAATATATGTCAAGAAACCCACTAACAGAAAAAATAATGCTTTAAAGTGATGGAAAAGTCACTATTATGGCTTTCCTCAGGGGCATAAATCAGGCCAACATGTGGTTTGGAGTAAAAAAGCATTCAAGTTATACAGTGGAACATATTTTTGATGAGATAAAATATAGAAACAGCATAGGGAAATATTTTGGTTAGGCACTAATAGATATGGATCATTCACAGACAACACTGAGGAAATGTTTTTTTATTTATTACAAATACATAATTCATAATAAAACCAGTGTTTGGCTCTTTCATATCTATGGTAACAACTGAAATATTAATATAGCACTGCACATATATTGTCTGTCACAGCATAATGAATTTACTGCATATACTGTGGAAGTTAATGTCATGGGTGTGAAAAAGCCTGTAGTATTTTGTTGGGTTGTTTGACTATAAATCCAGCTATAGCCTCTATTTTGAAGAAATGCCTTCTTCAGAGCAAGTAACATATTGTATAGATTTCAACCATCATGAGCCCAATGTTCAAAAATAACTGCACCAGTTGCCATAAAACATTTATTTGAATTGTAAATCCCATTTGCTAAAGAATATATAGGCAGGGTGTATGTTGCAGGATTATTGCCCAGTGTTTTGCTTTCCAATGATCTGAACTGATTAGTTTGTAGGCTGATCCATTCTTGGAAAAAAAAAAAAAAAAACAAAAAAAACGGGTTATTCAATGTCCTGGAGAAATAAGGCTTCAGCCACAAAGGAAAATAAATTCTTCAGTCATGGCCTACTGGTACTGACTGGTTTTTTAACATAAAGAAAAGAACATAGAATTTGTCTTCTTTCTTAGATGATTAGGACAGCAATAATAACAGATAGAGATGATGATTGTTCTTCTAAACATGTAGAAAAGTGGAGGAGCCTGGTATTTTTCTGAAATGTCAGCCCTACTACAACACACTTTCTAAGTAAAGAAAGAGAGGAAGTTTGGGACTGGATGCATAACTGTTATGATGGAAGAAGAGAAGTTGGTAGAACTTTTCTTTCTTAAAAAGCTCTATGTGGCAGGTAGAAGACAAACATCTGAGTATTTGGAGTTATGTTTTCAGGTATAAATTTTTATCCAGTATTGGAAAAGCACATTAGAATTTTTTTGTCATTTCTACTAGATAAAAAACAAATATAAATGAGAACCTTCCTCCCCCCAACTTTTATTTTTATCATTTCTCCATCTCTGTTGTTGATTATCTGACCACATTGGAAAGGGAGTCCTGACTCCTAACTTAGGTTTTTGTAATGTGTATAAAATATCTTTCTCAGTGTAGCAGGAGGCAGTACTGTCCGGAAAATAACTCTCCCAGTGTGGTAGAAGAAAGCAATCAGTGTTTGATTAAGATTTTATTACAAATCAGCTTAGTTTGCTGGCCTTGTTAAGAAAATAAGCTTTCCCCAGGAGAACTTAATTATTTTGGGTGTTATTTTGGACTACGCTGACTTTTTGAAGATCTTTTTATGCTATTGAAGTTAAAAGTATGACATAGTATTTGATCCTTCTTATATTCATATATACAAGTGATTTTCCCAAATGATTTAATGAAAGGATAGTACAGATGTAAACAGACACTCTTTGAATTATTCCACAGGGGAATATTTCAATATGCACATAGTAAATTTTCACTGTAATTCAGATTGAAAAGAACATATCTCTTGTATATCTACATACCTTCCTATATCTATCTGCTTCTATTTCTGTCATAGTACAGGAGGAATCAGAGGAAGAAAAAGAGAAAAAACTAAAGAGTTTTTATCAAGCTTTCACCAATCAAGAAATATTATTTTCAAAAACTCAACCTTTGTATAAGATGCATAGCAATATTTAATGGGAATAATCTGTTAATGATGAATTACAGGTATTGTTTTTGGGAAAAATGCATCAAATGACAGTCACATTTCTTTCCTCCCTAGCTCTCTTTCCCTTTTCCCAAAGGGAAAACCTTTGGGACCACATACTCCAAAAAGAAGGTCTTAAATGGAACAACCATTAATCAACAAATATAAAATATGTTTAAATTTTCCTCCTGTTTCACAGATAAATTGATTTTGTAAACAGATCTCTTTTTCTTCTTACATTACTGAAGAATAATCAGGTCACTTAGCTTAACCTTTCAGTTCTTAAAACTTGCTAAACATTTTTAGAATTGAGACTGATACCTTGCTTATTGTTCTGCCAAAATGTTATATGGGCACATGAGAATACATACACTAATACATGCACTAATTTGTGTGCAGTTGTTTTGGATCATTTGATAAACTGCTCAGATGGGATGGACAGTCTAGTATAAGAAGTATAGAAATCAGAGAAGTCTTCCTTGACTTCAGCAAGGCTTTTGGATTGTCTCTCATAACATCCTCAGAGGTGAACTCTGGAGATGTGTTTTAGATGAACGAAGTGAGGTGGATAAAGAACTGGCTCAATGGCAGAACTCAGAGGGTCATGACCAGTGGAGAAGAATCCAGTAGGAGGCCTGAAGTCAGTGTCATTCCCCAGGGGTCAACACTTATTGGGTCCATTCTTATTCAACTTGTTTACCAACAACCTGGCCAAAGGAATAGAATACCCCCTGAGCAGGTTTGCTGATGATAATGAAACTGAGGAGGATGGCTGATACACCTGAAGCCTGTGCTGACCTTGAGGTCCTTGCTGACCATGGGGACCTTGATAGGCTGGAGAGCTGGGCAGAGAGAAACCTAATGAGGTCCTGCACCTGAGGAGGAATAACACAAAGAACAAATACAAGTTGGGGCTGACCTACTGGAGAGCAGCTCTGTGGAGAAGGAGCTGGGAGTCTTGGTGGATGAGCATGAGCCAGCAGGGACCCTGTGGCCCAGAGGACCAATGGTATCCTGGGGTGCCTCAGGAAAAGTGTGGCCAGCAGGTCAAGGGAGGTGATCCTGACCCTTTAGGTGTCCTATCTGGAATACTGTGTCCAGTTCTGGTCTCCACATTTCAAGAAAAAACAAGGAGCTACTGGAGAGGATCCAGTGGCGGCCACAAAGATGGTTTGGGGTCTGAAGTCTACAAGGAGAGACTGTGGGAGCTGGGCCTGTTTAATCCGGAGAAGAGAAAACTGAGAGAGGATCACTTCAATACATATAAATATCTCAAAGGCAGCTCACCACCCTGTCAGGAGGATGGTGTCATGCTCTTTTCAGTGGTGCCCAGTGACAGGATGAGGAGCAATGGCCATAAATTCAAATAGAAGAAATCACCATGAGAGAAACTTTCTTTACATTGAAGGTGGCAGAGCACTGGAACAGGCTGGCCAGGGAGGTCATGGATTCTCCCTCTCTGGAGACATTTAAAACCCAGCATGGTCCTGTGTAACCCACTCCATGTCACCCTGTCTTGGCAGGGGGGTTGGACTAGATGAGCTCCAAGGTCCTTTCCAGCCCTTAGAGTCCTGTGATTCTGTGAAGTATGGTTAAGTAATAAGTATCGGCATACTTGGAAGAATGAAGTTTCAAACTTCTTTTTAGCTTCTTTGTGATTACCAGCTACCATTTTGTAGCAGAAGGGATATGCAAGTATAAAATAATTGCAGCATTTCTGCAAAACACAGCCTTTACTTTATTAGCAACAAAAGAAAAATAGTGGTTTTTCAAATTAGTCACCTCCAGACTGTTAAGAACTATTGCTTGTGGCACATACATGTCTTCTAATTCATTTTCTCATTGTATCTGCGTTATATAGGAGAAGTGAGTTCCTTAATTATTATTGAACTGCCCTGGTCAGAACCTTCAGTTTGTCCTGGTATATGAATTGGTTTACTGCATCTTCAGGAGTTAAGTTCTTCTTCCATATAGTTATTGCTGGTTTACTGTGATAAAATGTCATTCAATTACAATGTAAATTATTTCATTTAAAAATATATGTTCAGGATATGTATTAAAAAAATTAAGTAGTTGAAGAGAATGTTTGATGGTGAATCATTATGTCCTCTTTAAATAACGAAAATTATAATTCTGGCAGTCAGGAATTACAGTTCACAGCAAAGGTATAGAAGCTTTTTAGATCAAAAAAAAAAGTAGCAATAATTGCAGGAAGATACAATTTCAAACCTGAGGCTTTTTCCTATGAAATAATAAGTGAAGCAAATAGAATATGAAATTTCCAGGTGCATTTAGACTTCAAAGAAATGCTAGAGCTCACTAAGATATCATCAAATTCCCTCCTCAGTTTGACTCATTTTTGCTGGAAGCTGTTGTCATTGGTACGGGTTCCAGACTGTTTGAATGTATGTGTAGGGTTTAGGGCTTTCGTGCTGGTTTTTGAAGACCCTTGTGTAGTCTGCAGTGAGTCAGGATAGGCAAAACAACTATATCTCATATTAAAGCTCTGTGTATTGATTTCACCTCAGAAAATGTAAAATTTCTTCTTAGTACCTAATACAGCTGCATTTTGGATTTAATGTGAGAACAATGTTGATAACACACTGATGTTTGGGTCGTTGCTGAGCAGTGTTTACCTTGAGTCGAGGACTTTTCAGTTTGATATGGTCTGCCAGTGAGCAGGTGCACAAGAAGCTTGGAGGGAGCAGGGCCAGGACAGCTGACCCAAACTGGCCAAAGGGATATTCCAGACCACAGTGTGTCATACCACCACATAAACTGGGCTGTTGGCTTGAGCTGTTGGTTGCTGCCTGAGACAGGCAGGGCATCAGGCAGCATATGGTGAGCAATGGTATTGTACATTGCTTGTTTGTCTCAGGTGTTATTTCTCTCTCTCATTTTCATTAAAATTATTATTATCATTGTAAATATTATCTTTAGCACTTACTATTATTATTGTTGTTATATTATCATTGGTGGTGATGGTGTGTTTTATTTTTTTTTTCCATTATTAGTCTGTTCTTATCTCAAGGTTTAGTTTTTTTTACTTTGATTCTCATCCCCACTGAAGTCAGGAGGAAGATGTAAAAGAACAGCGGAGCGATATTTATTTGTTGGCTGGGTTAAACTGCAGCAACCTAATAGGCCCAGACATGAAAAGTAGGAAGTTCTCTAGAAGTTCTCTAGGTTCTCTAACCAGACCTAGGAAAAGAGAATGAAACTTGTCAAAAGTATAAATACTGCTGCACTTCTAGAGGGCTTTTTAAAAGACATAGGAAATAACTTAAAAAGAAGAGAAAAGCCCCAAACCCCCACTTATAACAAAAGCAGCTGTTGAGAGGTTTAGCTGCTTTGGGTGAACAGATGAATCTGTGTGATGTCAGTGAAACTTACTGAATTATATACCCATAACAATAGCAAATGAATTTGCCCATTTCCCCACTAAGATCTAAAAAAATAAATGAAATCCTTTACAGGCAGCACAGTAAGTGACACACCTAAATGAAACTTGTATTTGGCACCACTGAAATGGCAACATGCTTCGGAGTAAGTCATTCACAGTTATTTATAGCAACACAAATAATTTTGCTTAATTAAATGCTGCTTAATTAAAGCAACACAAATAATTTTGCTTTTTTTGACTTACTGTGACACTTTTAAAGCAGGACTTTGCAAGTTCTTCTAAAGTACACCACTTTTAAGCTCTCAACTTGAGGTAGAATTCTGCAATTTAATAGAAAATTTGTAGCTTAGTTCTTCCCTGGCATGACACAACTCATCTGCAAACAGAAGAGCGTTTTTTTCTGCAGTGGAACAGTTTAGTTTAATGCTTAAGTAATTTTTGAAGCACTCGTAAGGTACTCTATTCTCAAGTTGTTTTTAAGAGTATACATGAACAGCAACTTTGCTTTTCTCAGCTTTTTGGGTAGAAAAATTAGAGCCTATGACTTTTGTCGTTCCCATGATGTTCTATTGCCCCACTTAAGCAAGCCTGAACTTTGAGGGTGATGGGCATTAACTAAAAGCAGAACAGTTCTAAAAGCCCTTGATGACATTAGAATACTTTCTTTGTACACAAAGCAAGATGCTTTAAAATTAGAAATGGTCTCCATCTTTTTATTTCTAATACACAAAGGCAACCACTTTAAATTTTACAGGAAAATGTACAATGCTGTATATTTCATTTCTATTTTCCATGACTGTGACCCCACGTGCTGGGAGACAGTGAATATTGCATAGTAAAATATTGATTTCTACGTCTTCTTGCTATTTTCATTAAGCGACTTGCTATTCAGTGCCAATGCTGGGAATGCCGAACACTGGCTTGTAGGAAGAGTCTGATGCTAAAAATAGCATAAGAGCCTGTCTCGTCATTTGCAACTAAAATGTCATGTTGGGAAAAAAACCTCCAATGATTAGATGGGTCTAAACGGTCTTTTTTGGACCTTTTCTATTACTTTACACTTCTGGAATTACCCACTGTTCTTCACTGGTTCCATTTTTTGTAAGACACTAAGTGTAAGTACTTCCTGGGTTTGATTTTTTTTTCTGTTTTTTATCTTTCAAAAGACTTTATTGTGCAGTCAGTCCTGATCCTTGAAAATATATTTCTCTTTAAACTTATATGCCATTCTTAATTCCTTTTAAAATTGTTTTTTTTCTTCTGCCATCTAGGAATGTTGGATTTTGTCATTTTTTTCCGATCTAATATATTACATAAAAGTGTATTTCTCTTACTTAAGTCAAGTTACTCAGTTGAAGGGGCTTTGTTTACTCTGTTTGTAATTCTGTATTTGGGATTGTATTCAACTCTTTTATACCGTGTCCTGCTCATAGAACTATAAAGAAGAAACCTTTGATCATAGAACTCTAAAGAAGAAACCTTTGTGGCACTCAAAAAGGGATGATTAAATTTGATTCATTTTGCTGTCAGGGAATTAAGATGCCACCACTTTGATATATAGCAGTGGACATTATGCCCTGTCCTGAATGGTGCTCTAAAGCCATCCCAATCATTACTTTAATACAGGGTAATTTTATAAGAAAAAGAGGAGGAAAAGTGTACAGAAAAAACGTGGGCAAAATCAAAGAAATTATGCCTCTGAACATGTGTTAGGGTAGCTTGTCCAGGCAATTGTCCAGTGAATAAAACTCCCATAAACTGCATAAAATTGCAAAGCCTTAAACAAGACTTTAATGATTTTTAACTTTTTTGTCTGGCTTATTGCCTAAGGGTGAATTTCATCCTTGCACACACATTGCAAATCTAGCTGTTCACTTTTTTGTCTGTAAAAAGCATTTTGAGACTATATATTCATTGTCTATTACAGTAAGATACAGATGGATCTACAATTGAAAGTTTTCATTCCTGAAATATTAAAAAAAATTCAAAGCATAGGTTCAAATTCCCTAATCACTATGTGAATCACTTTATGATTTCATCAGGATATACAAATCAGATGGACACACTGCTGCAGGCATGTTTTGTTGGTATTTCTGGAATTTTATCAGTATGATGTTTATGCTATATGTCATGTTTCTAGGTGAATTCTTTGTAGTGTATGCACCTTGAATGTAATTGCTCCAGTTTGCTTCTCTGGAGAACCTTTTCTTTTTCCCTTGTCTGTTTACATCAATTCAGATGTTGAATACCCACCGGCAAGGAACCAGACTTCCTACATGATTATTGTTTAGTGTTATATGGAATAGTTCTTTCACAAGTATTGTGCATTTTCTATGTATGTTACTGGGAAGGTTTCCAAAAATCTGATCAACTGTGTTTGGGGAGTTACTTGAAAGATGGATACTTATTTTCAAATGAAATGAAGACCTTAGATTATCATTGAAACAAATTTATCTCAGTAGAAATTGAATGCAGCTGATAGGGTTTTGCCAACATTTACCAAAGTGCCTCATCTATATTTTGAACCTCGTAGATGTGTAGCAAAAGTCTTTGGCAGCTTATATTTTCGCAGGGCACCTGTCCTCTCTGGTTCCAGCAGTCTGCAAGATCCAATCTTTCATTAGATATAACAATAAAATATTTTTTAAATTGAATAGCTTATATGCTCGAGTCCTACTTTACGGGGCAGTAAGTTTTCCCTTTATGTTATAATCTCTGCCTACTGCTGCTCAGTGTTTGTACTATAAAGAAGCAGCACAGCCATTTCCATTTCAGTACTGCCCGAGCAGCCTGCTGAGTCAGAGCACGCTGCTGATTATTCTCGTTGCATAGAGATTTTTGTTCTGCACCTGTTTGCATTTCAGTGCCTTCTCCGAACACTCACTTCAATCTTATGTCACCACCAAGGTCACTTTTCATTTTCCAATTCCTGTTCCTGTGGTTCATAGTTGCTTGGAGAGGGTCACATGCCTGCAAAATTTAACAGCTGCCTCTGCCACATATCGTCTCAAATGAAAGCAAAAGTGAAAACTTAGCTTCTCAAGACCCATGCTTGAGCAACAGAGGAAGCCCTTTACCGAGTTTGACTCTTCCAAAGAACTCTAAAATCCTTGGGAACATCAGCTCCAGGGTCCTTGGCAAAAGACATTTTCCTCTTGCCTTTTTCAGATATCACCAGTAACAATGAGACTTCCTGTCTCTCCGCATCTGTCTTTGAGTCTTCTTAGCTGTTCAAGCTCAGCCTGAAATCCTTTCTGTTGCTACTATACTTTGCTAAATTTTAGATGATGGCCTGCAAAATCAGAGCCTTGAAGCTCTCCACCAGCACCAGTTCATCAAGCAGCAGCGTTGGCTTTTTTGGCATAATTTTTGAGAAGAATTCTCACTTCGTGCATATCTGTGTTGATTACACATGCAGGAGAGCACAGATAGAAGAAACTTGGTCATCAAACTAAGAGAGAGTGGCTACTGAGGCCACCAGAGTTCTGTGTTTTACTCTGTAGTTAACTAAAGTGATCTGTTCTGCCCTCTTACCATAGAGACAACTTGCAATGGACAAGTACCAGCATATAAACATTTATATGTATTACATGAAAAAAAATGTTAACTGCTTGGCAAATGTGAATAACTAATAGTTTCTTGCAGGGAAAAATGGTGTATTTTAGCATTAATATCTGCAGTGATAATGTTGAATGCACTTACCTACTCTTTAAAAATTAATGAAGTTGACTTCTGTATACCTAACATAAAGTCATGTTTTACTTCATCACCATGGAAGCCTGGAAACCATTTTCTTTGTTCTAGACTGACAATTATTATTTTGAGTGGTGCAAAGCTTTCAATGAAATATTTATTTCACTTTCTCTGGGAGGGCAAGATAAGGTCTGAATTTTGGTTTCCATCACTCTTCTGAAGTTTGCAACACACTTGTCTTTTTTCTGTTGTCAGTTTTACTATTCCTTTTTTTATTAAACAGCACTGATTCTTAAAGTTCATAAGGAAGAACTGGTTTTGTAGTGACAAACATATAGACTCAAATGTATTGCTAATACTTTGCCTTTCAAGCAATAATATAAGCAATAAATGTGCAGGAATTTTATAAATAAAAATTAACAAAATATAAATTCCTAACTGTTGATAGCCAGTTTAAAAGCAGAAAATCAATATATGTTTATGCAAAAAAAGCAATCACAGAATGAAAGAATGAAAAGTTCTTGTGAAAAACAAACTATTAGAATGACAAAGAAATTCAGTTTCATGGATACAATGTTTAAAACGGCTCCCATGTATATTTTGGTTATATTCACAGGAAGTGAGTAACTGCTTTAAGGTTTAGCATAAGGAGCTATCAGTCTTGCAAAATAAACAAATGTCTGTTTTATACAGGCAGGAAAGACTCATAACATGGAAGGAGTGCTTATCTGAGGTTTGATATCTTGACATCATCTCAAGCATTATCTCAGAAATTTAAACTAATTTAATGATAAAATTATACTTTTCAGGGGAGATTGGGAAAAAAAAATCCTAACTGACTAAATGATCCTCTATTGTTAAAACAATTTATGGTAAAACTGCATTTGAGAAGTTAATTAATTTAAGTCCTAGGGGAAAAAAACCCAAAATCTTGGCTTATCTAATGTAAACCTAGTGATAATGTTGATGAAGGAATAAGTAAACTAGGATTTGAAAACCTGGTAAAAAATTGTTTAAACAAGGAGGTACGTAAACAGGATAGTCCAATAAACAGAAACAGTGTTTTACAAAAAATAAATCTCTGAGGATTATGAACCCTCCATCAAGTCTTTGTAAATCAAGGATTAATAGACTGTTCATCTGTTCCAGGTGAAGATTCTTCCACCAAGAAAAATCTTGACAGGAACTCACACATCTGTTACCATTTTGTGGTGAAGCTGTTCCCAGTATAACACATAAACCTGTAACACGTGAGTAAAGGACCTCAAAGCGATCTCTAAAGAATTTTTTTGTTGTTATTGGACAAATTATGAAGAAAGCAGTTAAACTTTCTTAATGAATGTACATCTTTATCCAGGAGTGACTGCAGGACTTATTAAGATGGAATAAGACACAAATAATTTTCAAAAGAAGTATTAATATATTATGTCACATACATTCTTGTATATATTTACGAAATAAGCCATACTTCTCTTGGCCTTTCTTTTGTCTGTGATTTGGAAAATTAAGTTAGGCAATAAATTGTAATGTTTCCAAAGTTGGGAGTGAATGAACTGGAGTATCTTCTTAAACAGTCAACATTTAGATGGTCTGACATGGAATATGATCCAGTACAATTCATATTAATGGACAGCAGAGGGCTAGCAGACTCAAGAAAATTGCTTGAACAGAAACAAATGTGACAATGGCATCTTATAGGTTCCCAAACCCATTTATAGGGTTGTGACATGTGTGCTCTGCATGCACAAAGAGAATATTCTTACTGCAGAAGTGAAACTAGCTTCATATTTGTAATACTGAAAAATTGACAACAGACATACTGTGAAATGTGTCCAATCAGTCTTTGGAAATATTTGATGTTCAACCGGTGAAGGTTAACATCAACAAACCACTTCAAGCCATGTATATCTTCATACTGAGTGATGGTAATAAATGATTTTGTCTGCAGATTGGTTCAAAAGATAGATTCTGACTCAGCAATCTTTCATCAGTGGCTTCTACTTCAAGCAGAGAATGTCTGGGACTAGGAACTTAAGTGGAGGTTTCAACTCATGTCGTAAATACTCAGCACCCTTGAATTGTACCTTGAATTGTCCAGTGATGAGATATTGATATATTTCCTCATTGACATAATAGTTATGGGCATACTCATTGCCATTTCTGCCTTTTACTCTGTTACTGAGGGTTACCTGGATAGCTTTCCCCTGATGTCCTGCCTACTCCTTTTGGTGTCTGACTCAAAATGGGCATAATCTTTTGCAAATAAGGAGCATCAAAAGTATTTACATATGGACCAGAGTTTATATTTATCCTGAGGTAAAACTTCACTTCCAATTTGAGGCACTTTTAAGTAAAAGAGGAAGCAAATTTCACAGGACTCTGGAAATAAGTAAGGGTAGATAGTTAATTTCACTGCTATTTTAACAAGCACTCTGGTAGCCAAGGCTGCTACTGAAGAACTACAGGAAACCCAAACTTTATTTTTATTTCCCTGTCTGAGCAGACTTCAGTATATACTGTTTAGATTCCTGGGGATAGTCTTGAAGGAAGTGCCTGATCTTTTTTTTCTAGTAAATCTGCTGCAACTTTCATGAGTATATGCATTTTAAGTCAAAAGAAGAAAAAGAAAGTCATCCTGTAATATGGTAATTGGGCACTCACTTGCTTTCTCCAGGTTTTCAAACTTATCTCAGCATAATTCTGCACTCTTAAAAGACCAGAGAAAGGGAATGAAATTAGATGCATCAAACTCCAATTACAAGGTTCTGCTTTCAACTGCCATAAACTCTTTTTTGATAGTTAATCTCCTTCTTTGTCAGATAGTAAGAATTAATTTATATTGCACAAGTGACTTTTGGTACACTGTGGTATAAATTTCCCTCCAGCAATGATTCACAAACTGGTTGCTAAGAAGTTATGAATTAGGCATAAGAAAGTTAAAATATTTATAAGCAGGTGATTTTATTTCCCAAATTCTTAATTTTTGGTAGGAGGGAAGAATCTGGATATAACTTCTAACTTTTCTCTTGGTTTAGAGAATTACGTGCATTAAATATATGTAAATACACATATGTGTGTGTGTATAAATGTATTGGTAAATCTTTGTGGAGTTCCTGGTGAGGCAGTGCCAGGTCATTAGCACACACGGAATTGCTGGCTCATTCAGAGCTTTATTCATTGCTCATTTTCTGAGCAGATATATAATTAGCTGCCTGCTAATTATCTGTTAACTCATTGGTACTAAAACCCCTCTAAAACCCCTGTCTGCAAAAGTATTTTCATCTTTCTATATTAGGAAACAAATTTTCAGAAGAACTAACAATTATCACAGAAGTTACTAGTTTCCAGTCCATTTCTTACCTTCATAAATACAAATTATATTTTAAAAAAAAAGGAAAAATGCAAGTAGTAAAATGAAGTAGTAAAACAAATTCTAACTGTCTGAGCAGTTCGGATTGCTTCTCATATTCAGCAATATACTCCTCGATGCAGTGTTTGAAGATGCTTGAACATTACAGAAATCAGTGAAATAACAAAGATTTTAGAAAAACTCTGCAATTTTACTTTAACTGAGATGCAGATTTGTTATGTTTTATATGACTTAACTTGTTGGGCTTTTTGGAAAAAATGTACTTAAGACAAATAAAAACATTTAACTTAGCAAAGCAAAAGCAAAAAAGAAAAGTATTCAGTCTAAGCAATATCACAAAGCCCTATTTTTGCATAAGCTTTTTCTCCATTCTCTTCAGAAATATTACATATATAATCTAACATGTTTTTCTAGTTGCTTCACTTCTGAAATGATATATCTATTTTATTCTCAGATGTTGCATTCTTTCTCCTTAAGGGTATTTAAATAAGAACATCTCCCTTTTTTTTGCACCAGAGCTTAAAAAAAAAGAGAAAAAGGGGTCAAATTGCTAAATGACTTGCTCTCAGGGAGGCCTGAGCCGGCTTGGATGTCAAGAGGGCTGCTCTTTGGTGACCTTTTAGCAGTGGTTGAAGAACTGCTTCTTCTTCCTCATCTCTGCCAGCTGATTCCCATTCCTTTCTAGTAATAACTCTTCAGTACTGTTTACCAGTGGTTTTTGTAATGATTTTGGTCATTTACAGTTGCTGGTCTTTGCATTATGTCGATGATTTTCCTTTTTCCAAAGACAGAGTTTCATGACTCGTTCAAACCACTCTAAAACCTTGATGATTTCATGAGACACAGCCCCTGTATTGCAGCAGCTCTGGTGCTGTTACCGCAAAAGTGAATCTTACAGCCTTGTTGGTCTAAGGAGCAAATCTACTAGAAAAGAAAGAAACCAGGGACAGTTTTTGGATCACTAAAACAATCCAAACCTTCATGCAACTTACATTTGCATTTATGCATGCAAATGCTAAAAATCTCTTTTATGATTCAAAGTACTCTTCGGATTTAGTTGTCACTGAAATTGCACTTTAAAAATATAAACAGGAAATAGTACATCTCTTAAGTTCATTTTAGAATTTATGTTTTCTATACATTCAGTAATATTTGGCATACCCAAAATAGTAATTAATAGCTTAAAAAGTGTACCTCTAACAAAGAAAATATTTAATTTAAAATTAAATTCTTTTATGGATCTTTTACATCTACTCAGTAGTGTTAAGTTTTTAGTAATATAGAATAATACTTAGAATTGCTCTTCAGGTTTTTACCTTAACTTACAGCTCAGGAACATATTTCAAAATCCATCTGGGAGTTTTTGAGGAAACATTTTGTTTTCTGGAAAAAAATATTAGTCTCACATCACCAGCTGCCTTCAAACAAGGATGATTTTGACATACTGAAAAAAATGCGGACATAGAGTTATTTGTAAATAAACAACTTTTCTCTAATTTTATGTTTGAAAAAAATACATTTTTCCATAAAACTGTTGAGAACATGAGTGCAATTTTGAAATTGTATTCTTCATGAAACACCATTTTAATTTGTTTTCATGTTTACCAAAATGAAATGGTATTGTACTTAAATTCACCTAATCATAGCTTTTAAGTCTGATCTCGTCTGGCAAGGAATTCCACATGCTCTCAAAGGGAACATTTTCTAAATGCAGACACATTAGGAAAGCATTTTAATTATGTGTCTGAGATCACTCATCCTCCCAGTATAGTATAATAAATCTGATTTACTCAAGTCTGCAGTTAGCAAATGCCCCTGTTACACAAGAAATATGTAGAAATATGGTGACTACATTTCTGTTTCAGGCCTAGACAGTGTTTTAAAAAAGTCAATATCTCATTTTCCTTCTCCTTTATATCTCTTCCTAAGTACGTATCTGATAAGTCAAAATAAGAATCTTGTTCCATAGACTCATAGAACAGTATAGGTTGGGAGGTATTTTAAGGCTCACCTGGTTCCAGCTGCCCCTAGGGACACCTTCCACTGGATCAGATTGCTCAAAGCACCGTCCACCCTGGCCCTGAGCACTTCCAGAGGTGGTGTGTCAACAACTTCTCTAGGCAACCTCTTCCAGTACCTCACCCCCACCGCAGTGAGGAATTTCTTTCTAATATCTAATCTAAACCTTCCTTCATGCAGGTTAAAGCCATTAAATCCTGTCACTACATGCCCTTGTGAAAAATCCCTCTTCAGCTCTCTTGTAGGCCCCCTTTAGGTGCTGGAAGGCTGCTATGAGGTCTCTCAAAACCTTCTCTTCTCCAGAGTGAACAGCCTTTCCTCACAGGAGAGGTACTTCAGCTCCCTGACCATTTTTGTGGCCTTCCTTTGGACTCACTCCAACACATCCACATTGTTCTTGGGCTGGGGACCCCAGAGGTGGATGCAGCACTTCAGGTAGGGTCTTGCAAGAACAGAGTGGAAAGAAAGAACCCTCTCCCTCAACCTGCTGGCCAGGCTGGTTTTGATGCAGTGCAGGAAACAGATGGCTCCAAAGACACATTGCCAAGTGATGCCCAGCTTTTTGTCCACCAGAACCCTAAAGTCCTTCTCCTCAGCACTGCTCTCAATCCCTACTCTGTCCAGTCTGTATTCCTGCTTGAACTGGCCCAGGTGCAGAACCTTGTATTTGGTCTTGTTGAATCTCATGAGGAACATCCAGACCCACCTCGCAAGCCTGTCAAGATCCCTCTGGATGGCATTCCCTTCCCTCCAGCACGTTGACTGAACTACACAGCTTGGTGTACGCATCAAATTGAGGGATATTAAGAATAATATGGGAGTTAGAGAAGTATTCGTGTTCAAAAGCTCATTAATGCCTGCTCAAAACTGTGAATGTGCCTTGTGAGCTCTGCATAGGTGTGCATTTTACTATTAGTCATTTTGCTCTTAGTCATAGATAATGCACTTCTTGGCTCTATTCTGTGGGTCTGTTTGCAGGGCTAGTTTCTGTCCATGCATCTGTTTGTGAGAAAAGATATTATTTGTCTGGTTTTAGTGTTTGGCGCTTTTTAATGGAATGTACTTAAGATCCTACTATGAGATTCCACCCAATCAAAGAGTTTCAATTGCCACTAGGGGGTAATTTGGGATCTAGCTTAAAATTTTAGTGACTATGGTTTACGGTTCCTGAAGAGTTAATGAGAAAATACCAGAATGATTCGCTTCTCTTGTTTGTATAGCAACTTGACACCTTTACAAATTCATGAGCTGAAATTGCTCTGCACATATGCACAATATCTTATTTTTCATTCAGCACTGTTTCCATTTCCTAGTGCCCTGTGTGACTTTGCTCACAGGTTGGAAAGTAGTGTAATGCATCATTTATGCTGGCTTCCACCTTTATTGACTGATGGCCTCCTTTGCTGTCAATCATTCCATTGAATTTTGTCAAAAAGAATGTGAAAAATTTTGTTGCTGATATGAATGAAGTGCATTCGCCTGTAAACAAATGCTTGAGACAGAAATCAGAATGAATGGTTACCTAAGGTCATTTCAGATATTGCAAAGACCTAATGGAAGTCAAATGCTGGCATCCAATTGACAAAGTGACAAATATTGTTTCCTTGTTTGATTGGAAAAGAAAAACACATTATCAATAATTATTAAGAAAGTATTTTTTTCTCTTGAGAATGGTTCAGGTTTGACAGTATGTGATCCACAGCCCTGCACAAAAGATGCTCATGTGAGGTTGTTACATGACCTGACCAGAGAACTACCTGACTGCCTATCTCTTGCACAAATCCAAAAATGCTATATTCAAACAGCAACTAGCCCATAACAGATACATGTCAGAGAGCAACAAGTTCACCAGGATTCACCAGAGAGGCAGTGCCAGACACAGGACTGGAGATGGCACAATCACAGTAAAAGTCAGGGCAAAAGTGGGAGCCCAGACTCAATTTTAAATTGAGCTCCTGAGCCCAAGGGCAAAAGGTTTGAATGAAGGCTCCCATGCAAGGCTGGTCAGGGCTTTTGTGACAGACAGTATTTACATTGAGAACTAATATAATTTGAACCATATTGAGTGTTTTGTATGTTTTATAGCATTCAAATAACCAAGGGTAAAAGTCAAATTATAAAATCACTAAGTTTAGTATCACTGCATGATAAGAATCACAAAATGCTAGAAGTAGACATGTCAGTATTTGGTATTGTTTTGTAGAAGCTGATTTTAGGCTATACCAAAATATTAAAGCAAACAGAATGAAGTATTGACACATAACTTCAAATATTTTTATCCTCAATTATTAATAAAGATTACTAATAAAGATAAAAAACTTTCATGTGAACTGGCCCAACCCTGTGTCCTCCCCATCTACAACTTCTTACAGTGAAGTTGATCTTTGTAGTACTCATAAAATTTTGAAGACCATATATATAGGGTCCAAATACTTTGAAGTTTTCCTGACAAAAAGGATCCAGCTGTAGGTTTTGAAAGAACATAAAATCTCTTGCATTGCATGTGAAATTAATTCACAAAATATTCCAGCTCCACACATTACATTAAAGTGTGAATAATTTCAGTTATATGAGAAAAAAATGAAACTTTGTTCATAACTGAACATCACACTATGTTTAAAAAAAAAAAAAAGAAAAAAAGAAAAGTAAAAACTGGATGGGGGGAAAGAGTTAGAATCTCTTACCTCCAATGTTCTCTAAGAAATTCCATCTGAATTTATCACATTTAAATACACAAAACCAGAGAATACTTGGAAGCAGATTGGGAGGTTATTGAGTAACAGGAAGAAAAGGCTGCTTGAGGAAAAATCTTCAGAAAAAGGGGTCAGATATGCAGGAGAAAAAGGAAGCCTAAATTTTTTTTTTAAGAATTCAGCACTGGATATTTCTTTATTTTAAATTATCATAGAAATTCTGTCTTAATATTTCCTCATTCTTTATTGCTATTTCTTCATTTCTCCTCAAAGAATCTGTGATTTGACAGATGATTTAATGAAACTGAAATTTCTACCAATTTGTATTCCAATGTGTATTTGTATACAATGTTTCAGAAAAAGTTAATTATTAGCTGACTCCAGAAATGGTCTTTTTGTCAAAAATCTGTATATGCCATGCATTATGTAGTCATGCATGGGATGGGTCAGATACAACCTGAACATCTTTTAACTCAGCTAAATCAAAGGCTGTCTTGCAGATGAGAGAGATGTGGGAAACCAGTAGCAGACTAAATTTCCTTTCTCACCATTCCCTGAAAAGCAGGTACAGAAACATTGTCAAGATGTTGATATGATTTTTGATGAGTTGTAGAAGAATATATTATGAACAATCCCCTATTTCAGCTTAATGTAAGATTTACTGGGGAAAAGGGGCAGACTGGAATAACAGGGGCATATAAACTCTTGCAATTCAGAACTGCCTAGGCTTATGTCTCCTCAGCAAGGGTTCCAAGTGGTGCATGAGGAAATTGGTGATTTTCTCAGGTTGCCACAGGCCTTCTTTTTTCCTTTGTCCCTGCTGAGAGGACTGGTTTTATACCATCTTCATCTGTATTTTCATAATCAATCACCATCTTTCTCTGCTTTTCAAGAGCAATCACACTAGCATAGATGGTGCTCCATTAGGCAGCCCTTCTCATTACATTTCCCTGTAGACATGCCAGGCTCTCATATTGAAATGGCATCTGCCATCAGTTATGCCACGATACCAACAAAAAAGGGGGAGATCACAAGGAGGTCGCACTTTGAAAAGACACAAAATACAAACCTCAGATAATTCCTAATACTTGAGACTGACTTTAGATCTCCTGTCTTGGAGCAGATGATCATACAGAAGAAAAACTATCCTTTTGCAGCTGAAATGCTCATGAATGTATTGCTTCAGGGCTATTTCAGAAAACAAAGGAAGAACACAAACAACAGAGTGATGTCTGCATATCAGACACAGAAATGTGAAGAAGAAGAGGTGACCACAGCAAGACATCAGAACCATCTGTTCCTTTTGTTCTGAGTAAAGACTTCTGGATGAGCAAGCACACCTGAGATCCTTAACAGTAACAAAGGCTGTGTTTTGTGTTATCAAATGGCAAATGTGGACTTTGTTTACAGCTGACTGGTGACAAAGGCATGCTACCTCAATATTCAGGATGCATTCAGACAAATAAACTATGTATTATTAGGCAAGAACTGAAACTGCCCAAGCTTAAAGGCTTATCACATTTGCTGTCTACAGCATTTTTCCCTTTTACTGACTGATAATTATTGTGTCTATTGCTCTTCTACAGACTACTTTTCACTTGTTTTCACTGTAATGCTGAAGTTCTTTTACCAAGCAAGAATAGTAATGAGAAGGGCATAACAACTATTCCAGCTTTTGTTATGTTCTTATATAATAAGTACTGATCCTTGAACTACTGGAAAGGGATTAACAGAATTGTTAAAAATATATATTCAGTTCAATTATGGAAGATCTAGATATCATCCCTCATTTCCATGCAAGTCTACAACAAAACAAAGGAACAAGGTTTCAGTATTTCACATGTAAATTTGTGCTGCTTGAGTTTGACAGAAACTAGATAGTCTCTCTATTTTTTTATTACCTACCATAAAAAGTAGATAAACTTCTCATAGGAGACAACCATGATTATATCACTATACTTAAATTTGCCTTCAAATCACTTCCTTGTCATTGATTTAAAAATTGCTTTTTTTCTTAATGCCTCATTCCCAACGTATAAAATGGGAAGAGTACTATTTTACAATGCAGGTCTTCATGTCAATGCTCAAAGGGAAAGGCAATATAGGTATATAATCATCTTTTAGGGAAAATCATCTTATGATGGGGAGCAAAGATATAAATATGCGAGGTTTGAAGACATAGCTCCCTGTGCACAGCATCTGACAAAAAAATCTTCTTCCTGGAAATTTTCAGCATTCTAATCAGCATTTAAACCCTGATATGCAATGTCATTTTCTCTTTGTTTGATGCAACTGTTTACAGTAAATAATGTGAACCTTTTCTTTAATTACTATTCATTGAAACTATTTATGATTCACAAAAAGAATGGAAAAATATCTATAACAAACTAAAATCTTAATAGCTACAATCCTAATTTATATAGTAAGCTTTATATGAGTTTCTCACAGTTCTTCACACACAAATCATACAGAACTACAGGAAGAAAAAGTAATCCATCTCAAAGAAAGCCATTTTGAAAAGACTTGTTGTCACTGTGCTTGTAAAAATATTCCAGAAATTAAAAAAAAAATATATTTACAGGAAGAAAGTGATACATCTAGGGTGCCAGCAGAGAAATGCTGTTTCCCAGACTTTATTCAGTAGCTGAAGTAATAAATCACACAGTACATTAATTGAGATAAAAATAAATAATAAACATTACTGAAAATAAAATAGTAAGGAAATAAAATATGAACATATTGCAAGAAGCATTTGGCACTGTGTGAAAATAACAGGGTCTCTTTTGTTTTCTTATCAGCTCTGAAAAGTGTGTTGTCTGGCTTCATGTAACTGCAGCTTCATTTTTTGGCAGAAGACTAATATGCTTTTGTTTTAAACCTCAATATCTTTAACACTGAACAGAAATATGGGTATGGGAGGCAGAGAAGATACAGTTTAGATACTGTGTGTTTCATGAAACATGGCAAACTGACTGTTCTATCTACATTCAATTTAAAATTTAAATTCTCTATTTTCCATTGTATTGGAGTTTTTGAATTTGACCAAAATATGGCTGTATTAATAAAAGTTTAAAAAACTTTATTACATATTACAAAAATCATCAAGATTTCTGGGAAAATACTTGGATGAACTCAGCAATGTCTGTGCTGATGTAGAGGTCAATAACTTTTTTTTTGTTTAGTCTATTATGTGAAGATTTAGCATTGAAAATTAGTTATAGTTATAGTTAGGATGAAACTGTCAAAAACATCTATAAGCAGGGAGAATTAAAAGAGTTGGGTTTTTTAAAGCTAATTGTTAAATCAAACTTGAATATTTACATTAGCAATTAATTCCTAATTAATTAATTTCACTCTTTTAGAGAGAATTAGAGCTGGTGTTCACCAGCATGAAGCTGGAGGGGAGGGATCATTTTACTGTGTCAAGTACCGTATGACTGTATATATTCTCAGGGCAACTAGCAGGTATGTATACTGTAGGTAGGCTGCAACTCTAACATTAAAAATACCCAAAATGTTTGAGGCTAGATTGAGTGATCTGAATTATCTCAGAGTCTGGAGAGATTCTTCAAGAGCTTTTACAGGTACTTAATCATCTCTTCTTCAAGGCAGCAAACCCAGTACTGGGTTTGCTTTTGAGAAACAGCACAGATGCACAGAGAGGACCATATTTGCACTTTGGATTGGCATAGAGCACTGAGACCAAAGAAGAGGCGCCAGCTGGGGGCTGGCGGCAGGGTGGGAGGCATCAGGTGGGTGAAGGGTAAAGGATCCCAGTCTGCCTTGCTGAAAGTTGCTCATCTGCCATGCTGTGCCAAGGAAATGCCTCTTTAAGCAGAGGCTCTGGTGGAAGCAAGAGGCAGATTGCAGTGGTGGGCAATTGCTACCAAAAAAATAGCAAGCTGGGCTTGTGACTGCAGAGAGAATTTCATGGTGACTTGCTTGCCAAGTGCACAAATGTGTCAGACCTTATGAAATGTCTCTACCAACTGCTAGGAACCAACAGAGGGGGTCTGTAGCTGATGTGCATGGGAATAAAAATAGCAGAGAGAAAGAGAGAGATGGAGTAGATTTTAGGGTTTGAAGAATGTTTTAAGAGTACCAAAATCCCTAAAGGAGTTCTCTTTGCAATGCTCTCTGCAATTTCAGTGGTGCTGGAAATGGAGAAAGAGAGGCAAACTTTTAATGCTGGGCTGAGAATCTAATAGTAAGGATGAAGAGGCATCAGAAGCTTCTAACATAATAATGGTCATGCAGAAGAGATGTACTTCCTCTGAATGACAAGTGCATCAAGTTGCTACCATTTAATATCAAGGAAATTGAGAGTGAATTTTCAAATGAAAGAATAAGAGTAAGCCGACAAGTCCAGAACAGCAGAGAAGTGGAGATGACATATTTATTATGGATGATGGTATGGAAATTTTTTTAGTCTCTGTAAAAGCTAGAACACAGAATGGAATTAGTCAAACACAGACTATGATTTAAACTAAATGCTGGGAAGAGCACTAAACCAGTACAGTAACAATATAAAGAAAAAGTTGTCAAATGAAAGAACATGAATAAAGCAACAGCAGATATACCAGAAACCTGGTGGAAAGAGAACAATCTGCTAAGCATCATTCGGTGGAATAAAATTAGCAACAATGATCAAAAGAACACTGACTATTTGGCAGGATCAAATTATATGCAGCCAAGATTTACTTAAAATTCTCCTGGTACTTGAAGTACTTGGGAGCTATGAAGGTACCTTGTAAATTGATCCCAGGTGAGATTCCAAGAAGTTCAGGGTACGTAAATCTGATATCTCAACAAGACAAATTAGCATAGCCTATAATAATGCACAAATTAATAAACACAAGCATAAATCTGACCATACATTGGGAAAGAGACAATGCAATGCAGATTTTTGAAGAGCAATCCTGTGCTATAAACATACTATAGTTATTTGAAAGTTCAGCATGTGGGTAAGGGTATTCTGACTGATATATCCCACCTGGAGTCCCACTAAGTTTCTGGTTTAATTTGTCATCCAAAGCTTTAAAGTGCTTAATCAGTTACAGTATGAGATAAAGTCTTTTACTTTATTTCATCATTTGGTTAAATGATGAAACAGAGGGTAGGAATTAATATTTTTTGCAGTAATCAACAGTGAATTCCACACAGGTATGTTCCAGGGCTTGTGCCATTTGATATATTAATAGATGACCTGGAACTGAAAGCCATTAATGAAGTGGCAAAGTTTACTGCTGATAACAAGTTATTCAAGACAGTAAAAATTAAGGCAGACCATGAAGAATTGCAGGAAGGCCTGAGGAAGATGAATGAGTCACCAATAAAATGGCAGATGAATTTCAGTATAGGTAAATGTCAAGCCATGTACAGGGGACTGAGCAGGCCAATACACACAGTACAATGGGCCCTGAATTGGTCATTATCACTCAAGAACAAAATCTTGGGTCATCATAAAAGGCTCTATGAAAATGTCAGCCCGATATTCATAAGACAGGCAAATCAAAGGTAAGAATCATTTTATAAAGAAGTGAAGAATAAAAAAAAGGGAACATCATATCTCATTGTATAATTCTCTGGAATCAACCCTTTCTCTTTCCTTTTAAATAGAATTGATGAAAATTGGAAAAGATTCAGGAAAGGAGAACAAGGATCAACAGATGTATCAAACTGCACTGCTTCTTTGTATCAAAAAATGAACTAAGAGAAGACTGTAAAATTTGTGGGAAAAATGATGAAAAAAAGAGATTACAATAGACCTCTTTTAAAAAGAGTGTCTGAGAGAGGTTGGGTAGGGACCGATAGTCCATTGGGAATATAAATTGTCCAAAATAAAAGGAGGGATAGATCAATTTAGTAGAAGTCAGCTTCAAAACAATTTTAGGGAATTAGTTCTTCACTCAGTAGCTGTAGGCTAGTGAAACTGCTCCAAAGAATGTTGGAAATACTAAAAAGAACATGGACTGAAGGAGATATGGGGAAAACTCATGGAAAAGGAGACGAAGGGTACCTATTTAATGCATATGTACAATTTCTGACTCTAGAACCGAAAAACTTTGGAAAGCACATGAAGGAATGTGTCACAGATACTTCTCAATTTTTCATTTTTTCCTAGATTTCCATTTATGATGTATTTATCTTGGAAAAAATAGAAACAAGCATTTGATGTGACTCAGAAGGCCTTTACTATACAGATTTCTTGTTATTGATTCTTCCAATGACAGTCACAGTCTACTTCATTAGTGACAAACAAACCAAACTGAGCATAGAGAATGAAGCACACCCTCACTTTTAATACATGCATTGCAACTTCACTCTCATCCTTATGTGGCCCCAAAACCATAGCAATTTTTATGAATTTTCTATTTCTATTCACAGTTAACGGCAGTTGTCTCATAACCTGTCCAAGTCTTGTTTTCACAAGGTGGTCTGTACATCCTCACTTATGATGCAAGTGTGTTGAGGGGTGCTTTAATGTGTGAAGCCTGATGAGGATAATGCTGGAGGACTGTGGGAAGTGGGGACTGCCACACCTGGTGTAATGTGGACCATTCTGCCTGCTGGAGTCAGTTCCAAGGATGCAGAGCACAGTACCACTCTTACAAGTCATTTCAGACACTCACAGGCGAGGAGTGCAGCAAGCACATGATGCAGACAGCAACAGCCTGGCGCTTGAGCACCAGCCCTCTCTCAGCACAGAGACAGATGATGTGTGGTCTAATAGAAACAGACAGTGGTAGGCACACTGCTTTTTCCTGAAACTGAGCCTATAATTGAATGATAAAGAATTTGGGGCTGTCCTGATAAGGAATGTGAGCACTCGGACAATTTTGTTGCATATTATTTTTTTTGTAAGCAGAGTCTGTGCTATGTCTATGATAAGAAACATAGGTTTCTCCTACACCTATTGTTCCTGGAGAGCTGCTTATTACAAGATTTATACTCCCACCTTAGCAATGGCAACATTAATCTTCATAGGTATGGACTGCATACATAGTAAAAATAATAATTATGAAGAAGCACTTCTTCTCATACCTACAATCCATCTTATCTTTTAATTTGTAAGCTACCACTCATTATTCAAGACTGCTAAATCAAAATTTTATGAAGGTCAAGATGCCTCTGGTACCTCAATAACTTTATTGATCTTTATAATTTCAGATTCCTGTTCATATCAGGTGTGTTTGAACAGAACCTCATCAAGGGTTTTTAATACTAAGAAATCAAACTACTTCTAGTTCCAGACTATCTGGTGTTTTATTCTTGCACAGATTGAAAGAATCCAGATACATGCAATTTAGACTATTTTTTTAATGTTTAGATAGCACTGTGTTTTTGAAAAACAGAGAGCAAACCCTTGCAAAATTTTTAGTGAGGAGACAAGATTGCCTTCTCCTACTACCTATTGATATATTGGTAGTTGAGTATTTAACAGTAGCCTATGGCTTCTGCTTCCCTCAGTGATTGCACTTTTAGGAATTGGAGGTTTCTTCTTAGGTATGGAACCATTCTTGTAAAACTTGGCGAATCAATGTCCTTCAACAGAAAGAAGAATCTCTTCCCTAGATTGCTACCAACCAATATTACTGGCATTTATAAAGGCATTCGTTCTTCTGGGAAAAAAAACCCTAGCTTATAGACAGTTGTTAGCTACAGATTGTCTTCGAAGAAAAATATGGGCGTGGTAGGGATTTTTACTTTCTTTTTTATGTTTCCTTAAAGCTGAGAATATTCTGAAGGATGGTCACTATTTTGCTCCACAGCTAGGAATGCTGATCTAAATATATCTCATAATGGTTTTGTGATTAGGACTCAGTGAAGATCCATATAACAATACAGTTGAATTTCTGTATTTCACTGATTAAAGAATTTTGTCTAGAAAATTATTTTCTTCTAAAGTCATTATATTTGTGTGACTAACAAAATGGCTTGATTAACACTGTAATAATGTCTACCAAAAAAATATATGATTCACTACTTATGGCAAGCTAAGAGAATATTTTCTTAACATTATATGCTGAAAAAACATTATCTATCTAGTTATTTTTTCTAAAAATTGTTGATATATTTGGCTTTTTAATCTTATTCATTAACTAAACTATGGGGAAAAAAGAAGGTACAACCTTTTCATTTGTCTCTGATTCAGTTGATACTGTTTTTATACCAATCATCATGAAAATATTTGACATGCATCTAGGTATATATGTAAATCCCTCATTATTTTACCATTAATCATTGTGCCATTGAAACACAATAATAATTTTTTAAAAAGAGTAAAAGGTAAGGTTTTACGTGATCAAAGGAACTCAGAGAAGACCTAGTTTGAGCCTAAAAAGGGCTGATCCACTTAGGGTTTTGTCAGCCTGAACCTACAGTATTAGGCTCCAAAGAAAGCATTTCACTTGATGTTCTTGTTTTTTTCCATAAGTATGGATTTATGGATAAGAACAGGCACACAGTTATTTGTTGGGGTTTCCCCCCCAGCCCCCTCCCCTCAAAATCCAGAATCTGTGAAAATGCTTTTGTACACATTCAGTTTTGAGGTCTTTGCTATCTAGCATGGCAGCCTCCTTTCCCTTCCTCTCTGGCGTTCTTTTTCCAGACTGACCTGAGCGGTGCCTACCTCACTCTGTTGCTGCACAACAGCACACTATAATGAAGAAAGATCATTCTCTTTCTTCTCTAGGGTAGTGACTTTTCTTCTGCCAAGAAAACTGGTGAAAGATCAGACTGAAGCAGCAGTCTGTGGAAGTTAGTTTAGGAAACTCTTTAGTGTCTCAAGTTGCACTGCAATACTTGACATGTGAGTTCAAAGCACAAGATCAAACTTGTTCTTTCACATTTTCATCATGTCCAAGTACACCAGATTTCAGTGTCCTATTGCTCAAAACCAGCAGTGATATTGCAGGATTTTTTTGAGCTATCAATTTTATAAAAGACTTAAGCATTTATTATTATGCCTCTCGGATCCTCTGAATAGGTGGGACATGGTAAGTTGAAAGTTTCAAAGTCTGAAAATACTTATTTCGATAATGCATAAAAAAGTGAATGATGGATCAGAACCAAGTGTACTTGTGGATAATGACTTCTACCAATATATTGTCTTTATATATCTACCAATACATGTCTTTATATTGTCTATATTGCCTGAGTTACGTTACAGAAAACCTAACTGAGGTAAAATGATGAAGTATACTGCAGAATCTTGTTTCTGTTATTACCATTTCTTACTTGGCAGAAATTCTAAAGGAAAGAGTTATGTCCTCTGAGTCATACAAAACATGCTGTAATTTAATATATACCTCTAGCTCATACTGAAATATCAAAAAAAAAAAAAAAACAAAACGAAAAACCCAATCAGAACTATGTCAGATTTACAGCAGAACTTAGACAAAACCTGTGGAGCTTTAATGATATCTGCTGAAGTAGCTCAAGAATTAACCTAGCAATATATAAAAAAATAAAGGATTATTTTTCTTCAGCTAACAAAAAACCTATGAAGAGTCTTGCTACAATATTCTCAAGACAGCACTTTTTTTAACTAGTTCAAAAATAAATTACAATCATTAGTTTTCTGTTTAAAAGACTGCCTGTGTGAATGTCAAAACATACACTGCTAATAAACTGGATTGTGGTAAAGGTATGAAAACCATATTATGTGAACTGCTCATCCAGTTTAAAGGTGCTCTGAAGGACTCTGCAAAAAAACATGTAAAATGACAATGAAACCTTGATATGAAATTATGGCCTTTACTAAAATTTTTATACTTCAGTCGTGCTCAGGATTCATAGGATTTAAACAGAACAAAACACCCAAATATGTCAAGTTCATTTTGATTTTGAAGGTTTATTGCTGCCTGAAATTCGTTTCTGTAATCAGATGCTTCCCACTTCTCTCAGCATTGCAGTTGAGAAGTCTAGCAACCAGAAGCAGACAAAACCCAAAGTTAGTAATTCATATGAAAGCTGGGGACTCTATCTTTGATTTTGCTTTGATTTGAAACAAACCAAAAGCAGAATTTTTTCAACATTTTCAGTAAACCAGAAGGAATATTTCAACTAGTCACAGAAATTAAAACACATTTAACAAATAAATACATGAAGTAATTTTTTGCAATCAAAATTGAAAAACAGTAGTAAACATGAATTTCCCTGAGAGTAGATATGAGGTTATCTGGGATATAGGGCTATAGGGCTTCTGGGATGATGGTCCAGAGCAATAGACCTGGGGAAAAAGATTATGTCAAGGTTTGTAGCAGCTGCTATATAATTTTGTTAATAGACTCAAATTATTCCCAGCCTCATCAATCCTATGACAACAGAGTCTCCAACAGCTGTAGTACATTACTGAAGCCTATCTTCCATTTTGCTAATCCTGGTGATTGCCTAGTGAATGTAAATAATTGGCCTTGATCTGCATCTCACAGCAACTGAGACAGAAATTAACATCAAAGAATACATACACTGAATAGGCAGTGGGTTTTGTGACCTAAAACCCTTTTTTATGTCAAGAAATTTCAAATGTACCCTACCACAACATGATCTAATACATCCCCTCCAATCAGTTCTACTTGTTATTCGTGTGCTTCATTCTGAACGTTGTGTGAAATAAACAGGAGAATGGATAAAATTATTTTTCTCAGTGTGAAGTTCTTCAATTACCTTGTGAATTCCTTACAGATGTACACAAGCACCTTACTTAATTGTATAATTACTTCTATAGTGTCATTCTAGGAGTTAATGTAGATAATATTGCTCAATATGAATTTTTTATTTTTCAGATCTGTGTTTATTGTTAAGAACTATCCATAACTTTTCTCATGTTTATAAATTGCAGAAAAATGATGTTAGATTTGTATTTGGATTCCTAGGTAGTTTCTCAGAGAGCATTTCAATTTTTTCCTTATTTCTTTTTCAGGGATATGAAGTGAAAAAGGAATTTAATGAATTTTTATATGATGACAGATGACCTGTCACTCATCTTTAATCATTACTATAGCTATTAACAACAAAAAGTGACAATTCTACTTCAGATTATTATTTCAATTGTCTCAGAAGGTGAGAAGATGATAGGACACATAAATGTCTACATCAAGCTGTAAAATGTAAAGAAAACTCATTATGTTTTAGCAGAAAGGAAAGAACCTCTTGAGTTTTAAAGCAGATTTATTTTTACCTAAACAGAGTGATCAAGGGCACAGAATTGATGATGGATTGGTCCTGCAATTTGAGGCCCTATTTCTCTGCGGCTGATTTGTGTCAAGGCCCTGAGAGTGCAAATAGGCACCATCTGCTTTGTGTCAGAGAGTGCTGGGCTTTGGTCATTGTGTCCCAACAAGAAATCAATGTCTTATTAACGCAGTTAAAAGGTTCATATCCTACTAATCATGTAGAAGGGTTCATTTCAAATATGCAGGGGTTTAACTCCTGATTATTTCTACCAGTCAGTAGTTCAATGGTAGAGGTATGTACCTCCACCTGAAGATGCAGGTGAACTCCTTTTACCATGTGCACATTTGGGAATCTGGTTGCCCTTCACAAGCCCTCCTTAAAGTGGTGTTGCATCTCTCTGCTACAGATGGGAGGTGTTACTGTTTTTTCTTCACCCAATAGATGACAAATTGATGATTGCCAACAATTTTCATTAACTGGTGGGTATTCTGGGGAGTGGCCTGCATTTTGCTGTTTCATGTCAAGTGAAGTAGTTTATGTCAGTCATTTATGTCAGTCACTGTTCTCTACAAGTGGTACAGTGACAAAGTTCATTGATTTGTCTCAACTCTTTAACACAGAGACTAGCAATCGTGTGACAGTGCATGTGACAGCATACTTGTATCCCAAAGAAGGCGATAAAGGAGGCAGGACAGATGGCTGATGACATGGACCAAGCACTAGTAGCAATAATTTCTGATAGACTGTTCATCTCTTCATTGCTCTCTTTCCTCCCTCTTTATTTGTCTGCCTTTATTTGTCTAAGTTTGACACCAGTAGTAAAAGACAGAGTTCATTGGAAGAAATCCTTTGCATTTTGTACTTTCAATACTGAGAAAGAATTCCCTGGCCCAACCAACTGTATTAACCTTGGTCACTTGAACAGAAAACCATCATGTCAAACAACTACGCTGGCTTTTAGCTCCATTGTGATGAGACTCAGCGATGGAATAATGTATTCACATGGACAGCATCTCTTTTTCTGGGTCTTCTGGTTCTTCTGGATTTTTCACAGAATCATAGAATCATTTATGTTGGAAAAGACCTATAAGATTGTGAAGTCCAACCTTTAACCCAGCACTTCCCAGTCTACCACTAACCGTGCCCCCAAGTGTCGCATCTACATGTCTTTTAAATTCCTCCAGGGATGGTGATTCCACAACTTCCCTTGGCAGCCTTTCCAATGTTTGACAACCCTTCCCATGAAAAAAATTGTTCCTAATATCCAAACTAAATCTCCCCTGTTTAGACCTGAGGCAGTTTAATCTTGTTCTTTCCCTTGAGACCTACCAGAAGAGACCAACCCCCACCATCTGGCTAGAACCTCCTTACAGGTAGTTGTAGAGAGCAAAAAGGTCCCCTGAGCCTCCTTTTTTCCAGGCTAATCAACCCCTCAGGTTCCCTCAGGTGCTTCTCATCAGACTTGTGCTCTAGACCCTTCACCAACTTTGTTGCTTTTCTCACTTCAGCACCTCCATGTCTTTCTTGTAGTGAGGGACCCAAAACTGAATCACAGAATTCTCAAGGTTGGAAGAGACCTTCAAGATCATTCAGTCCAATCATCCACCCAGCACTACCACTGCTACCCCTAGTAAGCCATATCACCCAGCACCAGAACCAGATGCCTCTAAAATACCTTCAGGGATGGTGACCTCATTACAGCCCTGGATAATTTTTATCAATGCTTGACCAACTTAACAGTGAATTATTTTTTCCCTAATATCTATTATGGATCTCCTCTGCCTCAGCTTAAGGCCATTTATTCTTGCTGCAGGCATGGTAGAAGACACTGCCCACGCCTCACTACAAGGCTTTAGGTGCGATCTCACCAGTGCCCTGGTCCTTGCTGGCCACATCATTGCTGGTACAGGTCAAGGCTGTCATTGGCCTTCTTGGCCACCTGGGCACATGCTGGCTCATGTTCAGCTGCTGTTGAGCAGCACCCCAGGTCCTTTTCCACTGGGCAGCCTTCCAGCTGCTCTTCCTTCAGCCTCTAGCATTGCATGGGGTTAGTGTGACAAAAGTGAAGAACCTGGCAATTGTCTTGTTGAACTTTATGCAACTGGACTCAGCTCACCCAGCCACCCTATCCAGATCAGTCTGTAGAGTCTGTCTGCCCTCCAGCAGATCAACATTCATGCTCAACTTGGTGCCATTTGCAAACTGACTGAGGGTGCACTCAATCCCTTGCCCAGAAGCATGTCCTTGTAAGTGTACTCATATCGTATATCTCAGTACACCAAAAGGGAAGGAGTAATTATGCTCTACATGCACAGAGCGCTTTGAGGACAGAATCAGTTTTGTCCCTTTCCAAAAAGTATCCACCAATTTGCAGATTAATCTGTCTGTATATCTCCTTTTCTGTCCAATGTTAAACCTGTGTGGTGCATGAGACATGGTAGGATGTTAACTGAGAAGAATATTATTGTACTGGTTTGGGCTTAGATAGAGTTAATTCTCTTCACAGAATCTATGGGCAATGTTTTGGATTTGTGCTGGAAACAGTGCTGATAACTCAGGGCTGTTTAAGTCACAGCTGAGCAGTGGTTACAGAACACCAAGACCTTTTTATCTTCTCACATCACCCCACCAGCAAGAAGGCTAAGGGTGTACAAAGGGCTGGGAGGAGATACAGCCATAACAGATGATCCCTGCTGAATAAAGGAACATTCCAAACCATATGGCACCGTGCTCAGCATATAAATGTGGGGGAAGAAAAAGAAAGGGGGGATTCTAAGGGTGATGGTGCTTGTCATCCAAGACATCATTATGTGTAATGAAGCCTTGGCTTCCTGGGGACGGCTGAACAACTGTCTGCCCATGGGAAGGGGTGAATGAATTCCTTGTTCTGCTTTGCACTTGTGCACAGTTTTTGCTTTCTATATTAAATTGTCCTTGTCTCAACCCACAAGTTTTCTCACTTTTACCCTTCCAATTCTCTGCCCATCCTGCTGGACGGGGAGTGACCAAACAACTTTGTGGTGTTTAGCTACTTAGTGACGTTAATCATGACAATTATTAAAAATATCTAGCTTAATATTTTTTCTCAGCTGATGAGAAGGAATATTAGTCCTGAAAACAATGCCAGAACTGAATATTAACTGAATTAACTTTAACAAGATATACACTTCATCAGGAAGTATCTAACCAAAATTAAAATCAGCTTTATTGCAAACATAACAGTTTGTATTTTTCAACCTACTCTAGCTGCAAAACATTTCTGAAACATATGGATTTCTGAGAAAAGCAATGACTTTTCTCACTGGTACATATTCAAAGTGAATTAGAGCAAAAGTTTTATAGCAGCCAATGTTTCAATTAGCACTTTATATTTTAACTGGTTTGTCAATTTACCTTATTGTATTTTTCATTTGTAGTTACTGTTCAGTTGATTTCCTTCTTCATTTATTTTACTTAAAAAATCAACATTCATACAGTATGTTGATATGGTTTCTTCTCCTTGCATCCAGTCCAAAGGCATTGAGAGCAAAGCAGCCTTTTGAATATTTCTTATATCAGAAATTTAAGGATTCTTTCAGCAACTGATTATATAGGAAATTCTCTTTGTTGCAAGAGTCTCTTTTAAGAGAAACATCTTGTTGCTTTGTATAAAACATATATATAAGCATAAATTCCAGATTAACCCGTACTAATTCATGGTTTACAATTATGATAAGTAATAGTGCGTCTGTAATTATTAATACATAATGTAAATTACTAGTAAAGTCAAGTGTTTTACTTTGAATCCAAAATTATTGCAATAACTGGATATTAGAATCTAAAAATTACTAATATACATGCTTGTTATATCCAGAAAAAAAGTGTTGACAGAACATTTTACAGATGCTTTGTAAGAAATCTGTATTAGTATTTTTCGGATTCCTCTGTGTAATAGGGGATATGCATATCCACAAATTTTAAAAAGTTTACAAAAAAGTGAATAAAATGAAATATGTCATTATAAAGTTCAGTCCCAGTCATGTGATTTCCTAGCAGAGCTCTTATGAGGAAGACAGGGGAAAGAGAAAGCACTGAGAATTGAAGAAAAAGGTCAGCATGTTGTCAAGTTTTAAAGACTTCTTTTCCTCCTGCCTGAGTTGCTTTAATCAGCAAAACATATGCCACTATCATTATGAGGCAGCATCAGCAGGGCTCACATCTATACAGAAGCTGAAGTGAATAAATCTACTAGCTTAGGACAGGATTTGACATTATCAAAGAATATCTGATTTTGTCTCTTTGCTGGATCATGTAGCTAAATCTGTATCAACCCTAGAGGGCATCTTGTTTTCTAGCTTCTTATAATGATGTGTAACCAGAAATCGGCATCACCATCCAGAGGCCAAGAAACTATCTGCCTTTTCTTAAAGTTCTTGTGGTGCATCAGTCTGGTCACCCTCTTCCTCTCTTTGGCCCTTTTAGGTACAGGGATTAGGATCCTGCAGCCAAGTTAAAGGCCCTTTGGCCATGTGATCAGCAATCAGCACAGTTCTATTAGCTTGAGTTTTTTTGGGTCATCCTAAAGGACTTTAAGGATAGGTTTTCCATGGATGATGCATATTCTTTCTGGACTCAAAAAGAAGGTGTATGCAATTGCATGAATAGGATATTTCAAAACTCTGTCAGGATCTCTAGTCGGCCTCCTGTATGAAAAAGCTGAATGCTGTCATAGCTTAATAGATACAGATTAGTTGGTCCCATCCAGTACTCTCTTGTCTACCAGTGGTACCTATCTGGATCCAAGCTATTTGATGATACATGGCACAGATCAATATGTGTGGGTGCAGATCAACATGCCCAGTTATACCAAATTATTTTATGCCTGGCCATTCCCTCTAGTGCTGCTTCTTCTGATAATGACAGCTACAGGAACAGATACTATGGAACAGATATGTATTCTTCTTCTTGGGCAACTATTATGTGACAGCAGTTTTTGGTATTCAACAAACTTTCCCTGGATACTTCTTGTTGTTGTTTCTTTCTGGTTTTTGAAGAGGGAATTTCTTCTAGTCATTACCATCACTTGGACAATTAGGGGACATCTAGGTCCTTAGGGTTTTCACTCAACAGACTGCTTCAACATTCACTTCCCATTTATTCCTAAAGCAATATCAGACTTTCATCCTGGCCTATTGGTGGATTAAGAAATGAATTAATCTTTCTGTTTACTCCTCGACGTCTCATTCTTTTAGGTGCGATGCACCACTCCTCACTCAAAGTCAAAAAGACAATTTTGGTTTATTTCTACAGGCCTAGGCATTTTAAGCATTTTAAGATAGCTCTTTGGCCATGTGTTTCCCACTAAAGGAAGAGTAGAAGCTCAGTTCTCTGCCTTTGATGATCTCCAAGACAATACTCAGCTGTATCCACATTATCTGTGAAACTGTAAAAGCCCCACAAAATTTCAATGGAAAGTCAGGGAGCATCCTACTGGAGCTTTTATTTTTACCATGCCCAGCATCTGGATCCTGAAAATGCTTGTGTACTGTTTTCCCAGCAACATTGCAGTAGGCTCTGTTCCACTTAAAAACTATATGGCTAGCTAATGGTCCATTAAAACAAGAATTCAAGATCCTCAGCTAGACCCTTTATGGTAATGTAACTGCAAAGAATACAGGAATTCAGAGAATAAAGAAATGCTTTCTCAAAGGCAGTGAATCCACACACAAATTAGACTTCCAGCCCAGTCTTTCTTCACTTCTGTGTTTCTTTACACATTTGATTTTTTGTTTTAGAAGGAGACAGAAAGGACAGTCCGTGTAAGCCATGTGTGCACCCACAGAGCAGAACACAGTACACTTGGCTGTTTTATCTACAGCAAAATTTTTCTTCTCTCAAGCATCAAGACACAGCTAGAACTACTGTAAAAATGCATAATCTGTCTGTAGAATCTCACACTAGCTACCTGTAAGTAATGTTTCATCCTACATTTAGTGCATCTTGGAAGTTTTATACTCTGCTATTAATCTCAGATTTCTCAAAGGCTTGGGCTTGCTTGCCATGCATGGTTTGGATACACTCTCAGGGGTCTGCTTCTCCTGAGCTTGTATATGTACATGCCCTGCTAAGAAACATGATAAAGAAACTAAACTCTTTTTGATGTGGATCTGTGCTAGTGCTCCACAGGAGCTACAAAATAGAATGAAAGCACATATTATACCATTATATTTAAACACTAACACAATGGTCCAGCACTGGAGTGCAATGCACAAGACATTATTTTTTGTATGTTTTGAAATCCTTTAAGTATTGCTTAAAGGATTTCATAGACATCACTACTAAAATGCACTATTTGACATTACTCATTAAACTGTAATGAGACCAGTTTTGAGTAAGGTGCTTTTAACAATATAGCTGCACTCAAGATAAATTAATAATTCTGTCTCTAATTCTGCTGAAATTTTCTGTTTCTAAACATCTATATTGCTGCCTTGCCTAGACGTCCTGCTCAAGTAATGTCATAGTCTAAAAATGAAAATCTTGGTCCTAAGGCCATTCTCAACCAATGGACTTTCCCCCATAATTTCACTTTTGATTTAAAAGCATACCAGGGAAACATATTTCTTGGGGTATCTTTCCTTTTATGAATCTGAATTACTAATATTAATCTGGCAGAACTTCATAAACTGATGGAGCAGTTCCATAATTATCAGCTACTCTTTTAAAGGAATGAATTTTGTCACCCTTGCAGATAATTTACTGGCGTGATACAGGAAGTCTGCATGCAGTAGGTTAAGATATTACTGCTGTTAGCTGGTTGACTTGGCTCTCTGTCAGAGTTGCCAAGACATAACTGAGACTTGAGCCATGGCCTCTTCAGCTCCCAGCCTGCTGTCTTGTTGTAGCAGAACCGGCTGCACTGGTGGGATGTGACTGCTTGGAGCTGGCACACAAATTCCTGTCTGTTGACTGTGGGAAATTGCAATTGTCATGAGAGCAGCCAAAAGAAAAGTTGGTGCTTGCAGTGCCTGAAACTGTCTCTGCTAGTTTTGCCATTGAATGTTAGATTAATCATATATAAAATGCTAAAAAGAAGTTTCTTGTTTACTGTAGTCTGCACTGTGTCAGGTGTTGTACAGAAAATCCTGCTACAATGAATTAAGACTTTCATCTGTTTCTTCTAGAAAATAAAAAATAAAAAAATCCAAACCCAAGAAACTATATAATGAAGTGCTTTCATAACATATTACATCAAAAAAGGAGTTAATCACAGTAATGCTGATTTCTGCCATTCCAACACACATAGGTTTCATTTCATGTGTTTATACTATAAAGCTGCCATTCACTTCTCTAAAATAGAGATGTGTCAGTTTTACCCTCCATCAGGATCTAAGTATTCCACCTCCAGGGTTCCAAGGTACACATTCTCCCTCTCTTTTGAAACTGATGTCTTATCTGGCAAGACAAGAGCTTGAGGGATGTAATCTCCTATTTAGGCAATATATGATCAGCTAAATATGCCTGTTTGTGTATATCTTCTTTGTCCAAAATATAGTGAACCCACAACATTTCTAGCTCAAGGTAATATGGTACAATAAATTCCAAAATTCAATTATTTGTAGCTTTTCTTCAAGCTAACCCACTCTGAATATTTTAATATTAGGCTAGACAGAGATAGAAAGAAAAAAAGATACATTTGAGATTTCAGTTGTAAAATAGGTGGGTTTTAGATCTTTAAAGACAAAAGAGATGCTGGAAGTGAGGACTTTGAAAATAGGATACATACTGAGGCTCTAGCGCCTTATAAACATAGTTTGAAGTACCAGACCCTGAAAGCAGAAAAAAAAAAACCAAAGAATCTGTGTGTTGAAATAAGAAAAATCTAGGATACCTTTTCTTACAATTTGCTACTTCTTGTAGTTGTGAATATGTGACATTTTCCAAGAAGTCATTATTCTTGGTATTTCTACATTTGCCTTTCATAGGTAAGAGAGAAATGTGCATAGTTGATCTCTTCTTTCTATATATACCACACCATTTCTCTCATTTTCAATTCATGTCACCGAATTTTTCTTCTTGTTAACACCTTTTTCCATTTGAAATTTATGCACAGCTTGGTAGAACATTTTCCTGCATAAATTTACTTTTGTACTAAGGTATACAGATCATTTATGATCTTCATAGAACAATATTTCATATGGATTTTTTAACCATCCATTTTCTAATTTTTTTACTTTTTCACAAGTCCAATGTCTCTCTTCTATTAAATACTGTGCTGCATTTGACCCCATTGCTAAGCTTTTCTGTTTCCTTGTGACATCAGCTAGGATCTCAGCCTTTGTTCTGTATGAATTATATCACCCAAGCTGAGAACCATGCTGAGAATTTGATGGAGTGGAAAGAGTAAAGGCCTGAGCTATACATCTGAAGCATATTTGACCCAGTGGAAACACCAGCAATAATCACTTTTAGGTGCACTGTCCTCATGCCTCTAGCAGCTGGGGATGTTCTGTTCTAGTGCTGGATCTCCTTCCGGAGTTGTTCATAACCAAGTCCTTCACCTTCCATCACCTTCAATTTTATCATCTCCATTGTCCTCCGCCTCACTTCTCCATGCAAAAAAAGAAAAAAATAGCATATGAAAGCTATCTCTCAAATCTAACTGGAATAAGGGGTGCAGGGGGTGGAGGGGGGATGTGGTTTTGTGACTTTTTCTTTTTACTTTTATTTGTTATTAGGAAGATCTTGAAACTAATTTCAGAGATATTGCATGGGCATGTTTGCTACACAAAAATAGGTGAGACAATTAAAATGTGCTGCCAGCTAGATCTGGATAGGATAAATACTTGATTAACTTTCATACCATGAGGGTAGTCATGCTGGCTGACAGAGAATTTCTCCTGAGGTGATAGACATTGTTTAAGTTAGATGGAGCTGTTGCAATATCTGAAAATGTCGAGATCTTCAATTTCCATTAATATTTATGTGTCTAATAGGAAGAAAGATCAATAGCTTTTTCTCAGAAGGCAACCACTATAGAACTAAAATTAATTACTGAAAATAAAATAATTACAGACAATCTTATTTGTGTTCTGGACAGCTAATTAGAAAGATCAAGATATAAGTCAGCAATGTTTTCTTTTTTCTGCATTGACTTTAAAGGCTCTGACTGCAGCTCACAGATACATGGGATATATTTTAACTACAAGTATCTATATCCTATTCTACATTGTATCATTACTTTTTATAACTTTAGCCATTTCACTTCCTCTCTCTCTCCTTTCTCCTCTCCTTTCTTCTTCAGTTCCTCCCTTTCCTCCACTCTCCCTCCCTCTTTCCCTGCCCTCATTCATTCCTTCCCTTCTCTTAAATTTTCAATATATTTTCCCATAGATATTTAATTTATATCCATTCTATGTACTATATTTGCTTGGCCAATAAATGGTCTTTCTTTTCTTCTGTTTGTGGAAATGGGGGAAAAGAAAAAATGAGTGCTTTTCCCTGCACCTTCTCTGTTGGTGAAAATTGAACTTGCAAGGACATTCAATTGCTTTTGCCATTGGCAGTAATCACATTTGCAAATAAAAGCTCCCTGAAAAACAACTTACTAGTGTTTAGTAGGCTGTACATTGACCTCCTCTATCTTCAGATCCACATATATCAATAAGAAATCACAATGAAATCCAGATGGAAGCATTTTCCTTTCAGGAAAGAGAGGAGATAATGATTTGCCTGTAAAATTTACACATTAGACCTAACCATCTCAGTAAATTTATCTTTCCTTCCGAGGAATTGTCAATTTTAGTCAAATAATTTGAGACATCTCGGATAGATATTCTACCTCTTTTCTAGCTACAATGCAAATTAAGTGCTTCTCCTAACAGAGGTTAAGGAAAGATAAAAGTGAAATGGACAGAAATTTCTGGCATGATATTTAAATCTGAAAATCATAATTGCTTGGGGGTTTCTTTTTAACATAAATCAGGAGTTCTTGCAGAAGATTGTTTGAAAATTTGTGACTTGGTAGGAGGTCCTTCCTAGGAGGAAATTTTAAATTTACTTTATAGTAGGAGGCACGTTTTTTCAACAGGTCCTGATAGCCTCAAAAACTTCAACCTGGTACCTGATATAGATTGAAACTTACATAATATTGTAAACTATACATGGACAATCATCATGACAAGGAGCAGGAAATTAAACTGGTATGTTTAGGACTTATATAGATTTTAACACCTTAGCCTCAATTGATTTGATGGACACTGAAGGGAACAGTGTCCTCTTTAGCTGTGTCTGTTCTGAAAGGGAAATACCAACATGTCTAGTGTACTAGTTGTGTGATTCCTAATGTTTCATACCCTTTGCCAGCACACTCCTGAATATATAAGGTAAAAAGACATGAATTACTGAAGACCAGGAAGGAATTAATAGAACAATGACAGTAGAATTGCTGGGTTATAAACATAGCTTTGCCACTTATTTTTTATTGACTTTTTTTAGAAGCCACTTGAAAACTACTGCCCAAAGTTTATTTGTCTACAAAATAAGACCAATGATTCTTTAAATTATTGCCATAAGTTTCCATGTTATTTTCAAATTGTTTTCCTTATTGATTATCTTGCATAAGTAACACCAGTGACAATTTGTTTTTAACAACCTGTCAAATATGTAGTTGGTTTTCACCCTGTTGTGTGTGTATTTTTAGTTGAACTTAATTTCTTTGTGAGACATGATGTTAAAATAATGACTGCTGAAGTCTACATAGGGAAAAACAGTAGGAGTTTACAAGCTGGCAAATGATTTATAGAAATTTGGGCATTTGTTCTATTTTGTTCTAATTGACTACCAAATGTTCTTGTGGTTACTTAATATATTTTATCTAGTTAAAAATTGGCATCATGGTATTCTGTGATTTATTATAACATAAATAAAATTATTTAATACAAACTTTTTCCTATTACAGAAACAGACAACATTTCATACACTAGCAAATAAAATGTTGCTTTAAAAAGTAAATAATAACAATCAAAGAAGCTAAGGCCAAAAAATAAAATCAGTATTTTCTAAAGTTATGATGGCAGATTTCAATATTTTTTAAGCTACCATGAGCTTGTACAGTGACAATTTTAAACTTGGCAGTTTGGAAAGACTTTGGTTTTAAAAGGTCTTAACTCAAAGTCAAACACAAGCTTTTTCTGGATTACTGTAGCTCAAACATTGTTTCTAAAATTTGAAAGGCTTGAAGGAATTATAAAATCAAAGTATTTCCTTAATCTTTGCAAATTTATATACATTTTTCACAAGTATTTTCCCTAGTGTCAAGTGAATTTCAGTGTAATATTATCATAGAGATAAAAGCTTTATGTAAGAGAATACATTAATGCTAATGCTCCCGAAAAGCTCCCAACACCCTGTTTGCCCACCCTGGTCATGCTGCTGCTGGTCATTCTCACTGCCCCAGGGCTGTTCCTCCTGGGTGGGGGCGTTGGCCACCATTATTCCTTACCCAGCCCATGTTTCATCAGCCTCATGTTGCCAGCTCCTGGCAGATCTCAGAGCTTCTGCCACTCTGTACATCGCAATCCTCCACAGGTGGAATGCACCTGTACCGGGGTGATCACCTTGGCAAGGGATGTATGTTCAGCTGGGTCCTTTTAGATTGGACATTAGGACAAATTTCTTCACAGAAAGGATGACTGGGCTTTGGGATGGGCTGCCCAGGGAGGTGGTGGAGTCACTGCCACTGGGAGTTTTTAAGAAAAGGCTGGAAGTGGCACTCAGTGCCATGGTCTAATTGACAAGGGTGATGTTTGGTCATAGGTTGCACTGAACCACATTAAAGACCTTTTCCAATCTAGTTGATTCTGTGATTCTTTACTTTGCATTCCCTGTGGTTACTCTCCTGTTTTAGTTGTGCCGTTATGAATCATAAATAATGTCTTTTAACATCATACTATAGTGCTTGCAGTCTGTACTTAATAAAGATAAAGCCTTTTCAAGAAGTTAGGCATCTGATGCTAGGTTTTGTGCAGCCACTTCGCCTGCTGATTTAAGCTACAAGTAAAGAAATGCCTGTTGTATAACTGTTGAACTGAATGACTTTTACATTTACATGATAATAATTTTTGAAGTTAAGATGATTTTTTGCCCTCTGATTTGTTTCTAAGCAATTGTTTTTAAAGGAAAAGAGGAATATTTTTTGAATCATGAATAAAAGTCAGTAAGTATCCCAGTCTGTGCACAAAAATACATTTAAAAGACAGAAAATTACTTTTTCTTCTCAAAACATCGAGAAACTGTTTAAATCTCCCAAAGACAAAAAAAATATCACTTTTTAAAACATCTTTTCTAAGAAAATTCTTACAAGAAAACTCTGACATTATAAAAGCACTGATTTCAATTTGAGGAATGCTGGTTTTGATTCCTCTTTTTTGAGAGACAGGGAAGAAATAAATCTTCATTCGTATTCATCAGGAAACATTATTATAAAAATTTTACTCTCACTGTTGTTTAAAATGGCAGTGTAACTGCACTTAAAGCAAATTCAGATTTGCATCCTAAGAATTTTGTATTAAAAAATCCTTTTTAAGGTCCTAGTACTGCAAAATTGTTACTTTGGTAGTTTTATGTAGATGTAGTTATGCGTAATATTATCATCAGAACTATGACAAAGGTTTATGTCAGAAACAACTAGTTTTATTAAGTGATGATACATAGCATAGAAAACATCTTTCTAGAATAGCTTTGGCTTTAAAAGATTAAATACTCTTTTTTAAATAAAAGGTCTAAAATTAATGTTTTCCTGCATGTACACTAGGTTTGGAATGAAGACTTCCGTGGGATTTGAAGCAGGTAATTTAGTTTCCTTGACATATTTATACTCAAAGACTAACAATCATTTTTGCATGATTTTTTTAACCCCAGGAGCAACCTAGAGACAGTTTAGATCTATTATAGTGCTTATAACAAAGAGATTTGTTTCTAAGCACACATCAGAGAGTATTCCACCTCTACAGGCTGTTGGTACAGCAGTGTTTCTGCTTTCCTGGCACTTTTTTCAGTCCCAAAATATCATGACCAAATTAACTACCATTGACAAGATACTTTTGTACATTTTAATAGCACTAAACTGACTCTGTGGTGATTTATTTGCAATAGTACCAGTGGGCCTAAGATTGCAAAAGTATCTTTATAAGTTTTGGGTATGAAGAAATCTCTGATTTTAATCGATGTTATGCTAGAGGCAGATAAATATCTCCCTATAATGTCTATGAAAGTTGGGAATGCATTTTTATATCCAGAATATATATTTTGAGTATCAAAACCAGACTGAAAATAATACCTTTAAAAAAAATCTTCTTGAAGTTATTAATTAACTTTATGGTTTTTTCTCTTGGTAAAATAGATTGTAGCTTAATTATCTGAGAATATTTACAGATATATCCATATCATCATTACTGACATTTTTAAGCATCTTCTCCAAAAGGTTAATTATATTCTGAGAGCTTTTCAATATTTCTGCCACTTCTGTTGTTTTTAACAGAATGCTACTTGAAATAGTCTCTCTAAAACTGTGGAATTGTCATATAAAAAAGAACTTCATGATTTTGAATAAAATCTGAGTTACGATGTAACCTATCATGTAGACATTATGTGCACACTTCCAAATTCGGAGAAGAAATGAGTAACTTTTCTTGATGGAACACAAATCCACTTTTATTTACATTTGTTAAGCACAGCTTTTTCTGCAGCAATATACATGAAAAGTCTGTCTTAAACTTGATAATTGCAAGCCTTACCTATTTTCTGTCAGCACAAGTGTGTTTTCTCCACTATCAGGATATGGATTTGAAACGTACTCAGATAAAAGAAAATCCTCCCAGAAATATTTTCTTTCTTGTAGAAGAGGAAGCTGAAACACAAAGTTTAAGTGACAAGGATGAGAGTAGGAAGAAGAACAAGGAAAACCTATGTGCTGTAGGGGAGAAGTAGAAAGTACAGGTTCAAACCACTTTTTTTCTTTTCTGATTTGGTCCCTGATGTGACTCTGAAGAAACTAGAGTTCTTACTTTAGCAGTTGAATCAGAGTTCAACTTTTAGAATTCTTCTTTAAATTTTGGTGTCCATATTGAGACAGTAAGGTAGCTCACAGTTTTTGAAAATAAGGCCTTATGTGTTCCAGGAGCAGTGCTAACCTGAATTGTGAAGTCCTTTGAAAATGTTCTGGTTATTTTGATGCATTAAGCTTAGTGCAATTTGCTTTACTAAAAAATAACTTGAATTTACACTTCCCTTTATTGATAAATAATCACTGAAATTCAAACAAAAATTTGTGGTAATTCTTCAAAGAAAGTCAAGAAAAAGACAAGGAAGACACGTTTCTGTATGATGAGAAATGTATATCAGATCAGACGCAAAGAATGTGAGTGTAAATTTTGCAGGTCTGTTTGTATGTATCAGTGAATAACACTGCCTGGAGGGCATTTACGCCAAATAGATCATGTTAAAGTCAATTAAATCATTGTCCAACAGTAACATGGAAATTACAAAGAAACTTTTTAATAAGAAAAAAGACTCAAATGGAAAAGTATAAAAATTTGTATCAGGAAATAGAGTCTTCAGAGTGGAAACAGCACTGGTCAATACTTGGAATGACATTGCCAGAAGACCCCACATTACTCTGCCTTATCCAGAGAGAGACAAGTTCCCATTGGATGCCACAAGCTCCCACAATGACTGCACTCTGCTACTTACTTTTCTCATTCCCTTCTTTATCTCTGCTGTTTCATGGCCACTGCCACCAAGGGTGTCATCAATTGTCACATTCCCAAGTAGTTCTTCCTTTCTAGGTATCATGGAGTTATTCCTGACACTCTCAGTTTTCTTGATTGTAGGCATTCCACCATGCATTCCCTTTAGAAGATATTGGAAGGATTAAAACACCTCATAAGAATAAGACTTATAGGTGATCCTTGAAACACCAATGAAGAGAAGGAAAAAGAAGCAAAGAAATAGCTGGCTTCTCTTAGAGATGTAATGACTAAAATTCCTTTGGATCCATTTCATGATCTGAACAGTTACTTATTTTCTCCTTCATCAAATCTCCAGTACTTGGAGCAAGAATTTGGACATTGGCTTCTAAGAATATTGTGGCAAAATGTCCTAATCTTCCTATCTTATTTAACCAGCTTTCTGTGAGATCCTGTAGCAAAAGTCAAGGCATTCTCATAGACACCTCAACTAAGACATGTTACACTTTCATCCTTTAAGGGCAAAGGCTATGATGGCTCCCAAGAGGTTGCAGAGGCAGAGTGTGCTGGCTCTTAATGGATATTAAAACTGTCAACAGGTTATCTGGGCATCTCCCAGCCTAGCAAACTTTCCTGCTGAAATAGCAGTCAGTTCTGTGACTGTGAGAATAATATGGAAAAGAATAAACTGAAGCTTAGAAGAAAAGCTTTAGTACAGTGTGGGACATTGTTCTTAAGGCAGAATAGGAACAGAAGTGACAAGAAAGAATAAGTCTGAGGAGAAGTATAGAAGTTTTTTTGCTATTGTAGTTTACTTGTATCATATCCCTTGTCTCGTGCCCTTTTGTTACCATTCGGTTTCCCATATCCAGTGCTTGGAAACCATTCTCAACCGTCACCCCTGAGTGACTGATCTTTATGGAAGTTTTGTTGGCTGACTTTTCACTTGTAGTGGCTCCTTGCTGTACTGTATAGTGCAGTGTGATGACTTGAAAAATGAAAAAAATCTAATGATTCTACTTGGGAAGTAGTGAAAAGCTTAGTTCCTAGAGAAAATGAAACTATGGCAGGTAGAGACTGATTAAAAATGAAAAAAAATGTTGTGAGAAGACTTGAACTATAGTGGGACTAGAATGTGAAAATTTGTGGACAAAAGAATTACCAAACTTTTCCAAATGTTCTCCTAATATTCCCACAGCTCACTCTTGCCAACTATCTTCTTTCTCAGTATCATGGCAATAAGACAGCTGAAAGTGTAAAAGTTAAATTCAGGCAGTCTTACCTTCAAAACCCTTTATATTTTCTTCTATTCTTGACAGAAAGGGAGTCTCCTGCTCCTACTGGTTCAGATTCTCTGGAGTAACAGTTACCTATTAATATTAAGTACTAAAACCAGAAAAACAGGGGTCTCCAAGCACTGTAGTATGCATTCACTTCAGTAAAAAGAAGTTTCCAGCTTGTATCATGCCTTTTCTGTCTTCCAAACTACATTAATTTATCACTTTCTAGAAACTGCATTGTTTTGACCTGCCACAGTTGCAGAAGACAGTTCAGTTGATGCCCCCTGAAGGAAAAAGGTCTCACTGGAGGGATTTCTGCCCTTTCTAAATCTATATTGAAGATGGACTGTACCTGCCATGCTCATTGTTAATCCTTTTGGAGTAGAAATTGAGACATTCTGAGAAGGAAGCATATATTATTTAAGCAGTTAGATGGCTTTTTGCAAAACTGGCTTGCACTGGCAGCTGCTTTGAATACACAAAGACTCTTCTTGTGATTCTACCTAGTGAGAGAAAAAATAAACTTGTCAGAAAGGAAAAGAAAATCATACAGAGGGTGTAAAATGCAGAAAAGCAGAATACCAAATAATTGAGAATAAATGAGAAAAGAAAGACAATGTCTGCCCTTTGAAGCAATGTCTGTGACCAAATGAAGTAGACACCACAATTTGTGTTTAGACTGTTGTTTGCCCTGTGGGGAAAATGACCCTTCAGTTTGTTGTAGGACTGAACCCCTGAGGCACTCCTACAGTCTTCAGAATAACTCAGCTGATATCCACAGGTAAGGGAAGGGAGAAAGGCACCGCTCATTTACTCATCTCTGTCACTTCTGACTTCGTCTTTGTCTTTTTCTGAATTATTTTTGTTGTCTGCAGTACATCACCTTTGAGCATAGCCTTGAGGCATCTGTGAAGATGCTGCTCTGGTTTATCAGCAGAGGAAGGAAGCCAGGGCTAGAAAATAAATGCCTTGCCACATCTATTTATGTGTATACAGTTAGCAAAAAGAGAGATGCTTAACTAGTGTTTCACAAAGAGCCTGTAATAGATCAACTCATACTGGCTGGAAATATTTCTTAGAAACGACAAATTATTTTTATTATGTAGAGAAAGATTAAGAGAAAGGATATTGAGCAATATTCCTCAAATGCATCTTTTTTAGTGACTTCTTGACTCAGTCTAACCAACTGAGAGCTGGAATAACTGCTAGCACAGTTATTATTTGAGACTTTAGGTATTGTCATGATATTATGAAATGTTGAATTTTTTTAATTGCAAGCTTTAAAATTTACATGTTTTAAGTAGGAAAATATAAACCTAGAGAACTAAAGAAAAATTTTATATGGATATTTATGTTTTAATACTGTATCCCACAATGACTATAAAACATTCTTTTTCATCTTCATCTCAAAAGTGCTATGAAAGACCTGTTGCTTAAACCAACATGAAAACTCTTTGCCCTTGGAGATACATATTGATGAATATAACAGCTCTATTTCTTCAAAAGATAAGAAACATGGCATTGTGCTGCATCTTAATGGTCTGAAATATGAGGTGTTCACCCTGGAATTGATTATTGTGGATTGGATTCAGATATCCTGGAGAGAAGGTGATTTGAAAGTTCAATTAATTAAATGAACCCATAGTTTGTCACCAAAGAGTAATTATTTTATTAAATTGGTTTTCTCCTGCCTTCTTAAGACTTTTATTTCCACACTGCTCCTACTTATTAAAAAAATGATGATATAAAAAAGAAAGTGTGCTGTTTATTTTTCCTTTGTCCCACCTTTATTCTTTTGTTGAAAATGTTTTCAGTGAATGAAGAGATGTCTAATAATTGTAAGACTTAGAAAATTCATGGTATTTACTAATCAGAAGAGACCGGATTTTGGACTTGACAACTTTGCTTCTAGTGTTACAACTTGCCTGACACTTAATCTTAGCCATGGTCTTTTCTCTCTTCCCACTTGTCCTTTTGTCTTTGAAGTGGGAATAATAAGATACTCAACACTCGCATTTTTAGAGAATCTTTAGAAAATTTTGTGGCATATACAGATAAGAAGAAATGTGGTAAAGTTAGGCAGTATTTTTAAACATAATGCCATCAGATCCCAGCCTGCACAACTAAACCTCTGTGCTTCATCTTTGATGCAAGGCTAAGAACCACATCAGCACCACAGGAGCCTGGCTCTTTTTTCTACTGTTCTCATCCAGAAAGGTTTTAACAGTAAAAGACTGAGAAAATATGTGCTCAAATTTTCTTCATATTTTTACCCTTTATAGTTTTTCCCTGGGATACTAAGAAAGCATTTTACACCAGACTTGCATCTTCAGAAACTAAATAACCAAAGTCTTGAACTAATTGCAAGAGCAAAAAGTAAAGTTTAAGCTTGGAAACATAGGCTGCTGCTTTGAAACCTGAAATGTAAGAATATGCATAATGTGCATAATATTAATGTGTATTAATAGCATTATGCAAGTATATATGAAAATATGTGTGAAACCTTTTCTTTAATGCCTCACAGCAACTTTTATGGAATAAAGACAAGTGAGAACAGATGCTTGCTAGCAGTTGTTATCAGACTTGACGTTAGGTGTACAGAAACCAGATTACATGGTCCAGCTGTAGGTTATTATTTTTTCTATCTTGTGTTCTGAGTTTTTTCCTTAACCATCATGCTACATATTTGTCCAAGGTGAAATAGGGGAGGGGAGGGGAGGGGATGCAAAAAATCCCCCCAAAATCTTACTTGCCATCATCTAACTGATACTTATAATCAACTGTCTGAGATCCAACTAGTTCCAAAGCAAGGGCAGCCACAGCAAAATTCCTCTCCCACGTTTTATTGCCGAGCATGATATGATATGATACGATATGATATGATATGATATGATATGATTATATGATATGATATATGATATATTGTGGAATATGGTTGGTTGGCGTGAGCTGTCCCCTCCCAGCTCTTTGTGCCGCCCCAGATTCCTCACTGGTGAATGGAGTGAGGAGCAGAAAAAGCCTTTTCTCTGCATAAGAGAAAGTCACTTTTAGTCACTTCTCAGCAGTGACTAAAACATCCCTGTGATTTCGATGCTGTTTATATCACAAATCCAAAATATTTCAAGTAGCTTGTATGGGGATACAAGCTACTATGAAGAAAACTACCTCTAGCACAGCTAAACCAGTACAAAAATACTTATTTCCTATGTTCCTGCCTTACAGGAAAGAAACAAATATTTGCTTCCAAAAGACAGAAGATAAGTGAACAAGAAAGAAATAACTGAATACAAAAATATAAATGCAAGGAATTTATATTCTGTCTTCCCCTTTAATTATTGCTATCATACACATTTGCACAAGAACCCAAGCTCTCTCCCTCTCTTTGCTGATAATACAGGCCATGAAAAGACTATATGTCTCCAACTAAATTTCCAGCACAAGAATGTAAGGACATAGCAATAACTAAGAGCAAAGTAGTTGACATGGCAACAGCAAATAGCCATAAGATCTTGTGCAGTCTCTCAAGATAGAAAAGTTTGATTTTCCTCACTAAGAGAAGAAGGAAAAAATATCTCTAACTTTAGATATTTTGTTACATTCTAATACAAAAAATTGAATTGCCTCATGGCCTGTTTTAGAATTAGCAGGAAATCATAATGAAGGGTTGTTTTTGCATTGTAAATGAGAAATTATTTACTTAGTGGGCTATGTTCATTACCATGGTTTGCTGTTGACTTAGGTATTTGAGATATTAGATTTGCCTTAATCTCTAAGGATATATGGAAAGGCAATGAGAGATGAAGGTATTTGTCTTCTGTGCAGCCTCAAAACAATACATACTGAACCATTCTGTATTGTGCACATTTCTCACAGTAATGCATTAAGGATTAAAAAACACCTTGCAAATATGAAAAAGTGCTGTTTAATTCCTTTCCTGTGTGTAAAATTTGAAAATCTACTCCTGAATAATCTGCATCAATTTTACTGTATTAAAACAAACTTCCTTTGACATAAATAAAAGATCAGTCTTAGAATGCACTTAGAATGATCTCAATTGTCATCTTTTGTCATGATTGAAAATGTTTACTCATACAATGTCTCCTTTTTAATTTAATTAATGTACAAAGTAAGATACAAGAAAAATAATATTTTAATATCACAAGGAAAATCATTACCTACTCCAGGTTCTGATGCTCACATTGTGTAGTACTTTGCTTTCAGCTTGATCCAAGTCCCACTGAAAGTAGTGGGATACAGTGGACTGTTTGCTAAATAGTTCTCTTGATTCCCGAAATGTTGAAGTTCATCATTAGTGAAAATAATATCTTAGACAGACTTCTGAATTTAAATAACATCGTGGTGCAAGCGATATACAAATTTATTTATCTTCCTGTTTTTGCAGTACCATTGTATTTTAGTTATATTTTTTTAATTGTAGAAAGAAACTATGTCCTTGCCTGTTGTTGTTCTACCTTTTTCTTCTCAGGGAAATAATTGTTAGTTGTTCTAGCCCAGTTTCCTCTCTTTTAACCAGGTGCTGTTGGAGTTTACTCCTCGCATTTCTTATGAAGTAAGTTTGTCATTATTGCTAATTGCATTATAAAACTGGCTTTGAGAAAACTAACACACACTCCAAAACAGACTGGAATATTGTGTGTTATGCAAACATATGGCAGATAACAGCTTTGTATTTTTGCAATTCAGTGAATAAATACTAAAAATTTCAAACCATTTGAGCAAAACATAATTTCAGGGAGACTAGAAACTCACAAATTTTCTGCTGCTGTCGCTACTATATGCTTTTTTCATTTCTGTTGCTTCTGACAAGGATGATTTCCTGACAGGTATTGGGAGACCCAATATGTCTTGAATAGAATATCTGCTCCCAATTATGTAATGTAAATTCATTTTGAGTGAGAAATACCACAAACGAGGAGAGATTGTCCTCACTAAGCAATGGTCTGCCGTGTTTTAGCAGAGAGATTTGTCCATTTCCATGCATGGATGAACTCTGTTTTGCCCATATTTGAATGTTTATAGGGGTGGGAGCTTCTGAATGCGTAGGACTCGTACCTTCACAAAAAATTATGGGTTTTGGCACAGTTGGCAATGGACCTTCTGAAAATCAAACTCAGGTTGTCCACATAGTTGCATTTTTAGCCTTACTGGACAATTTTTTACCTGAAACCTAATAGAGATTTGGTATTTCTTACATTATAGTTCTTACATTATATAAATGTATATTACATTATATGAATGTATATACTACAGTATATTTCTTACATTATATAATTAATTCTAGTTATTAATGTGTATATAATTATGTAGATATATGAATTACATATAACATTTGGCATTTATATTCACTAGTCTACTATTTAGTGCACAAGATTAAGTTGACTTTGGAAAGGGAACAGTTACTGACTGCCAATTTATCTTTCAAATTCTTCCAAGTGCTTGGCTAGAACCAAAAATTCTTATCTATACCTTTCTCTCCTATCTTGTCCTCTCCGTTCCTCCCCTCTCCTCCCTTCCTATCTCTTCCCCTTTTCTTCTTGTTAATAAATTAATACTTCATTCTTCCATGAGAAGCTAATTTTATTAAAACATATTTTGAAATTCAAGATAAAGTAAATCTGTAATTCATTTAGGGCTGATATCTAAATAGAAAAATTATTTTTAAAATGCTTTTAGAAATGGTTTAAATAATTCTCAGTAATATCTAATGCTAGTATTGAAATTGATACAAAATAGGGCAAAAATTACTAAAAGTAAGACTTAAAAAGAAACCCCTGTCCATGGTGGTCCTTTTTGGTCCTCCAATGACATGCTGTGATGCAGGAAATTTTTGTTCATCACAAAGATATCGGTGTTTCATCTCTTCTTCAGAAACTTCTTGAAAGTTACTGTCTTATGAATTTGGCAAGCTCCAACACTTATCTGAAAGAGGGTATCTAATATCAGAGCTTGATGCTGCTACTTTTTACTTCTTCCTAAGGATTAAAGGGTCAGCCTCTCTCAGCTTCATTTATAGCAGTCACTGGCACCTGAAGTCTAGGAGCTACTACTAGCATTAAAAAGACATCATGGTAGGTTGCTATTTTTAAAATTAAACAGATGAGATAATAATTTTTTATTTTCATAACTGTTCACTATCTAGGATTTGCAGAAAGTTCATACAAAAATGAAGATCTTAATATATATTACATCGTCTTTGAAGGACAAGTTGATTCTTACCAGGATTTTAGTTGAAAATCCAGGGGAAATTGCACTTTTGTGCAACATCTTCATTCCTATGCAGCACGCTTCATATCAAAATCCTCCCTGTCAGGAGACACACACGGATCCATCATAATTCTGTGAGTGCACAACATCTATAAAGGCCATCCTGAGCATTGTGAAATTCTATGTGCTTCTATGGTAACAGGAAACAAATTGAAACAGCCTTTATAAAGTCCCGATTGCAACTGCTTGAAAATGGGAGTGCAAAGTAATTCTATGGAAGAATAAAATCTTACAAGATCTTGATGGGCCACCATCGTGATAAGATACCACCTTCCAGTTTGATAAAATGATTTTAAGCCACATTTTCTGGTTGGTCCCTTAGAAACCATGACTCTGACATCATCTGTGACATCTTTTTCTTTCCTGTCTCTTTAAGACAGCTTCACTCCTTTTGTCTCAGAAGAAGATTCAGACAGAGCGAAGCTGTTTATGACTCCAATGAATAGCTTCCATAGACCATCTTTAAACAAAGTTAAAAGAAGGAGCATATGACAGCTGCAGACATGTCTGTGATTTTCAGTGGGCCTGGCCAGTGAGTGGTGTAGAGATTGAACAGCTCAAAACGTCCTACTGTAGACTGTTCTTTTTACTTTTTATTTTATCAAGAAAATTGTATATGTTAGGAATAGTGTACTTGCAAAAGGGTTTTCTCACAACACATGAAGAACGGAATCACTCATCGAAATCTACTACAGTGCTCTGTGTACAGACTGAAGTGACCAGTGCAGTGCTTTGGCTTGCCATAGAATTACAGACTCACTTATGATGAAAATGAACTCTAAGATCAACCATTAACCCACCACTAAACCATGTTCCTTACTGCAAATCTAAACATCTTTTAAACATCTCCTCAGATGTTTAAAAGTGACTCTCTTCCACCACTTCCCTAAGTAGCCTATTCCAATATCTAACAACTCTTTCAGCGAAGAAACTCTTCCTAATGTCCAAACTAAACCTCCTCTGGCGCAACTTGAGGCCATTCCCTCTTGTCTCATCTCTTGTTCCCTGGGAGAAGAGATCAACCTTCATCTGGCTACAACGTCCTTTCAGGTAGTTGTAGAGTGCAATAGCATCTCCCTTCAGACTAAAAAACCACAGCTCCCTCAGCTGCTCTTTGTGGGACTTGTGTTCCAGACCCTTCACCAGCCTGTTGCACTTCTTTGGACACGCTCCAGCCCCTCAATGTCTTTCCTGAATTGAGGGGTCCAGAACTGGACACAGGATTAGAGGTATGGCCTCACCAGTGCTGAGCAGAGGGGAACAATCACTTCTCTGGTCCTGCTGAGCACACTGTTGCTGATATGGGCCAGGATGCCTTGGCCTTCTTGGCCACCTGGGCACATGTTGGATCATGTTCAGCTGTTGTTGACCAGCACTTCCAGGTTCTTTTCTACCAGGCAGCTTCCCAGACACTCTTCCCCTAGCTTGTAGCGCTGCCTGGGGTTTGATTTTGTTGTGATCCAAGTGCAGGACTCACCACTTGGCCTTATGGAACTTCATACGTCTGGCCTAAACCCATCAGCTGGTCTAGATCCCTCTGCAGAGGTTTTATACCTTCTAGCAGATCACCACTTCTGCCCCTCTTGTTGTCTTCTTGTCATCTGGCTAAGGGTGTACTGGATGCCCTTTTCCAGATCATTGATAAAGATATTAAACAAGACTGACCCCAAAACTTAGCCCTTAATGCTGTAATCAGCTGCCAAACAGATTTAGCTCCCTTCACCGCTCTCTGGGCCCAGCCATCCAGCTGGTTTTTTATCTGACAAGCTGTACCTATCCAAGCCATGAGCAGGCAGTTTCTCCAAGAGAATACTGTGGTAAATGGTGTAAAAGGCTTTAATAAAATCCAGAGAGACAACATTCACAGCCTTTCCCTCATCCATTAAGCAGGCCACCCTGCCGTAGAAGGAGGTCACATTGGTCAAGCAGGACCTTGCCTTTCCTAAACCCACGCTGACTGGGCCTGATCCCCTGGTTGTCCTGCACATGCCATGTGATGGCACTCAAAATGACCTGCTCCGTGACATTTCCTTTCACCAAGGTCAAGCTGACAGGCCTGTAGTTCCCCATATCCCTCTGGCCTTTCTTGCGGATAGTCATCATGTTTGCTAATGTCCAGTCATCTGGGACATCCTCAGTTAGACGGGACTGTTGGTAAATGATGGAAAGTGTGTTGCTGAGCCCTTCTGGCAGCTCTCTCAGTACCCTTGAGTGGATTCCATCTGGCCCTATAGACCTGTGTGTGTCTGAGTGGTGCAGTCTGTCACTAACCATTTCCATTTGGCCTATGGGGGCTTCATGCTGCTCCCTGTGCCTGTCTTCTAGCTCAAGGCCGGGGGAAAACTGGTCTTACTGTTAAAAACTCAGACAAAGAAGGGTTTTGGCCCTGATTTCTCCCTGCATAGCCCCACTACACACTTTTAGTCCTCCTGAGTTGCCAGTCCCTTCTTCTAATGGCCATAAACTCTCCATCTTTTTTACTGATCTCTGGTCACAGCCCTTTGCACAGCCTGGCTGATCTTCCTCCACACTGACATGTCTTTCAGCACATGCAGACACCTGGTTCCCACACCTTCAAGATTTCTTTCCTGCGGAATGTCCAGGCTTCCTGGACTCCTCTGCCATTCAGGACTGCCTTTCAAGGGACTCTGCCAACCTGCCCCCTAAACAGGCCAAAGTCTAAATCCTCCATAAGTCTAGGGTAGCAGTTCTGTTGACCCCTCTCCTTACTCCTCTGAGAATCAAAAGCTCTATCATTTAGCAATCACTGTGCCCAAGATTTTCTCTGACCCCCACATCATCCACAAGTCCTCCGTTCACAAAAACAGGTGCAGCAGACCACCTTCCCTAGCTGGCTCGTTCAGCAGCTGCATCAGAGTTATCTCCCACACACTCCAGGACCCTCCTAGGCAGTTTCATCTCTGTTGTGTTGCATTTACAGCAAACATCCCGTAAGTTTAGTCACCCACAAGATTTCTCCCAGATGCTTATAGAACATCTACCTCTTTATTTTGGTTGAGTGATCTATAACAGACTCCCACTTTGTTGTTCTTCCCCCTGATTCTTACCCATAAATACTCGACCCTGTCATCACCATCATTGAGCTCTAGACAATTAAATCACTCCCTAACACACAGGCATACCCCACCAACTCTCCATCCTTGCCACGATCCATGCAGGAAGAAAACAGGTTGTATATAAACTTCTCTGTACTCCCCTTTGTTATCGATAGAAATACAGCAAAGCCAATTTCATAATTAATAATAGAAATTTATTACGCGATTGCTAATAAAAATTTAGAGTCTGAGATTCCGCGACCGCATCTCGGTTGTAACAGCCACAAATCCAGGAAACAGCACGGTTCCGGGGATCTGGCTCTGGGTGAAACAGCAACCTGACAGGGTCAGAGTCCCCCTCTGTTTTCACACCAGCGTCCCAGTGCGGTGTGTTTTTATTCGCTTTATTTGGCCCCAGGCAAAGTCTTTTCAGTGGAGTGCATATTCATGCAGTCTCCCTTCCTGTGCTCAACTGGAGAAACTATTTCTGGTAAGCAATGATTGCCAGTGGTAGTTGATCATGGCTCTGAGTATTGTCCAGGTGTCCCCTGACAGATGGACGATTATCGTGGTGGCTCTGTTCTTTCATTTGTAAATGAATCGCATCTGCCTGCAGTTTCATCATCCGTTCCTCAGCACTGGTGCTGAGCGAGGTTTGTCTCGGGGGGATGATGAATTCCTGTATTGGGAAATCTGCCTCCCAGTCACGTAATGGCTTGGGTGTTTCCCGATAGCTGATCCAGAAGCCATTGTCCCGTGCCAGCGAAGCCTGTTGGAATGCTAATTAGGTGCCCTCTTTCGGTTTCCTGCAACCTAGTTGAGCAATGTCTCTCAGCTCTGATTTTACATTTTCTATAATTTCTAAGAATCCCTGCACACCCAGTTTATTACACATATATATCCAAAACGCACGAATTACACCCATATATAACACCTTGTTTTAATAATACAAGCAAGAAATTGACTTTCACCTCTAAGATGCTGCTTTACATTTGATGGAAGTGAGTTCCTCTGAATACCGTAACTGAATCCCTCTAGTGTATTTGTGTCCGTATGTCTATGCAACAGCCTTTGGCAGACTAAAAGTTTTAGTTCAGTGGTTTTCCTGCTGGGTTGCATGACATATTTCTAGATGATTTACCACACAGCTTCCTGTACTGTGATGAGGCATCATCTGTTACTCTTCAAGCAATTGTACTCCGTGCTGGTTGCAACTTCCTGCTGGGTTTTTTGACCAATAAAATTGTGAAGATTCTGAAAAGAAATCCATAAGTGTTGTTTGACTGTTATTGCTTTATATCAGATTAAATTAACTATGATTTGTGGGTTGTCTAGGTAGACTCATAATGATAGATGAGCTATAAGAGAAAAAAAAAAAGCAGCAACATACAAAATATTCTGGTAATACTAGAATACTAGAATACAGAGAGAAGTAGACCAAGAAGAGATTTTTTTTTATCATAATGAATGCAGAGTTGTTCACAGTGACTGCATAAACAAAAACCCAAGATTTGAAATCTACAATTCAGAATGCAGTAATGCCTCCAAGGAGCAATTGCAAATACAGCATTAAAATGACTCATTGACTCCTGTGTATTGACCTAATATTGACTTTACTAAAGATTAAGCTTCCATAAATTGGCTGGGGAAAGAAATAGAAGCATAAAGGTTTCTAACTGGAATATTTCTATGTATGCACCAATTCAGCAAAACACTGAATGTTGTTTACCTTTATGCAAAGTTTCTCTGTATCAGTGTCTCAGCCCCTGATGAAGTAAAAGTGATTGTTTCTGAGCAGATGAGTTCATTTTGGTCTGTTGGTGTATATTCAGAAGGGAAATCGTTTGAAAGAGAATCTTTACTTTGAGAGATTATCTACACTAACATCCTCGTTTGAATGACATGCTGGGGATTTTCAACAGTTCCTTTAATTATTTGAATGAGAATCACATAGCATACATTTGAATCCTTAAATAATTTACAACATCATGAATACTTAAATCGATGGAAATTTAGGTTGGTTTTCATTATTTTGTTTATTTGAGGATGAGGAACACAAATTCCCTTATAAGAGTCTTATTGCATGAAGAGTATACACACAGAGAATGAGAGATACAGCAATCCTGTTTTCAACAAAACAGTTCTTTAAATAAATGCATTGGAAAACCACTTAGAAGTCATTCTTTAAATGTGGTAGGCAAATTGTTAACTCAGTATGAAATTATTTTTTATTTTTTTGTGGGTATGATGCTGCTGCAAGCAAGATATTCAAAATCTGTAGTAACTGAAGCAGTGTCCTGGTTATGGCCCATATCAGCAGGAGGGAGCGTGGGAAGATATCTTGTTATTCAATACTGCTTTATGCCACTGCCAGAGGCAGGGAAAAGGGACTGTGTCTCTCTTTTCTGGGACAGAGGCGTGTCCCTTTGTAGAGGAACAAAAGCATGGTAGGGTGAGAAACCTGTTGATCATTGTTCATTGTGTTGAGCTCTGTGGTGAGCATTTTTGCATGTAAAACATTCTCTTATTTGTATATTCTTGTTATTAATATTGTTGCAGCTACTGTTAATTTTCTTATCTCATTGATGTTTCCAGTAAATTGTTCTTATCTCAATCTCTGATCTTTGTCTTTTCTGCCAACAATTCTCTCTGGTCACCCTCCTGGTGGGGGAAAGGGGGCAGAAGGGGCAGAAAAGGGAGCGACTGGCAGTGTGATTTAGAAAGTCTAAGTGGGAGTACTAAATAGGGGAGTAGCATTCCTAAATCATGACATGCAGTAACTGTTACTTTGAGTGAATTTTACCATTTAATTTATGTTAAGCTTTATTTATTTTTATGCTTTTCCACACTACCAGAGATTTCTTCATTTTGCTCAGGATGGCACTTTTCATATTTTGAAAACCAAACAGTATAAGAAGTACTGAATTAACTGAAAAACTGTAGTCACTTCTTCACAGGGGGAAGAAACTGCAGTGATCAGTGAGTTTGCATTCTATCATTCAGTTTGTTTTCAGTAGAAATTGTTAACTGATGAGGGATTTGGATGAAAGCAAATGGAGAATAAAGAGTGCTTTATTCCAAAGGTCAATGTGAGAGCAACCCTAAAATACAGAAGTGTTTAGAAAGAAAGGAAAGTGAAAAGCTCAGTCAGCACAAGGGATTTGTTAGATCAGAGAAGGAGAAATAAAAGTGTTTGAATGGAAATTAGCTTCATTCATAGCAGAGAAAGCAGGTTTATTTTTAGGCAAAACATATAAGGCATCAGAAAAAAATTAATGTGGATCAGGGTGCAAAGAGGTGATCGCATCATAGCTATTGTTTACAATAGAAATGGTAGTAGGCCATGAACACATTAACAAATGATCATCACACAGGAAAAAGTTAAAACTATAGAGCAGGTTGCACATTACTATGTTTACATTATTTTCCACTTCATAAAGCTGCTGTTATAATGTACTGTTCAATAATATCTCTACCATAAACTTCTTAACTGGGGTTACAAAGACAGTTTTTTCTCTAAATTTTTGGCATTTACTGTTTACTTCTCTGTTCCTCTACTAGGAGTTTGGTAATGGTTTCTACTTTACACGTTTTTTCCACTCATGTATGATGAAGGTTAGTACAAATAACAATGGCTGATTTTAGCATGCATGCTCTTCACAAGACATTTCTCTCAAGGCTGGTAAATTGCCATTTCTCATTACTTCTGGAAAAATGTTTGACTACTCAAAGTTGCATACGAATATTATTAAATAATTCAGCATGATATTAGTACTTTTGCTGGGATCTGCTTTTCAAAGATTTCCACATTTATTTATAAGGTGACAAAAAAGAAATGTATTTATTCAGCTTTCTTCTTTTCTTGTTTTTTTTTTAATGCCTAATTAAGTCATGAAATTATGATTTTGACTTTACAATAAGAGTAGCATCAAAACACCCAAAATTTTACCAGCTGCTTCTGCTAATTTCAATTCAACTATTATCTGTCCAGAAGATTCTGGTTTACTACTCCAGTAGATACAAAACAGATGCAACAGCATAATGCATCCTTGTTCAATGCCTTTGCTGTCCAGCAATTTTGTCTCTTGACTGAGGATATGATGCACAGGAGCTGTTGAACTGTACATTACCAGCAAATATTAACAAGAGCACAGTTGTTTTATTCTAGACCCATAAAGCTGAATTCCAAATAAAAATACCTCATCTATATTTCATCAGTATCAAAAGCAATCAAAGACTAACCATATCTAAGGGTACAGAATGACATTTTATTCCATATCTTCAGATCATTAATTCACCCAATCCTTTTCAGTTTAAAAAGTCCTGAAATATTTTTTTACGGGTTCTTAGCTACTTAGCAATATGATATTCAGTAGGAGGAAACTGAAAATATCAGTGTGTGTGTCAGTATCCATTATTAAGAATTAAGGAATTTTTAACAATTTATAATATTTTATGCTATGTTAAAATTATTGGAAGGACAAAATATTGTTTATATCTGACTGTAACTATATAAAAAAAGGAACCTTGTAGCAGACTACAATCAAAATGACAGCCAGTTCTCTCTATCTTGTACTTGCAACCAGGCTGAATTTTCAAAGAAATACTGTGTCCACTTATAATGAGAAAAACCAAACTGATAAGATGGTGAGATGTATTAGGTAAAATTGTGCTTAACCATTAGTTCACATAAAGTAGTAAGAACAGAAGTTCTGTTGAGGAGTCATGGAATACCTGGTATTTGGAATACAGTATCAATTTGATCTTCAGATGTGTACACACAGATGTACTGAAATATAAAAAGAAATTCCTTCAAGAAATCTTTTGACATACCATTGGGCTAACATAATTCTATGTATTTCCTGACTTTTGACATCAGGTATTACACACTTTAAGAAACAATGTCAGTCACAAAGATGATACAGGAGTGTTTTATCTTTAAAGGAGTTAAGTCCTTCTCACACTACTGCAAACATCCTTTCTTGTTACCAAGACACTGCTTTGATTCTTAATTGGCCTTTCCACAGGTACTCTGTCTGTATTCTTGTGAGCTTTGTGGGCCTTCAGTGTACCAACATGCAGTATCAAATTAGGATGTCAACTTGTTTATTTCTTTCCTTTTCTGATGTATTTCAGTGAGTTGTTCACAGAATAACAATTCCATTGTGAAACACCCTACTAAAATCCTAGAGATGATTTTAAGGCAGAAATTAATCATTTTTATTATGTAACCTGTGTCTTTCTCAACAAAACCATGACCACAATTATAAAAGGACCTTGATTTTCAATTGTGTTCTTTTTCTTTATAACCTACATACTGCCTTTGGGGTTGAAATGAAGCATGCTGTAAATGATGTATGAAATAAAACATGAAATTCTGCTAGAAAATTAGTTTTGGAGGAAAAAAACCCTGATTATTAACATTCTTTAAAAAAGAAAATAATTAAACTTATTTCTAGGATTTATAATGCTGTGAACAAAATAATGGCACTGGGAATATAAATGAGAATTGATTAAGTAAATGACAAAGAGACTTAAAGCAACTTCTGATGAAAAAATTTTGGAAGAGATGACATTTTAATAGAGACATCTATAATAGGTATCAAAATATAAATTACTCTACTAAGCATTATCATTTTTTATTATTTAGTTGCATTGTAGAAATAATCCTAATGTGATGTAGGTGTTGAAAAATGTACCTTGTATTGTTTTACAACTGGAGTATTGCTTTCTCCTTTCTAGAAATGCCTTTGATAGGCTGTTTCAAAGGAATAGTAAAATTATTATAAATTATTATCAAATTATAATAGTTATTATAATTAATTGTTACTAATATACACATTATTATTCATGTTATATTACTACTATAAGTAAAATTATAAGAAACTTCAAAAACATTTACATTTTTAGAAAAACACAGGGTTTTTTTTTTCATTTACCTTTACAAGTAAATATTTGATTTGATGGTAGAAAACTGTTTATTAGCTCCTAATGAATACCTGAAAGAGTAGAATTTCTCTTTCCTAAATATGATTATTAGGCTATAAATAATGTGTTTAGATCAACTGAGCATGGTGAGCTTAGGCTGTCATGAAAGCTAAAGTGACTGGTGGTTAGAATGTTGATTGCTAGGTGAAAAATTTCCAGTTAAATGTTTATTTTTTTATACCATCTACCATATGACATATGTACATATCAAACTCACAGTGCATTACTGTGGCAGAAATAAGGTGGCATGTGAGATTCTTTTTCAAAGAAATGGATACACAGACTGAATTTTGGTTGTATTCCCATATTTTATATAAGTGGCATAATGTTTCACACAATATACTTTCTATCAAGTTCAACAACATTTACAAACTTAAGAGCTAGTGACATGAACGTGGCATTAATTCCTCTTCCAAGTATCACAAAATGTATATTGACACATCTCAGGCTCAAAAATGCCTTAAAAAGATACAGTCAATTAAGTTTATTTACCTTCTCTGCACACTAATTGAACAAATTAACATTATAAAATTGATCACTCAGCTATACCATTAACTGAGAACTTGTTTTATTCTATATTTAAAGTAGTTTCTTAAATTTATTCTGGTTCTGAAATAGCAAAGTATTTAATTATATAAGCTCCTCAATACTTTTATGATTTTCTATATGTGTAACTAAAATATTAGTACTGGCACATAAAAGTATATATAGGTATATACATATTTTGTAATATTATATAAATTATATACATATATATACATATATTTGTATATACATATATGTATATATATGTATATAATTTATATAATATTACAAAATATTTTTTGAAGAATAATATGCATAGAGTTATTCTTGAATGCCCAGTAACATTATTTGATGTCTACTTGTATCATATGGCATAATCTACCCCTTCAAAAATTTAAAAATTACAATAAATATTCTAACTTTAATTCAAGTGTTGATGTGATAAATTGATAACTGTTATCATTTGGAATACCACAAAACATCTAAAACAATTTACCATGTCTGTACTCAAGTTTCTTGATTTCATCAAGATATGGCGAGTTAGCAAATTTCAGTTTAATGCTGTTTAGACACATGATGCTGACTCGTAGTTAAGCAAAGTGGCTTGAAACAAGTTCACATATGTGAAAATTTATTAACAGGGAAGTTATGTTGAAGGAAAATTAAAAACAAGAGCTGGGTGAGAAGGTAAGGGGAGAGAGAGAAGGGAGATGCTGTTAATGCTGACCGGAGCATGATCAAATCAAAGGCAGGTTCTGCATGCTGCAGTCACTGACTAGGAGATAGATCTATTACAGCAGCACTGTTGGAGTCAGCGGGTGAAAGATCAAGGAAGTAACAAAACAAGAGCAATTGCATGAGAAAGCAGGGGAAAAACTCTTAGTGAAGAGGAAGCTTGGGGAAAGGGTTATGGAGCTGCACCTGGGAAGCAGCCCGTGGATGGGCAGATAGAAGACCCTTATAACACAAAAGGCAAAGCCCAAGCCTAGGATGCACAGCACATCTCAAACCAGTGGGGATTCATTGTTAATGAGGCTAAAGCTGTTCCTGAAATAATTCAGACTATCTTGATCTGCATGTGATTCCTGGCCAGTTTATGAGCATATACAAGGTACAGTCATTTTAGTCAGTGAGCATGGTTTGGAAGCTCTGGAGGAGAATAGAGAGAGGTAGCAGGTCTCACCCCTTCCCTGCAGACCCATCTCCTCAGCTGTGCCAGAGCTCTGGCCCCTCTCTTCTGAGAAAGCGATCCTCATGTCTGTTACATATAAGAAGCCGTGTGTGGAGGAGAGGTGACTGATTCTGACACTACGTTCACTGTCAATAGATACTGTATAGAATATCTGATTTCATCAAAAAATCACGTCTAGAAAAAATGACATATACAAAAAAAACCACGTTAGGAGTAAGTGACTCAGCTACATAATCATATCCTAGTTATAAAACTGACAGTGTTTAGCAATGGATTTATTATAACAAGATTTATTTGTTTTCTGTTTTAAAGCAAAATTTTAGGGCAACTTTCTGTAAGGAGCTGTGGAAAACAAATCCATCTAATGGTCTTCTGGGAAAAATGTAGAAAGACTGTTCAAGCATGACATTATTCTGTTATTTTGGGTGATGATACATCCATAAAAAAAAATCATCAAAATGCTTATGAGTCTATTTTCTTTAAAACACTCAAATACTAGTTTCCAAGAAAAATAAATATATCTTTACAACTGCAGAGATACCTGAAAATATCAAGTCCTGTTGTCTCATTTAAGTTGCAAAAGAGATGGTCATGTGCATTTTCTGTCTAAGTCACTGACATGAGTAATTTGGTCTTTTAGTAAATGAGAAAGTGTGAAATAGATTTTGAATGTTCAATTTATAGGAATCAACACATATGTTAGAATGAAACCTTCTGCATGCCAAGAAAGAATAGATTAGCTTTAATTTTAAATTTAGGGATTATTGTGCTTATGATGCTCTGTAAGTTGACTTCTGTAAGATCAGAATATTAATTTGTGCAGTAAGTGTCACAAACCTTCTGTCATAAGTATCTTCTGACTATCATAAATTTACAAGGTCAATTTCTTTCATTTGACAGATCTGACTTAATTTGAGTGAGAAATGTTTTGGCCTAGCTGTAACCCACTGTTATAGCTGAGAATAAGAATAAAAAATCACCATACTGCTTGGTATTTTTTAATCGCGTCTTTCACACTGTGAAGAGCTTAACAATCTTTAATTCCCTCGTCCTTCTGACCTATTCTGAACAACCTCACTCCCTATTTGCTCCTTTAGCCCTGTATTTGTTACGTGCAATTTTATCTTTTACCAAGGATTTACATATCCATACTTAAATTTCTCAGGAAAAAAAATGAAGGTCAGGCCTCACAAAGAAGATGGGTTTAGATCAGCTATTCAGAGTAAATTCTTCACTATGAGGATGATGAGGCACTGGAACAGCTTGCCCAGAGAGGTTGTGGATGCCCTGTCCCTGGAAGAATTCAAGGCCAGGTTGGATGGGCCTCTGAGAAACCTGATCTAGCCGAAGGTATCCCTGCACAAGGCAGGGGGTGCAATTAGATACTTTTTAAGGTCTCTTCCAACCCAAACCATTCTATGGCTCAACTGTTATCAAGGATTATTTTCAAAGTGGACATAACTCAGAAGTGGACCTGCATTTTCCAGTTCTAATGCTTTTTTGAAAATCAGTAGGTGCTGCAGTGGCAAAAAGTATTTTCCATTGTGCCATCTTGCTTGCCGTATAACTTTTCATTTGGTATATAAACCAATGCTTAATTTTTCAGTTGTTACTGTCTAAAAAAATGGTTAATTTTTTTGCCAATTAGTTTAGTAGCAAGAGGCATTTAAATAATATTCGGTGAGAATATTTGTGATTGAGAATCAATATCGCAAAATAGAATCCAGAACACAGTAGTTGGAAAGACTATCTCATTTCCCTCCCCTTCATCTTCATTTTTCAATTATGAATTGTGGCAATTCGTTAATACTTTGTCTAATGGCATTTTATCTTTATTTTCAGAGTTTAAAAGGACTGGAAATTATTTTTTGTCTGTTTGTTCTTTGACTTCAAATATAAAAGATGCTATATTTCATTTTTAGAACCTCACAAAAGGAATGTGGATAGCTATATTAAATGATTATGTAAGTACCATTAGAAAGAATAAATCTTGTTATGAAAGGATTCGGTGAGTTCTTGAACTCATGGAAGATAACAGCTTTTTCAAGTCCTTGCCAGCCTGATTAGATTATGAAATACTATTTTTCTTTTACTTAAAAGAACACTTTTTAAGATTTTCTTGTCTGACAATGAGATATTCATATAGAAACAATGTAGTGTAGGTGAAGCAAATCATGTGATGTAAGATGTTAAAAACTGTGAAAAGAAAATTATCTTCAAAGACATGGATAGAAGTTTTGTAGCAATGTCCTTCACAATGTAAATACTCAAAATTATGGGGAAGGTAAATGATCCTTCATTTTGGGAAATTTTTATAGGCATTATTTTTCCACTTTCTGTGACTATATGCTGAACGTATTACTCTGTGCTTGCACTAAATGAGACTTGCAGGAATCTGAGTTATATGCCCCATGAAGCTTCCTTTAGAGCTGTTGTCGCATCACTTCATCTTTTTATGAACCAGTTTTCTGCCTCCATAGAGCCATGAAAGAGCTCATGCAAACAAGAGAACATGTCTCTTAGGACTCGAGTTATTTTCAAGACTCAAAGCTCTTGAGTAAATATAATGTGTTTTAGAGACACCTCTGCTAAGCCATTTTTCCACTTACATAGTATAGGATGGAGGGGAAGATTCTTATGCAGCTGGAAAAAAACCCATTTAATACAGGAATTCAGAAGAAAAATATCTTCCTAAGGAATCATTGTAGAAACGTGGACTTGCGTGTGACTCTGTAGTGACATGTTTGCAGTATGCTTATGTTTTAATTAGTTGCTTTCTGTGATTTGTGACAAGCAATTCATGATCAAGTCCATGCAAATATCTGGGCCTTAGAACACACCTTGGAGAGCTTGATGTCAATGATCATTTTACAAACTTCAAATTTTCATAGTAGGGATAGAGGCAGGAGAAGCAGATCCTGCCTTCAGAATTCCATCTCTACATTAGCACTGAATGAATATTTTGGTTAATTAATAAAAATAAGCCTATGCTTTCAAAGTAAAAGGAAGAACTGAAGTTTCATATATAATCTGTTATTTCCTGAAAAAGGAGGGGCAGAAATTTTATTGTCCAAATTTCATTATTTAAACCCAAAATTTAGCTATTTCAGAAGTATAATAGCATAATAGTATAATTTGATTCTTCAGAGAGAAGTCTGACTATAAAATGGAATTATCAATGTGTAGTGATATGAGATGGAATAGGAGAAAGATGAAGTGGAGAAAAAGAAATATTAATACTAGAAATATTTTCTTATTTTTAACCATTGCATGAAATACCTGTCAGCAAATAAAATTAATCTTTTTAATCAGAATCATGACAAAATTCGATAATTTTCTATCCTTGCTGTCAAATTGTGAGAACAATATTTCTGTGGTATAAGTGATGTCTGTATGGGTATCTCACGTAATCTGTTTACTTAAATGTTCTTGAATAAAGAGAAATAGAATCAAAGTTATTAAAGTTGTATAATATTTTCTTCATGCAATAATGACCATATAATTACAACAGTCAGTTATATAATTATATTTGTACTTGAGCTTAGATTTCATGTAAGTGTATGCAGTAATTCAATTTCTTTTCCATGATTATGCAGTGTCATAAAAATTTAAATAAATATGCTACAAAGCAAAATGTGAACAACATAAGTTATTAGAAAGAGAAATTGCTCAGTCCAAAGTTGCTTAATCATCATATGCTTAGCTTATTACTGCACTTTTCCCTTTTATTACTCCCAAGAAATTAGAACAAACTTTATGGGCTCTTGAAACTGTGATTTAATTTATAATGTAAACTACGCTACATTTCCATATTCTGTAGACTTTCATTATTGAACAACTGATTCTTGGACTTAATAAGAATAATTTCTTGGGAACATCTTCATGAGCTCTGCTGTTGAGGATGCAAGCATGTTGATCATGTTCATCAGTATATTGCAAGAAGGTGTGGAGTAAAGAGAAATTATGAGGAAGTCACACTTTCATTAGACAAATGTAAGAAGCTGTGGGGTATTTATTCATATATAAACCACAGAAGTTAGGAAAAAAAAAGAGAAGTAGAAATAGCAAAATTCTGTAGATAGCATGGGCAAAAATATCTCTGTTTCAAATTATTTTTATTTGGAAGCAGGTTCAGAGATTGGCTCCTGAAGAGTAATGTTAAGTTGGAGGCTCCATGAGCAAAGTAAATTCAAAGGTGAGTAGAGTTCAAAGCATGTTAAAAAAGCTAACAGGATTTTTGGAGATCATGCTTTTGGACATGACAGCTAAAGTTTGAAGAAGCCCAGTGAGTGTGGTTCAGATGTACCAGCTGAGGAAATACTTTTTCTTATTCTTTTTCTTCTTGTTCAACAAGGACATAGTTGAAAGCACATTACAATTAAAAAAAAAAAAAACCCAAACAAATAAAACAAAAACTTTAGTAAACAAGAGTGAACAGAAACAGAGTTTGAGGATTCTATAAAATGATCAGAAAAAAGTGCAAAATTCCTTTGTCTTTGAAACATTTTATCTAGAAACTGATATAAGTGGAGGATGTTCAACATACTTCACTGATCTACCAAATCTCTATAAATTTCTTAGGAAATATTTTGCAACTATAATCGAAACATTACTGAAAAAAATCTGAGGTATAATAATTCTCTTTTATATTTTTTTTTCTCTCAGCTATGATTTTGGAAAAGGTTTTAATTGATTTTGCCTTAATTTAGCTCACTGCAAAGACTGATCACATTCAAGTATAGATTCAAGGCACTGAGCTGACCAGACTTTCATCAAATGTTCTTCTGGTTGTGTGTAACTATTATGTAGAGGGAATTTTCATTTCATGTTATGATAGATTTTTAAAAATGCTAGTTAATAGCCATAAGGAAATAGAATTCCTCCCATAAGAAGAATAGTGAAGTGGATCAAGTTAAGGTCATTATATTAGAAAATGCTGAAAATACTTTCTGTTATTTTACTTAAGTCTTTATCATTACTTTAATATTTAGAATGTATTACCTAATGCTTTTTTATCATATGGTAATTTTTTAGTGTTCGGCTTTGTAATTTGGATTAATATTCTTTGAAGATTCTTATTTGTGTGTTATTTCCCATATTTTAGGAAAAGCTGCCTGACAATAAGTAATTCCACGGATTGACATCAAAATACCTTCCATCAAAACCATGTCATTTTCTAGGAACATCCACCCTTGCTACTGTGCAAACTAAGCTGTCACCTGACTTTTGGACCGCTACTGAAGAAACATAAGAAATTCTGATTATGGGAAAAGTGTTTCGTTCATGCAGATTAAACAAAATTAGAAGTGAAGTGTTTTATTGATTTCTTAATTATACATAATTAAGCTATAGACAGTGGATGAGGATCAACATCAACTTAGCAACAGAGAAAATATGGTCCTAGGCACTTGCAAAAGGTTAATAAATACCTACAAATTTGCTAAGCGTGCTTCCACAATTATTCTCAAAAAATTCTAATCTCAGGCACATGCAGAATGAAGGTAAATCACTTCTCCCTCACAGGCAAGGTTTAATTCCTCACTTCTGGGACTGTGGTTTTGCTACTTGCAGATGCCTCCTGTGGGAGCCGTCAATAGTCTCATTTGTGTCAATCTGTGCAATCTAAGCACCACATCTACATGATTTTTGAATATCTCTGTTCCTCTGTGTGTGTGTGTGTGAATTGATAATGGTATGAGTTTTGTAATCATGAATCTGAAATTAAGTTACTGTTATAGCAAATCTTATAAATTACCACATTATAAATAACAAATTGTTCAACTAAACCCTTTCGCACCCTCAATTTTTTGTATCTGTATCCTCTGTACCCTTGCCCTTTTGCATCTCTGGTGTCTGTGTAAATCATTCTAAATTGATTCTAACCTGATTTTCCTAAGTATGGTTCATCCAAGTAGTAATTAATAGAGTGAATCTAAGAATCTAGCGCTGTCACAAAGTGGCACTTTTGCAAATTCATACTAAGACCTGTTTTTTTTTGTCAATACCTGTGATGATGATTCTTTAAGTAGCCTAAACCCTCTATCATGACATACCCATGGTGAACACTGCAGCACCTCTCAACCCCCTCCCTCCATTCCTGGGTCCTATCCTGACCATGCCCAGCTCTAAGGTTTAGACTTGGTGCAATCTTTGAATTAGGTTGAGACAGTTGCTTTTTTTTTTAGTTCTAACTCTTGCTATGCCTCTCAAGGATTGAGGCAGGGGCAGGGACAATCCTCTGTGACGTTGCTAAAAATGCTTTTACTTACAATCAAATAAAATTAGGTTTCCCTTTTCATTAATTTTCTTTCCATTTTTGAAGTCCCTAGTTGTGAGCACAGCAATGTTTTTTTTGTTTATTTTTTTCTTTGTGCCAAAATGTACCAATCATTTCAGCAAGTACCTTCTGCCACTTTAGTGACTGTCAGAGATTGAGAAACTCTAACTCACCTGAAGTATCTGGCTTCTGGTTAATTGGGGTCAATTAACCCAATCTGAACACTGAGGTTCAGAACTTGCTGGTTTTCCTCTCAGGAAATGTTTTCCTGCTGTCACCTCATAGAACAGTAGAGAACACTGGACTCTTTTTAGGGGTCAGTATGGACACAGCAGTCCAGTATTTAAACTGTTAAGGTCCAGGGAGACATTCAGAATGGTGATCTGTTTATCATTGCAAATTTGATTAATGATGATGGTGCTTTAACAAGGTTAGCAAAAGATGAAAAGGCCAGCTCTTGGTAGGGTTTCAAGTTTCTCCTTGGTCTGCAACAGTGCTTAAAAAAAGACAGCACTTTCACAATAGGAGAACAATTTTTTGTATACTTAGCCTTAAAGAGGCAAACCATTTTGGCTACACTTGAAAGCATTTCACAGCCTTATTTGCAGGCACTGTTATCCACCACCTATAATTACATTTATAGTGTCTTCACTCTGTTCATCTCTTTTTGTTGTATTAACACCTCTAATTGGCAAACCAGGCAATTTTCTACCTTCAGCTGTATGAGCTGAAGAAGAAACACTGTTAGTGAGCAATTTAAGACCTTCTATCAATAATTGGAAATGTTAACATCAATTAAAGGTCAATATTTTTGCCCTATAAAATCACCTGCAAAATTGCCAAAATAAAATGAGTGAGCACTCGGTCATTTCAAAGGGTTATTGAAAAACATGCATTATAAAGAACCTCCCTGCTTCAGAAAGCACAAATCATGCTTTTTGAAAAAGATTCATCAGACATTTTCTGTGATTAGTTTTAAGTTACTCTGAAAATGCTCATCCATCTTTGTAGTGGTAGTGATGCCTCAGGTTTTAGCTTTTACATTTTTCAGATTCTGTACTCCTTTAGTGTGCAGTTCTGAGCTTCCCATTAAGTGTTGGTAAGCTCTCTTCACAGAGTAGGTAGACAAAACAATTCCTTCTCTAGCTAGGGACCAAGGACAAATGACCGAACTCTCAGGCCCAAGAGTATAAACAATGTGGACTGAAGAGAGAAAAACAAGAAGGATGGGACTTCAAAGCTAAAGCTATAATTGGACAATTAGCTCCAATATGAAAATGGACCAGAATCTATAAAATTGTGAGACCCCGTGACCAGTCATCCGTTTTGTGACCCTTTTGGGTTCATTTTGGGTGTAGCCCTGGCTGGGCTCTTGAGCTGCCCAAGGTGGATCCATTGAGGCCTTCTAATAAATACCTACTTTATTCTTTAGCTCCATCTAGCCTCTGTCCTAGGTTAGCCTTGACAAGGCATCAGTTTCAAAAATGTAACGATATTTCTTTTAATTAAACTTAAGATTCAAATGCTACATGAGACAATGTTTAATATTTGTTTTGAATTTTTGAGTAATTAAGAAAATTTGAATAAGAATAATTTTAAAGAGCCTGGCTTTTACTTTAGGGTTGTGTTGCTAAAAAAAGTGATTTTCCATGTGCTCATTTACTCCCATTTTACAACTCATTTATTCACATTCACCTTATATAAGGAAGTACAAACCATAAATATTCAAAGATCAATGATTGCAATACAGACATTTTGTATATGTCTGGGAAAATGAATTCCTGTGTAGAATATTTTATCCCTGTGTAGAATATTTTGAAACAAACACACTCTTGACCAGACTTTCTATTTCAAATATTCATATTTAAATTTCATTTGGGATCATAGTCTTGTAATCTGTTGGAGATAATATATAAAATTTATGTATTGGGGCAATACTGTACCAAAAACAAAATTTAAAAGGAAATAATACCATAAGAATGAGGAATGTTTGCAATTTTGGTCTGCTTGTTAAAAACATCTGCCAGCAATGAATCAGGACTAGTTGAAGCTTGTGAATGTAAATGGAATACTTCTGTTGCATAATTGGTATTTGGTTTTTTTTTTTTTTTTCCAAAGGTGGGAAAATGGCTGATGAAAAGGGCATGAAGCATGGCGTGAAAACTTAGTATTATTCCCTGATTGCATTCACAAGAAGCATCTGTATAGAGGAGCATTGTTGCAGTGCTTTTTCTCTGGGTTTAAAATTCCTAAATCAATTACGTTTATTTGCTAGCATGCTGAGATCTACTTCATTGTTGCAAGATATAGCAATTAAAGTATAGAACAACTGATTCCTTCTCATATACAGAGTCCAAATCTTGAAAATCACAGGTAAAAGTATACATACAGTTACTGTGCCTTTTTTAATTCTCTTAAGACTAGGTTTTACTGGCTCAATGCTGTCTTTAGACACAAGATAGACTAGACACAGTAATTTCCAGTGCGTCATATTATTTTCCAATATTTTTTCAGATATCATGTAATAGTTATTTGTGGACTACTTTTTTATTTAAATCACAGCAATATTTCCTACCTCAAAAAAAATACAAACCAAAAAAAAGGCCAAACACTTTTATTTATCACAGTAAGTGCATGAAATCAGTGTTTAGGACTGGGAATTCAATTCTGAACGGGACAACACTTCAGGACACAAATGACAAATCCTTACTGCTTTCTTAGAGTAGGAGCACAATATGGCAGCAGTACAATGCTATTCCCATTCCAAATGTACACATCACCCAGGAATACCAAGATTACCAGCTGCTGCACTGGCACACTACTATGTAAGTTTCCTTTTACCTTCTAGAATTAATGTTCATCAGTCACAAGTGCATTTGTTACTATGTGACCAATGAGTTTAGGTGGGTCCTCTGTCCCTTTCCTTCCCTATATCCACTAATCTTAGAGTAGCAAAGAAGTAAACAAAACAGGTAGGCAGACAGAGATGTGCTCAGCATTAAAACTGAAGTGATATTAACTCAGTGTTTTTCGTTTCGGATAAACTCAGTTCTGAGCTGTCTTCTGAATTCAGTTGAGTAAAAGGACTTTTTTTCCTGCAATTATTCTTACATGATGAGTCAAAAAGTTGCAAGTGCCATCTCTAGATTAAGAGAAAATGTTTAGTTACACACCATGTGTATTTTCTGCATCAGACATGGAAATGAAAATAGACATCAGCAAAAGGATTAGTAAATGAGACATCCTGAAGGTGTTGGGTTTTGTTTGGGGTTTTTTTCCACTTGTGTACATAGTCACAAAATCTATTTTAATTTTATAACTCAATCTACATTTTAAAGGTTCTACGTGAGGAAAAGAAAGATCACCAAACCTGTAGGTAGATGCACAAAAATCTAGGAATGGAAATGATTCTTCTTAAGAGATAAGAATAAGAATTTCTTTTAATAAATGCCACAGCTGACTATCACTTATGCATGAGAATACGGACAGAAAAAAAATCCAGAGGAAAACATCCAGTCTTTACAAGACCCTCCTTAATGTAGGTGTAACTAGAGAATTTGGAATAAACAAGCTGCAGGCGATAAAAACATATTTTGGTTCACCAGCATCTTTTTCTGGGTTTGGTAGTATTGACAATGCTCAAAAAAAAGTACAATACATGAGTGACTGCGACAAGGACTGTAGTAACAGAAAAGTAGATTACTTCTAAGAGAAGAATATGTGTACATCACGTTTTGGGAGTGTAATAGAATTCTAAGTAGCAAACATATAAATGTCTAACCACACTATAGGAAACTTGCTTTATCGATACATTTAAAAGTTAGAGGAAGAGAAATCCTGAAGATGCTATTTCATTTATACAATGTAATAAACAAGTTTCTAGCAAAGTGTAAAAGATTAAAATGAAGGTGAAGAATTAAAAAAAAACTGATTGTGAAGTGGCATGCTTCCCACCTGGAAGAAAAAAATTAATAGAAAAGAAACTGAAATTAAAGAGAGAAAGACAAAAACATTTAATTCAGAGTTATGGGTTATGGTCTCAAAACTTTAATTGTTGAAAGGCATGTAATTCAACAGACTGTAATAGGACTCTGCTGATTTCTATCCAATAAAGACTTGGTACATAAAGCTAAATATCAGGTTATCATAGAAAAATGAAAAATCCTTATCTGTTCCTTTTGTCTTGCTCTTACAGGCATTTGATGTTGATAATAAGCCTTATGTGAAGTACAACAAACAAATATTATAACCAGCTTCTTCTAAACAAAGACAAAAATTGCTACACTTTCTGGGTTATGTGCTATTTAAAACATATGCTTCAGGAATTCAGAAGTTTTAGCATGCCTATTTGCTTGAAAGGTACTAGCAAGGGTAAATTCAGGGGGATGTACATGAGTCAGTCAGTGAAGATAGTGTTCAAAAGGCAGTTTTATGATGGCAAATATGGCAGATTTTTTTTTGTAATTTCCAGTGCTTGTGGTTCTTTCTTAAGTGATTTCAATGTATAATGTTAATGAGTCATAAATAGACTACTGGGAGCAAACACATGGCCAGAGCATGGTCTTGTAGGTTCTCTTCAAATTCTGTCCTGAAACCATGACACGGGTAACAGATGAGCAAAGGGAAGCATGAGCATTACCTGTGACCTTGATTTTTTAAGATTAAATATACTGGGGTTTAGTTTTCATTTAATATACTAATGATTCTTCTGTGCCTCAGGCAAAGCCCCAGCATATGCAACACTTATCTTAAAAAGGACCTGTGTGGTATTTTTAATTTTAAGTATTTCTCAGAGATACGTAATTTCCCTTAACAGGGCATGTTTTGTTCTCCTTTTCCTACTTATTACTAACCACCTTTCAACAAGGTTGATGAGTGGGTCCATGGGAATCTTATGAGGTTTAACCAGACCAAGTGCAAGGTACTACACCTGGTTGGGAAACACCCTGGTATCAAGAGGGGCTTGGGGAGTAACAAATCAAGAACATCCTTTCTGAGAAGGGCTTGAGGGTGCTGGTGGATGAGAGGCTGGACATGACCCAGCCATGTGCACTCACAGCCCAGAAACCAAACATGTCCTGGCCTGCATCCAAAGCAGCGTGGGCATTCAGGGAGGGAAGGGATTCTGCCCCTCTGCTCTGCTCTGCTCTGGTGAGACCCCACCTGCAGTGCTGCATCCAGATCTGTGTGTCCCAACATGAGAAGGACATGGACCTGTTGGAGTGAGTCCACAGGAGGACCATGAAGATGATCAGAGGTCTAGAGCATCTCTCCTGTGAGCAAAGGCTGTGGGACTTGGGGTTGTTGAACCCCATGATTTCCATATAGGCCTGTTTCTAGCACTTGCCAAGATCTCTTCGGATGGCATCCAGTCCCTCAGGTGTGTCAGCTGTCATCTGACATCTCAGCTTGATGTCACTTCCAAATTTTCTGGGGGTGCACTTGCTCCCATTGCCTATTTCACTGATGAAGATATTAAACAGTACTGGCCCCGGTATGGATCTCTGAGGGACAGCACTTGTGACTGATCTCCATCTGGACATTGAGGCATTATATTCTGCTATTTCATTGGTTCTTCTGTGGTAATTGGAGGCCCCAGATATGCCATTTTCATCTAAAATTTCATTTTCTAAGCTGCAGGAGAAGATAACATTTCTCTGACAAAATGCATTCTTTCAATTACTCAGCAAATAATCTCACAAGACAGTAATTCATTTGCTATTATGATCAGATGATCTATATGAAAAACTAGGACTAATTTCACAGTATAAGTGAAAAATCTTTTAGTAAGACCCCTTCTGTTATTTTTAATCTTGTGGGGTGTTGCAGGGTTTTTCATCACTTCTTAGCAACAACAATTTTTTTTTCCTTTCTTAGAATCATTTCATTTTTGCTCTCTTTCTACATGACCACAATCAACTGAGAAATGTCTGTAAGTACTGATACTTTTGAAGTAATGTAGTAGTTATAACTGTATCCCTCTTAATTAATGAAAAAAATAGTCTGAATACTCAATCCTCTTTTTTTTAATGAACCTTGAGTTTAGATAAATTATTATATTTGCAATGAGACATATTTTTCATTAATAATAACTGGAGTGCATATATTTGCAATTCTGTAGGTTAACCATTTTTGAAGCATTTTTCAAATATGCTTATTTTGCTTTTATCTGCAAAGCAATTTGATGTAGTATTGTTGTAGCACAATAGAACATACTGATGGATTTTGATGGATTCACTTTATGTCTTTTTCATAAAAATATATTGCTTTCAACTGATTTTAACATCGAGAACAAAATACAGCCACTAGTTGCTGTATCTAGTCTCCTTTTCTAAAAAAATTTAATTTATTTAGGCCTGCAATTTTATACTAAATAATCAAATATTTAAAACTTGGGATTTCAGGAGTAAAAGTGACCAAGACACTTTCATTCTGCAGTAGAAACAAGTAATCTTGGAAGATAACTCCACAATACATACAGCAAATTATATATAATTTTAACAGTACTTTGGATATCTTGAAAAGCATTACAAATTTCCTGCAGTATAATTTAGTGTGTGCGGTTTACCATAGAAAAAGGAACAGGCAGATCTAATAACCAGTGTCATCACAATTGAATAGCCCTCAGCAGGTCTGAACAATGTAATTCTACAATTTTCTGTTTGGGTACAGTTCTCAGACTAAATCTGTCAACTTTTAATAACAATAATATCCCTTTAAAGCAATTCCCAGCAGAGATAATTCAAACCTGTATTTTTGGTGGACTTCAAGTCAATAAATCCTGATAGTATGACTTGCAATTATCTTTGGTGAGCCAAAAAAGGTTTCCCGCTGAGAACAAAGTATCTTTCCACTTTATTAACCAACATCACTATTTTCCCCAAATGATTCGAGAAGAACAGAAGCCATGACATTCCATACATTTATGAATATAGGAAAATCTGAAGTGGTACTAAAAATGTGCAATTTATAATTAAATCTATGACATTTAACAGAAGTTTTGCCATTGATTTATAAACATCAGGTCTCAACATTCTTCTATTTGACTGATGAAAGCCCATAAGTTCAAATTGTACTTAGGAAGCTTTGTATTGACACAATCACATAATTCTAGTTGATAAATNGAGTTTTGCCATTGATTTATAGAACATCAAGTCTCAACATTCTTCCACTTGACTAATGAAAGCCCATCACATAATTCTAGTTGATAAATTTCAGCACCAAGATTGTTAGCTTTACACTTACACAATAAATTTTCAAAAGAAACTTAGGAAAGCATAAATTCCTTTGCTCACAAAACAAGGGTACAAATCTAATATTGCTATTTTGCCTGGTTCTTGGAGTAACTCCCGTCACCACTCTGGGTAATTCCACACTGAGACATTATTGACCCTTCAATTGTCATATAATGTAAGTCTGGGTTTTGCTTCAAGGTTTCATTATTTTCTGGGATTTGCTGATTTCCTGTTTTTCCAGGAACAGATAGTGTGTATTGCTATAGTGAAAGAAGCAAGTAATTAAAGAGCCATACAAACAATAAAGAATTGTTTATTTCACAATGCTCCAATGGTAAGTTGAATAAAGTGATCCATGTAGGAAAAGAAATATTATTTTACATAGAAAAATCATCTGGAAAGTTCAAACCCATTGTGATATCTCAAAAACCTCAAAACTCTTCTGTTGCATTTAACAAGAATTGCCAAGAGACTAATTAAATTTTTACAAAATATTACATTGCTTCTTGAAGGTGGAAATCGTTGCTGCTTTTATTTTCTTTCTGGTGTAAATATGCAGCTTTTCTCTTTGCTAAGGAATTGAAGAAGATTTGCTGGAAACATCAAAATTAAAGACATAGCCTTGAGTATTGACATTTAAAATTTGACTTCTATTTTTATTCCAGAATTTATTTATCTGCCATTAAAATTCAAGAGGTTATTCTAAAGTTTTCTTCTCTATCATGAGATACAACTATAAAAGCCATATTCCAAGACGTTAACATTAGAATGAAAACTTGTTATTAAATGGCATGTTGAAAAGCATGCAGGTTAAAACTGAGACCCCTCCTGGTATCTTTTTTTCTATCCTTTTATATGAAACCTATTACTGATTAGGAAATTAACAGGCAAGTAATGCAGAAATAACGTGAAATAGTATTGTGAAATCACAATTTACATTGTGATTACATTGTACAGTCTTACATTTCCAAATGTAATCCAACAAACTTTGCTGTTGTCAGACGTAAAGATATTTGCTTCAGGATTTCCAGGAGAGCCTAAAATTTACTGTGAGAATAAGCAGGTAAACATAAGCACCATTAAGAAAAACAGCTAATCATATGCTGAATATTTTCCATAAGCAAGAACTTTCATGAGTCTTCTTATACCATACATGTCCTGTTAAGTTGATCAATATGGGAATTACCTGTGATTTCAAATTAACAGAAGATTTAACTGGCTGTAAGGGTATTAAGGTATAGCAATGTTGAAACAAAGCATAATAAACTTGCATTATATTTGAAATTCAGACGTTTACTCAGGAATCTATTTAATTCATGTCATATACATAAAATATGAAATATCCAAACAGAAGATACTGACTCATAAAAAGAAATGCCAGTTACAAATTTAAAGATTATAAAAGAATAAATATGGAAATGAGAATTGATTTGACTGCTGTGGGAAATATTGATGCAGTGGGCAATAGTACAGTAGAATAAGAAACCAAAAGGACTTTGCAACACAAGTGATACCAGAAGTTCAGATTCTTATCTTTCACTTGAAAGAACAGTACAAAATTTAAAACATTAGTAGAGAAGTAGGTTAAAGTAGGTTAAATTTGAAGAATACATAATATTATATGTCTTAGTTTATATGGGTAAGAATCAAAAGTTAAGCATATGAACACACTTGTAGACTATTCTATCATGCCCATATTAAGAAAATTAAATATTCTTCTTTGGAGACACTAAGTAAACAAATCATAATAAATATGAATTTCATACTGAACTGAAAGAGACAGCCATGGATCACAAAAAGACACAGAAAAAATAGGGATTTGAAGGGTTTCAGCTTAATAGAGCAGCTTGGTATTCACTCTGATGAGACAAAGCTGGATGAACTTTTAAGATGTCACCTCCAGAGGGTGCAAAGCACTGCAGTCAGAGAGGTAAAGCTCTGTCTCCTCTCCCCCCTGAGTGAGAACCCAGTCAGCTCTTTCAGAGTCCTTCCTTGTAGAAGTGCAAGCAACTGTCTTGGAAGAAGTGCCTTCTTTTTCTTCAGCTTTCTCCTGACTATATTAACTGGGGCTTTTGTAAGTATGGACGAATACTTCTTGCATGGTTCTGCCTCTTGAGATTCACTCAGGAGCCATTTCATTTTCTACCTCCTTAAATCAGTAGGGTACTATTTCATCATACTTTCACACTATTTACTCTGAGATTTCACTGAATTTCTATTTATAATTCAGATAGTGCAACTACTTTCTTTTCAATCCAAAAAATCCTACTAGATTTTTAGTTAATCCTACTGGATTTTAGTGAAACTGGTGTCTCGCTAAACAAATGAAAAGAAGAAGCAAAGTCTTGTCTTGGGTAAATGCATTCCAAGAAAATACAAAGAACACAGTAAGCCTGTGAACTGCGTTCAATTCTGCAACCAAAGAGCATCTGGAATGAGAATGTGAGAGTGTTTATGATATCAGCAGAATGCATACAAATACCAGCTATTGGAAAACCTTATAATATTAAGTGATGCACTTTACAAGGAGCTATGTCAGAGTAAGGAGACTTGAAAACCAAAAAATGTTTTGTTCTTTAAACAATAGGGAAGAAAAACTGTATTATAAAACTTGTGGTTTAAAATTTGATATGTTATTTTAGTTGGGGTTTCAAGATTTTTTCCTAATTTAAATTTATATTAGCTTCAAGCAGGATTATGGTTGTCCAGATAAAAATACCCCTTTCTTTCTAAAGACTAGAGTAAACTTAAACTATGATATTTCCACTTTTTTTTCATTTAAATCAGAGCAGCAAATGCAGTAGTGTTAAAGTGATCCTTGTAGCTCAAAAAGTTCCACCAGAAGCAAGAAACGGAGGCTACAGGGGTAGCAAAACATAAGCAATTATATAGACAACAATTATATCTTAATTTAAATGCTAAAATATCCTCCTGCTTTTGATGAACATCTTAGAAGCAAAATTAATTTGTAAACATCTGTTCTCTACAGGACAGAACAGGAATTTTGGTCAGATTATATTTCATTTAAATGTTTATTATGTGTTATTTAGTACAAGCTGACTCTTTAGGAAACGAGTTGTGCTACAGCATTGATTTTAACATAGATGTTTTATTTCTTTATTCTTTGCTATGTGAATAAATGTAAACTATGATCTTGCTCAAAATTCGAATAATTGAAAATGTAGTAGTGCGCTTCTCAAGTCAGGTAGCACTTAAAATATTGGAGGCTTCTTTAAATTAAGTTCTTCATCAAAGTACTCAAGGTACCTAAAGATCTAGCCAGTCTGTAAAAAATCTTAGAAGATGTATCCCAAGCCTATGACTGGTATTAGACAGGATTTAGTTCTTCTGAAGAAAAATTTAACTTGATTGGTTGTCATAGATGCATAAAAACTTAAATGTTAGAGAATTTTGATACAACACCACTAAATCTCAGTTAACTTTCTAAGACAACACTAGAAGGTAATCAGGATATATTTTCCTAGGTCTGTCAGCGTGAATTAATGAATTTCTGCTATGACTTCTATTAGTCCTTCAGAAAAAGATAATTTAATAGTCCATGGAAATAAAATGGATTGATTCAAACTTTCCATGAAAATAGAGTATTCATTTGTCATTAAGGAGTGTCAACAGATTCTCTCGAATAGGAGTCAGTACTGATATGAATTCACACAGGTAAACTAATTTTAGTTTATATCTTATGATATAAAGAGAATGCCAGCATGAAATTGACCATAAAATTAACAAACATAGCACTTTACAGAATGAATCAGCTTTTTAAGATGATCTTTTTTTTTTCCACTTGTTTGTACCTTCACAATCAGAAAATTAACATGATTACACCAAAAGCACAGCCTCATTAGTCCCCTCAGGGAATTAATTAACCTGTTTTATCTAGGAAACAGCAATAACCCTCATAAGTTATTAGTGGCTGTGTTTAATATTGCCATGTAAGTCCAAAAATATAATGAATGACTAAGTCATGGAAAATGAAGGAACACCTTTATCTTCTGTCTGAATGAAAGCAGAGATTTCAGAAAGTAAAAATTGTTTCTTTTCAAAGGATGAGATACATGAAGGTATATAGTATCCTTCCCATATATTATGAAGAGTTTAACAGAATTTTATTACTTAACTCCAGGTATTGTCACTTACATAAATCAGTAATCTAAATTCGTGAAGAAAAAAAAAAAAGCTGGTTTACCCATTATTTAAAAGCTTTGGAGTACAACTAAAAGCTAATAATTTTGCAATATTATTTTTGTGTTCTTCCCAGAATGTTTGACCTCATTGAAGGCAGAGCTTAGGTAGGTAACAAGGTGTGAGCAAACAGTCCTTGTAGAACTGTACTTTGGCCAGTGTAACATGCTACAGAATCCCTCTTTTTTCCTGGGCAAAATAAATTATTATAAGGCAGTGTTATTTAGAAAAAGTCAGGTTAAGCTTAGCAGCAGATAAGATGAATTTTAATTCTTTAGTTTCTTGCAGTGTAGAGAAGTCCAAATTATGAAATCTCATACCAGAAGCAAAATAGATGTAGCATAAAGATGTACCTACTAGTATTTACTACCTGTAGCCTCCTGCCAAAGATGTACTCTGTCAGAGTCCCTTTCTTGGCACTAACTTGGATGTCACTACTTTGTGCTTCTCCTTGTTACCACAGAGGAATGACCAAAAGCGGCACAACTTGCTCTGACTGACAGCACAAATGCTGAAAGAGATGGGGATCTAAAATAAAACAGAGAAAAGAACTGAGACAGAAGACTTTGCTGGCTTGTGAGCAAATGATTGTGGAGGAAAAAATGCACGAGAGAAGAAATGAAAAGGTGTCCAAGCATCAGAGCAGCAAGCTGCACAGTTATACTCCCAATTCAAAAATCAAATTGTATCCAAGAGCTCATTACAGCCAAGATGTCTACTGGGAGCTGTCACCCCTTTGACAACTGATGATGAGAGTACAGTTATTAACTCAGTTGGCATTCATAAAGCTCCAGAAAATTCTACTGGCTTATCAGGTCCATGCCACAGGGAGCTCTTACTGCCTTCTTTACAGCAGTTCTAGGAAATAATGAACTCAGTTTCATTCTGGTGCTTTCACAGCAATTTTTGGTGTCCATTTCTAAAGACATAGAAAGATGCAATGTGCATAAATATTCTGTGACTGAATTCAAGTTGAAGAACTATGACTCTTGGCTCAGGCTAACACAAATATCATCATATTCACAGGCAATTCATGATCACTCATCAAAAAGCTCAACTCCTTTTCTTTGAGATCTACTAGTATGGCACCATACAGACACATCTATAAAACCTTATACTGTACCTGACAGTTTATGCTCATAGTACAAGCAAATTGTGATGTAAAATTCTTCCATTCTGAGGCTAGATTTTTTATAATTTTTCAAAGATTTAATCCCATATCTCCAGTAAATTTAGCCAAGTACAGGAAACCAAACACTCAAACACTTCAGATACGTGGGAAAAAAATACCACTGAATCTTTAAACTGCATTAAAATCTTGTTTGAACTACTGCTAAGAATTAAAATGGTGTTTAGCTTTATTCACGTACAATGTCACTCAATGTGGACAAAATTTGAACCTCTTTAATTTTTCTTAAAATCATTCATCCATGAATTAGTTGTTTAATTAATCTACTTTAAATTCATATAAAAATAATTTGAGTTAAAACTCTTCATGCTGTTTAATTTTATATACAAATGCTTTCTTTCATAAATTAAAAAAAGCAAGCTGATTAACCACCAGTCAATAACTATGTTTCATAAGCACACATATATATACATTTATATTAAACTTCATTTTTCCTCTTTTGAGAAATAAATCTCATGGACTAATAGAACTGATATATTACCTGTAAAATTACTTTCAGTGTTCTGGTTTCACCTTTAATAGTATTTTCAGGATTGCGGATATCTGCAAGAAATTGTGTATTCTGTTTCATTTCTGGAGTTAGTGTGCTTCAGTGCTGAAGCCACAAAGCTCAATTCTGATCCCCAAATTAGTCTGGGTTTCTGGAGGCAAATTTTCACAGAGAAGAATCCAGCAGCAAGTGAGGCAGAGATAGCTATTTCCAAATGGAGAAATGAGCCCAAAATAGAGCTAGCAATTAAAGCTCCCTTAGCTGGAAACTTCTTGTGCCATCATCATTAGAGAGTTTATAACAACAGTAAAGAAAATTCTGTGACTCAGAGCCCCATTGGTGTTGGCTTTGAAAAGTAGCCTGAGGTAGCATTTGCTCAGACACAATTGTTTTCTGCAAAGAACAAAAAGTGCAATAACCTCCCAACAAGAGTGATGACCTCTTCAAGAGTGGGCTTATTTGTTCCTCATGAAGATGGCAAAAATTGCACCAATTACTTTGTCCTGTTGCAGAAAGTTGTCATTTTAGTCACAGCAACTGCAGCAGTAATCACAAGCTCATGTGAATTGTGTTTATCTGAGTTATCTGCTAAATTATATATTGGTTTATCTAATAAGCTATTTACATTTAAAAGGCAAATAAAAATAGATATGCATGTAAAAAATCAAACATTCAAAAAATCATTTTCTTATGAGTAATTACAATTGAATTTATTATCTATCTCTTCCAATAGAAACTGAAAGGCAAAGTTGACAAAATTTGGCTCTGAATAGCAGGTTTGCTGGTAAAAAGAAATAAAAAAGAGGAATAATAAAAAAAAACCAAGGGGAAGCCATTCGTAAAACTTCCTTAGTGAGGACTCTGCCTCAGTAACTAATTCATGCTGTTCTACACTGATGTTTTCTCCTATTACAACTCTGTTGGGAGACTGTTTAGCATGAGAGTGGGTGGTGATGTGCAGCACTTTTCCCTTTTTTATTCCCTTAAGACTAGGGAAAACTTGGAATCTCTTTGATCAGTCTCGATTCATGTGCAAATGACAGCCCTCTGTCATTCAGAATTCATTCATTCGTATCACATCTTCATCTTCTCACTGACATTAATGTCTGCACAATAATGTTCAAAAAACCAACCTAATAAGTGCACAGGCTTTGTGTATGCCACATTAGAAATTTGACAAATGTTAAATTCACTTACATAAAACTGCTAAGGACTTTCTAAAGAAAAACTCAATTAAATTAGTATGAACTCCAGTTACTGATCTAGCAAACCCTTGAACCATGCATTTGCTCAAAATACGTCCTTCATCTCTACTGATTCTGAGACACAAGGATGTTCCTGAAAATGCAGAAGATAATGATCATAAATAATGATGATTCACTAATCTCCACTGAGAATAGCAACTAGTTCTAACAAAAAAAAAATTTAAAAGGACATCAGTAGAATTCCAGTAGAATATAATTCTTCACATTAACATAGGTTCCTGAGAGAGACTCTGAAACCTCTACCCAGGAGGATTTTCAATGCTCAACTGGATGACACTTTGCATGATTGATCTTACTGTGAAGCCAGCCCTGGTTTGAGCTGGGGATTGGTAAAGATGACCTGTGGAGATCTCATTCAACTTTTTTCCTTACTTTGACTCCTATGACCTATTATTCTAGTGAAAAATACTGAACTAGTTTTAAAATAAAATAAAACAATAAATTGAAGAAATGGTCTGTATGTGGAGAAGTAGGTATGTGTGCAAAGCAAAAATTTTCATTCCTAATTTCCAATGGAAACGGCATGTTTTAATACCAAAAATAACCCCACTGATAACAGCTATGTCTGAAACCGAAGTTTGAATAGCTACAAACAGAAAAGAAGTGTATGTACTGCTGCAAAAGTTGAAATGGTGAGCACAAAACAGCAAGAATTCAGAAATCCATTTCTATTCAATATATGAAGAAAAAAAGTAAATCTAACTGAATAGATATTTCTGCAATAGGTGAATGGAGGAATATGCACGTGTTGAAAACTGTTTCATAGAACTGAACTTGTGAATGAAAACATGGAAATTGAATTAATATATGTGACAAAAACATGAACAGAATTAAGGCCAAAGGTAACACTTCACTAAAAACATTACATTTCATTGAAATAGAGAATAATAGAAAGAATACCATGGACTATGTCAAACTGGGAAAAATATGAAATTTAAATAAATTGTGGGAGGCAAATGAAGAATTATATAAGAAAAAAACAGCTCAGAGTTTCTGTTTTCTCTGTTACTCAAAGATTTCTTTTTCACAAACATTTTTCCAAAAGGGTCAGAGCATTTGCTGAAAGAGCAGTATCAAGCTTCTCTTCATCAACTCACCATGATGTTGAGCACCAACTGATACAAGTATCAGAGCCTGACCAGAAGAGGACAGAAAATAAACAGAATGGAAAAAGAGATAGATGTCAACATCAGTCAACAAGAGTATGCATGAATACCTGCTCTTGAAGCAGTGGGAGTTAGCTAGCACTTATTCTAACTGCATATTAGGACATCTCTCTCTCTCTCAATAGGTGTAAAATTTATCTTTGCTTGAAGTGTGCATGTAACCCAGCCCTATTCCTTTCAGTATGGTTCAGCACCTTCCCCCTACACTTTGCTTTCCCAGGCGATCCAGACCTAGCTGGAGAAAGAAGCCGAAAAGGTATTTAGGCCAACTTGGTTTATGTGGAATGTGTAATCTAATTCATCTGACGTATGCTACGCTCAGGGCAATAGCTGTGTTTCAAGTGTCTTGATCTAATGTATACTTAGCCTTGGCCTACAGTTTCAGCAAAAATTTATGCTGTATGTGAAAAAGAAATCTAATCAAGTGCAACCACTTCTTAAATGTATATAACCTTATCAAGGTTTTATTATCAGCTGCAGGTTATTGTTAATAATCATGAACGGTCCTAAGACATTCATGACTAAACATCTCCTAAGCCATGAGTTGATTGCTACCAATCAGCAAATTTGCAAGGGTCATGATTTCAAAATTTGGAATAGGAATATTAAACTTTTTCCAGAGATTTATAATTACAGAGGTAAAGTAAGCGTCCTGCCTAAATGGCTTTTTATTAGAACTTTAAAAAACCCTCACAATCCAGTAGTAAGATTATCATGTATTGCTTTTACTCAGAATAACCCCCACGCTGAGAAAATAATTAGGTGGTGTTCTGCTCTTTTGCAGTATTATCCTCTTTCATCGTACATATTGAATATTGCCTTAAATGTAAGGGGAGTGGTTTTATTTTGGGGTTTGTGAGGTTTGGGTGTTTCTTTTTTTTCTCTTACCATATCTGTAATGCATACATGTGTTAAGGAAGTATTCTTTTGGATTTTTTATTTTCTGCCTCCAAAGTACAGACAAGCAAAACTCATAAACAATTCACAAACGGGGAACAAAGCATAGATATTTTAGGCTAGTGTTTGCAGAACAACTATTTCCCTTAGGTGGTTGCCAGGATGAAGAGCTAGGCCTTGATATTTTGTTCTTTCTCTGTTTTTTCTATGTCTTATTCTCACTGGCTGTATATTTGATTACAATTTTAGGCATTCAATTCAGCCAGTATAGCTGCATCTTACTCATATCATAAATCTGACTCAAACAGGACCATTAACTACTGAAAAATTAGGAATAAATCCTGTTCTTCTGGACAGTACATGGCCCTCTGAATAACATGAAGGTCCTTTCTCTCTCTAAAACCTTGTGCTTTTCATGATATGTACATTTCAAGTTTAGCAAAGAAAGAAAGCAGGAGTCTTCTTTCACATTAGAGAGTCCTCTATTATCTTCAAAGCTGATCTAATTTATCCATTATAAGTGAAGCAGAAAAACATGACATATGATGGTCTAATTAATATAATCGCTTCCTAATAATATGGTTTTGTAAGTTCAGAGTTTACTTTCATCATCCTTTGTGCAAATAAATTTGATAGATCAAATGTTGACATGAATCCAGAGAAATGGTGATCTAACCAAAGCTTATTTAGCAAGTCATGAATTTCTGCTTGAAGTCTAATCTTGGAGGAAAAAAAAATCTGCATTTTTCCCTCTTTCAGGATGTGAGCTGAAAGTAAAATGAAGCAAACGTATAAAGAATTGCAGTTACTGCTTTCAGCTGTCATTTTTCACCCATTGATGCTGTGCATTAAGTGAAAAACTATAAAGTAGCCTCTTACAAAACAGAGGAACTGCTATATTTATCATTATTCATTTGAAATAGTTTTTAATAGAAATAGTTGTACTCAAGTTCTAGTATGGCAATGTTGTAGCCAGCCTTTCAAATTATATTGGACACAAACTTTACATGTTAGATGCATTTTGGATACCTAGTCATCTTCTGAAATTTAGCTACACCACATTTCCAACTTTTCCCAGTCTTATACAAGTGAAGTACTTTGCATTAATATATTCCAGGAGCTGAGGAAACTCTGAGAACATTTACTTTGTTATCCTTGTACTCCTTTGACTGTCCAGACTCATCATCTTGACTCAAAAAGATCCACATGGTATTAAAGCAGTGACTGTCATGAAATTACACTTTAATGAAACTAATACTATATTATTTTATTCCAAGCAAGGAAATATGTTTATTTTAACTAACCCTTTGCCATTGTTTAACCTTAGAGAGCAACTAGAGTCCCACAGATTCTGTTCATTCACTCCCCAAGCCCAGCATCCACTGATTAGGTATTCACAAGATTGTCCATGTAATGTCTATGCCTTATAATACTATAATAACAAGATTTGCAGTTAGTGAAGACTGCCTATCTTTGAGCTATTATTATGGTAGTCTCAAATTACTGTGAAATAATACACAGTGGCAAGGAGAGAAGAGGCTGGGCAGACCATGATTTGTGAATGATGCCTCCTATTCTGAAAATCACTGCTTCAGTTCTTCATTTTTTTCCTTCTTCTAGGACTACAAATCAGAATAACAAGGCAGATTTTTACAAACAGCACCTTAAAATAGTTGTTATTAAGCCCAGATTAACAGGGAGAAAAAGTAAGGTAACATGACTCTCTACAGTCCACCCACTTTCTCTGAAACATACCCTGGAGCTTACTTTAGGTCACAGTTCTGCCTGCCCTCTCAGGACACATCCATTTGAAATGTCCATATTTTACTGTGATAGGCCACTGGTCTTAATCATCTTGGCAATCAGATACACAGAGCTATAGTCCAAAAACAGGTGAAGACAGTTCGTCACCTACAATTATCTATTTCTCAAATTTTTATGCTTCATGCTTCTTCTTTTTCTGCAATGGTTTTCATTGCCACAAGCAGTTAAATACAGATTCTCCAGCTTTTCTCAAGTCTGAAATTCTGTGTGTTTACAGTCCTTCTCAAGACTTATGATTGTGTGTTTTATACAAACTTTTTATGAAATTATAAACTACACATAGACTGTTCTAGTCCTTAATCTCCACAGTAATGTCAGCTGCTCAAGAAGCTGTATGCAGCTCTTTTGACTCCACATATAATGCATATCATAGCACCAGGAACAAGTACCTTTGTTGAGAGAGACTAAATTCTGACGTATCTTTGGCATTCCTCCTCTCTTTAACAATTATCACATGGAAATATAATACTGTTCAGCCTTTGGAAATGTTGACGCATTTATGTCTTCTTCATTTAACATTAGTTTTATTCCATAAGAATATTTCATGAAAGGGAAATAATGGAGAGTAAGGCAAGGTAGGTAGCTGTTACTTATTGACAATATTGACTGCAAGTAAGTCAGACTTATTTGCCCAGTCAAAACCTGAATTTTGAAAACCGTATGAGCTACACTATCTTGCAATTGAACTGAGCAAAATGTAATTGACATGGATCATTTAGCAACAGAGAGTTACAGCAGTTCAATTTGCAGAAAGGAAAAGAACTTTGATTGTCTACACAGCAAGGCACCAAAAAAGCTTTACTTGCTAAGGGTCAGGAGGCACAGAGGTCCTTGACAGTTCAAGTAATTTTTTTTTTTTTATCCCTACTTCTGCTAGCCAATTCATCTAGAAGATGCTTTTCTTCCCCGTCTTCAATAGTGGAAAGAAAGCACATTACTCTCCGAGCAAAAACTACATCCACAAAGCTTGAATATACAAGAGAGATCAGGAGAAGAGGCTTAGTAATTAACATGAGTATGCTGACGGTTCATGGCATGAGAATCTACTAGTAAACACAAAATGTTACAAGCTAATGGCACAAGTCATGTTTTGACAGTATAAATGAGAAAATTTGGAATCTCCACTGTCTTGTATCACTGACAGTACAAGAAAATGGACTAATTACCTTTCTTTAGAAAGAGAATAATAACTGCAAAAGTTTGTGGAGCTCATTAAATGCTAGTTGATCCCCAGGAAGCCTTGACTGGTTTACAAAACTTTTGAATTCCTTGAATGTGCCTACAGTAAGGAAGAGAAAGCAAACAGACTGGATAGATAAATTCAAATCTATTTTTTCTCTCTTGATGGTTATTTGGGGGGGGGGAGTGGTTTATGTTATGTTATATTATTATATTTTTTCTATGTCTACATTTGTGAGGGCAGCCAATGTTTAAGACCACTGCTAATGACTGGTGCTAACAACAAGTGCTACCTGTTAATAATATTGCAACAGCCTGTTACAGCTGCAGTATTATTTCCTTACTTTTGAAGGCATTTGATAGCTCCCTTGTGTGTTACCATCAACCCTGAATGTTTGGAGCCATTTGTACTTCAGACCATATATCTAGATTTTTTTAAAGTGCTTCCTGGGCCTTAGAGGTTTCCTCTCCCCTTTGAAGCTTCTGGTGTGTTAAAGACAAATGGAAGTTTGGGAAAAGGGTAGCAGCCAGAGTCTGAGCCTGAGCCCAAGCCCATGGCCTCATTTAAATTTGGTCACTGACCTGGTCCCTGATCAGGTCTAACTTTGGGTCTTTCAAGGTTCTGGTGTTCTCCCCCTTGTCAGCTCGTCCACTTCAAGGTATGCTAGTGAGGCACCACTACACAGACAGCAAGGTCACACAAGAGAGTTAGGAACAGAGGTTAAGAACATAGGACAGACTACAATGATCATGAATAGAGCTCAGACATGGCAACCAGGAAGCAAGTTAAAATGGGACTGTGTACTTTTGTCCTCCTTATTTTCATTTTCCATGTTCCTCCTCCAACCCACCTCAATCTCTCCCTTTCCCTGCCTTTGGCTCCACCCCTAACATAATAGAATAATTTTTTACATTTTCACATTTTCACTATAAATTTCACATATTCCCACAAGCCTTCTCAAATATCTCAGATATAAACTTGCCCCACTTATTTACAAAATACTCATCTTCAAGACTTTGAGTTGCTCCCTCAGTTGTGCTTCCTCAATCCCTCATCTGAGATGTGCTCCTTGGTCTCCCTTATCTCCTGTGCCTTAGTGTTTGTGTATCTGGGTGGGGTTTATTACTTCTTCTGTCTGTGGTCTTTTTTTTTTATCTTGACTATCTATTAATCATATATGTCCATAAAACAGATAACCTTACATTCCAAGTATCTACATATCCCTTGTATTCTGCATATCCATAAGCTTCTTAGCGTCACCTGAAAATAGTACTTAACAACACTAAGCAAGCTTTGGTAACATCTCTCACTCTGGTGACATCTCAGGTTTGACACATAATCTTTAAATACCCATTCCAGGTTTGTTGTCAGATGCCATGAAGTTTTCCTAGGCCTTTGTGAACTCAAAGTCTGTGATTTGATATGGCACACTGACTTACAATGCTGTAGCATTCTTTTCTACAGGTATCTTCTGCACTAAACAGTGTTTTGTACAAGGATGTGAAACAAGACATGGAGGTAGTACAAAGCAATAAGGTTTGCCTTTAGCAAGGACAAGTAACTATTATACATGCCAAAACAGAGGGAAGTAGGTATATCAAGATGTTGTCAGGCTGAATGCTAGAGAAAGCCATGAGTTAAATCCAATTAAAACAGGCTCAGAACAATGCAGTGGGTTACAGGGCTGTACTATAATCACTGCCATCAGAGGCTCTCTGCAGGCCTGTCACCAGTCTTGTGTTTTACTGTCTCTGTACCACTTAGTGTAGAGATTGTTGCTGTAGCATTTCATTAATCAGAAATAACGTGACTCAGAACACTCTATCTTTCAAGGAGAGCTTTTAGCAACTAAACATGAAATCACTGGTCCTAATCCCAGACCCAGAAAACTCCGATTTCCATAGTATAACCTTACCCATCCTCTACTTCCTCAGCTGACCCCACTAACCACAATGACTGCGTGCTCCTTTGCTGTCTAGAGTTTCCCAGCTATTGATTTCAGTCTCATGCTACTCTGTGCAATACTTCAACCTCAGCACGAGAAAAGTTGCTTTAGCACTTTAATGTCTTTCATTCCCAATACATTCCTAGCTCCACAAAAATACCCCACGACTGTCAGTATTTCAGTCCTGAGAATCCTGCAGCACTCCAAAATGTTGTTGTTACAGATCATACCTTGCCACATTACACATAAGATAACAAGACAGTGTGCATCTAAACAAAGCCAGAAGCCACAGATATCCATCAACACCAAAAGCAATATTGGCATGCAAACAGAGGACTCATTTTCAGATAACACTGAGTCCAAACTTTGTCTGACCATTAACTAAAGGGGCATTGGGCCTGGATTTGCCAACACCTTATTTAAGAGGGTAGTACTGAATAAGGTGTTGAAAAAATGGGCTAATCTGCAGGTGCCTTTAACCCTCAGTAGTCCAGCTACAATTATGGATGTATATATAATGTATTTCACAAAGGCCAGTGTATAAATTGAGTGCTGGCTATCTCCAGGTTATGCCAATTTATTCCTAATCAGATGCATGTTTTGCTATGTCCGTTTCAAGGGCACAGTCATCAGCATGCATGATTACCTTAATGATTCTGTGGAGCACTGTAGTCCATCAGGATAATTGGAAGCACATTGATATTCTAGAGTGCATTCCCACACTATAGAAATATTCTTCAGAACATTTAAGAAAAAAAGAACAGTGCTGTATCCATCAAACACCTTGATTCAAAAACTGGAAGAGGATCAAACACCACACACTTTGACCTTGAATATCAGGGGATGGAATAGATTTATTTTATCATAAAAATTCTGTCATGGAACTGTAAAACACTGAAAAAAAGCTATGCTATAAAAAATCCTTTTTTTTTTGCAAATCATCCCAACATGATCACAAACTGGGAATCTTTATGCTAAAAAATATATTGGCAGCTATCAGAAGGCAGTAGCAGGAGTGGGTTGCTCAGTAAAGAGAGATGACCTGGCATCTGAGTGTGACCGCAAGCCTGAAAGGACAGTATCCTCACTGGCATAGGCTCAGAGAAATGGTACCACACGGTACCCACAAAAGCTGAGCAGAGTGAGCCTGAGGATGGTTACAAAGCTCAGCTGAAGACCAGTGATCTCCAGGGAAGCCCATGGTGATGAGGCAAGTCTAAGGCCAGCCAGGAAACCAAAGTGCGGCAAGACCAAGGCCAGACAAAGGCACAGCTGCAGCATTGCTCAGACAGATCCCAGTGGGGAGGGCCTGAGTTTAAAAGCATCACACAAGTGAAGGGGACACATGCCTATCAAAGCTTTAGAAACCTCTTGCTCAGACTTGTAGCTAACTCAAGGCCAGATGGCACATCAATTTTTTTCTGTAGATCTGGCAGTCAGAACAGAAGCATATGGAAGAAGGGTGTTCACTGTCCTGACAGGTACAGTCAAGAGTAATGTAGTGCCGTTATTTTCCCAGTTGTCTCTCTTTTAAGCTGAACAGACTATGACAATAGTCTAAAAACTATAGTATATTACCCATTTACAATATTTTTGTCTTTTATAAACTGCTTTTGCTATAGGGCAGAAGTGACAAAAATCCTAGGCTGTCTGCTGAGAAACGCGTGTTGTAGATTGGGAGGGACACAGTATTTCCTAGTCATTTGAGTGACTGTTTACCTAACAGAAACAAGAAACATAACAGCTCTTCAGGCTTCAGTTGATTCAAATGTTCAACACTTCAAGACACTAGAAAGCAAGACCAGCAACTATGGTTTCTCAATTGTTCCTCAGACCAGCACTAATAATAATCAATATTAGCATGTAATTAATATAAAACCAATAATTGTTATTACAGTAGAAATCACTCCCTTAAGCTCATACATTCCACAAGATAGCAAGATGATGACAAAACACTTATTTTGATTCTTCTTCTTCTGCCACTGGAATCAATATTAATGTAGTCCCTTGAGTAGGGATTCTGTCAACCTAAGAATCTCCTCACAAGCAGTAGTTTCCACTGTCTTTTTATTACCTACACAGTATAAATTGTCCAGAGTGGTCCACTCATAACCTATTCACTCATACTTCTTGCAGCTCTTTGACCTTTTCATATCAACTACTCAGGCTGTTATGCTTTAAAGTTTTGACATCATTGTACTGCAGCCTTAGATTTCCCCCAGCATTCATATGGCAGTTAGTGATTTTCATTAATTCAGAGTTATACAGCTGAAACCAACTATCAAGGACTTGATTTAATTCAATCTTTAGAGTCTGAATAGACTCTATTTTTTCCCCAAGTTTAAATTTGCACCACAGTAGAAACCTCAATGCCATATAAGCTTTATAAGCACTACCAATGACGAAATAAAATAGGATGTAAATATTGTCTCTAAACGCATCTAGAAATGAAGCTACTCCATCAAACAACAAGCAAACAAGCAAAACCAGCAAGAATTAATTTAATATAGAACATGCCATACTGCTAACCGCCAGAACACTCAGGTACCAGAACAAGCTTGCAGGGGAAGAGGCAACACAAAAATATCTCATCGCTTTTGAGAAGATCATCAATTAATTTATTTAAACAAACATATAAAACATGATGACTGAATAATAAATACTGGACTTAACTGACAGGTGAAATTTTTGAGTCCTGTCTAAAATATCACAGAACACTCTTCCAAATTTCTGACAATTGTACTGGAAGATTGAGTCCTAAGAAAATTCCAGGCAAGGAGGGAGGGAGCTTGTCCTCTAAATATTTAATCTAAGTGGCTAATGTTTACCCTTCTTCTTGCATGCATTATAATACTTCTAATGGCCTCATTTTAAAATTTCTATAGTTTTAAACAAATGGCTGAAAGTTGTAACTCAATGTGAAAGCAACTGTGATTTACTCTTGACTCTAATACTATTAAAAGACACATCACCACAGCACTATTGGCTTTAAAGTATTGCAGCAACTCTGAAAAAAGGAAAATTTCAGGCCAGTTTCCTAATCCAGGCTGCACGTAATAACCTTCCTCCAAATCACCAGTTCCTCAAATGAGATAACCAATGTGTATGTTCCAGTCTATTTCCATAAATATATACATTCTTACAAAACCTATATGAACATTTCCATTTATATATATATCTCCATTTCTCCATTGAACTTTCTGTTCATTTTGGCAATAATAGATGATGAAGTTCAAAAATGGTGCTCCTAGAAAATGCAGTATTTTCCCCCTGTAGCCGTGCAGGTTGCACGGTATTTTATTAAACCTTCAAAATACTTAGTGTTTTCCTGCATCAGACAACAATTTTAAACATTATCAATTTGTCAAAATATCTAGACTATAAATATGGGAAAGCAGAAGAGAAAAAAGTAAGAACAGTTTAGCATTTTCCACAAAAGCTAGAAAAATTTGTAATAACATAGGGCTAACACTAAATTAAAAGGTAGTATGACTAATTATTATCAAGGCATTGGACCACAACTTCAAAATTTCCATTTTTGATCCTATTCCTCACCAACTGAGCTAAGAGAAACCAAAACCATGGAGACGTCATGAAGGGACAACAAAACAATCAAAGTCTACATATTTAATAATAATAGTATTTTAAAATCAAAAGAAGCCAGAACCTAAGTAGAGTTGGAGCAAAACCTAAGACTCTGGATTTTTAATTATGGATGGGAAGGTGGAGAGGGTCCTTGTTCACATTCCAGACATTCATGTCAAGCTCTTCTGAAGCAGCACAACATCTGCCAGACAAGTTCACCACCACTTAGCTGGCACGAGGCTTAGGGGAGCAATAGACTGTTGAAACTTCATTATGTTGTCCACAGTGAAATGCTACCATCAGACAGCCATATGCTGCCATAAAAAGTTTGAGAGCCAAGAAGTGCTGAACAAAGCAGTGGGGACACAAAGTTATATTGCAGCACGCGTGTCACAGGATTCTGAGACATCGTGCACCTGCGGTATTGGAAAACAGCACAGGATGGAATAATTACATCATTGAGCAAACCGTGCAATGCCAGACGGCCATAAAGGAGCATTTCCTCTCCTTCCCCATACCTCTTCTTCCCTCTATTCCCTTGGGAAAATTTACCATTATCTTTTGCATAAAACTCCAACTGTTTTATGCAATATACAGCAACAAAACAAGTTCCTTCTCTCATCAGAATATATGGGCTTCAGCTGGTATCTAAAGAGAAGACACAAACTCCATTTCTAACTGAAGTATCTGCATTTACTGGAGCAGAACCAGCCACAGGGCAAAGTTTGTAACCAATCAACAAGAAGAAAGGCACATTTATAACAAGCCCAGCTGGTCTCTATTAGAGGCATTGCCTCTATCTAGCCCTACTTTAATCACAGGGGTTCACAAAAGTTGCTACTAAAAACAAATTGTTAACATTTGACACAAACTATTAGGCTTATTTTTTCAGACCATTTCCCAGAAGACACCAGGCAAAGCCACATTTAAAATTTTCCTTTTAAATTGCAGTGTCATATCAGTCAACTCAGCAAGCAATTAAGTCTAACATTTGATCAAAGTAAAAGAAAACACAGACTCACTACCTTTACCTTGATTATTGAAAGAAAATTTAAAATAAACATTTAAGTAAGCAAACACACGTTTTAATTCTTTTAAGAACAAGGAGCAAAAGACAAAAATCTCTGTGATTTTTGGTTCATTAGAAGCTGATATTTGAGGGGGATTTTTATGGCTTCTTTTTTCTTTGGAGTAGCACATAGCATTTTTGCTTGAGTAATTATTGTTTGCAAGAAGTAAGCTAGATATCTGGCAAAATAGGGAAGGAGGAATAAGTGCTGAGATTTTTCAATAAAACAAAAATCTAGTATCTAATGTGCAGGTTTAGCAAGTCTTTTTGTATCTAAGGAAAAAAAATGTTTATGGCTCACTATTGAGGTTCTAGAAAGTTCTTTTTCTTAGCTGGTTATCCAAGAAGCCATTGGGTAAAACCAGCATGAGTTCACATATATAATCTGTGCAGACATCACAGTCTGGACAGCTGCCTACAGTTTTCTTGTTATGGTGTTCCCAGAATCATCATGTTTAACAATAGGACTCTGTGAAAGTCCGAGGATCCAGTCCCATACCTAAACCCCTTAAACACTAATTACTTCCTAGATGTATAAAGATCTCTGCCTTTTAATTCAGGGTTTAACACATGACAAAAGTTATACAAATATAGAAGAGATTCACTGCTCTGAGAGCAGAGACAGCAAAGTTGATGCAGATCATAGAATTATTTCAGTTGGAAGGAATTTCCAAGACCATCAAGTCCAACCACAAATCTAATACTGCCAAGTATAACACTAAACTATGACTCTAATTCATCCACACATCTTTTAAATACCTCCAGGGATCATCATCCCTGGAGGATTCAAGCACTCAAGCACTTCCCTGGGCAGTCCCTCCCAAATATGTTATAAAAGAACCATTGGTAGAGCAGCAAACAGAATAATCCACCGTGCTCTAATGTCAGCCGCACAATACATGGGAATTTAGGTCTATGAACGAGGTAAAGGAGTTCATCGCAATCTCTAAGCCTGTGCATCCTGTTATTTCCATGTCATCTATTGAGATGCTCATTCAAATTCCCCTCTATGACAGTCTTCAATGTGGGATCATCAGGTAATTACATTCCCTCTCTAGTGCTATCTTTGTATCTATTATTCTTTTCTGGCAGTAAGTAGGAAATGGTTTGGTTTTTAATTTTTAGTCTCCAAATATGGTTTACTAAAATTCACAATTTTCCATAGTATTACTCTGTAGTTTCATGTGTTTGTTGTTTTTTTCTGCCAGGATATTAGTCTCATCAGTTTGAATTCCTAAAAGTGAGGCAGACAAGATACAAACAAAACTCAAGTTACGTATATTTACCTAGAGAAGATAATGAAATAGAAATGCTGCTACTCTTCTGCTCAGTAGTCTGATTAACTTCAGGAGATGTAAATTTTTAAATTTCACTGTTGAGGAAACGTCTTCATGTATCAACCCAGACAACTGCTTTGATTGATCCACATTAAATTAACAACTTATGAGTACAGCAGTAGGAAAACACTAAGAAAAAAAAAAACAGAATTTGTGGATTAATCAAAGGAAATTTATGCTGAAAGTTATTGTCATAAAAAAAGGTTAGGAGAAAGGCTCTGCATGGAGGTGTTGTCTCACAGGACAATGAAACCAATCTAGCAGGCAGCTGTTGTGTAAAGTGGTGGTCCTGCCCCCTCACTGTCCCACACTTCCACCAGGACATCACCCCATTTTCCTCATACTTGCACAGGTATCAAGTTGATTGTATGGCAAGACAATCCTGGGAGCTAAATTATGAAAAACTGACCTTAAGAGAAAAAAACAAACAACCAACAACAAAAAAAACCCCAAACAAAACGAAAAAGAAAATCTGAGAAACAATCTCTTCAGAAAATAATGGTTACATTCTACACATTGCCTTTGTAACTTCTGGGAAGATTATTCCAGGCGATCACATGATTTTTCAATGGGTTTAGGAATACAGACAGGTCCCAGTTGACTGGAAGCAAATACCCCAGTTTTCAAGAGAAGTAAGAAAGATGCCTCTGGAAAATACAAGCCTGTGTCAGTCTCACTTTAGTGCTTGGTAAGATTGGGGGGGAAGATTATTCTGGGAATCATTGAAAAACATCTGAAGGTAAACACAATCATTGGTCACAATGCAAAGTTTGCCAACAATACGAATTTGAGCAGAGCTGTTGACTCCCTTGCAGCTCAAAGAAGCCCTGCAGAGAGACCTCAACAAATTAGAGAGATGGGCAATCACCAAACGTAAGAAATTTAACAAAGTGCCAAATTCTGCACCTGGCATGGAGCAACCCTGGATATATGGACAGACTGGAGAACAAGAAGCTGGAGAGCAGCACCGCCGAAAGGGACCTAGGCATCATGGTCAATGACTGAACAGGTTGGACACAAGCCAGTGCCCTGGCAGCCAGGAGGGCCAGCCCTGTCCCGGGGGGCATCAGGCACAACATCACCAGCCGGGCAAGGGAGGGGATTGTCCTGCTCTGCTCTGAGCTGGGGCAGCCTCACCTCGAGTGCTGGCGGCAGTTTTGGGCGCCACACTATAAAATTTACATTAAGCTCTTAGAGAGCAGCCAAAGGAGGGCAACAAAGATGATGAAGGACCTTGAGGGGAAGCTGCATGAGGAGTGTCTGAGGGCACAGTCTGCAGCCTGGAGAACAGGAAGCCTCCTGAAGCCTCCTGAAGGGAGACCTCACTACAGTTACAACTTCCTCATGAGGTGATGAGGAGGGGCAGGCACTGATCTCTTCTCTGTGGTGACCAGTGACAGGACCTGAGAGAACAGCAAAAAGCTGTGTTAGGGGAAATTTAAGACAAGCATGAGGAAAACAGACTTCTCTCAGGAGGTGGTTTGACACTAGAACAGGCTTACCAGGGAAGTGGTCACAGCACCAAGCCTGACAGAGTTCAAAAAGAATTTGGACAATGCTCTTAGGGACATGGTGTGACTCTTGGGGATGACCTGTGCAGGGCCACAAGCTGAATTCAAGAATCCTTGTGATTCCTTTCTAATCCAAGATATTCTATGACTCTAGTGGAGATTTTCAGCCTAATGACAGAATCTGAAGCTGACACCCATTGCTGTGACTGATGCTGATGTTTAAGATCTAGGGTAAAACGCTATTAATGTATCTAAAAAATTAATAGCGGGCTCCAGATAAACCAAGAATAAATATTTGTATTGTTTTCAGGAAAGATCTGGCACAAAGATTTTCAAAAACCAAGTTTTATGCAGTAAGCTGTTTTTATTAGAGTATGGTGGATGAGTTCACTGAAAAGATTTGGAATTACAATGAGAAACATTTTAACTCATAACCTTTTCTTGACATTCTGTTTGCTCTTAATCACCTATACTTCATTTAATATCGGAACTATGCTTTTTTAAATATCATCCTGCATATTCTGTGGGGGACAGGGGAAAGAGGATGTACATTCTGAAGTGAACTCAAACAGACACACTGGCATTTGCACAGAATGTCAGATGTTGGGAGAAATCAAACACTACATTTCTTCTTTAGCTGTCAGCCTGGTACTGGTACTGTTTCTGTTGCAAAGATATTTCTAGGAAGTCTACAATTCAGAAAGAAGGGAAAGGGTGAAACCATCTTAAAATATGTGAAGACTGTGATAATCAGATATTGGTTAGTCTAAACAGTCTTGCCTCTGACTTTAGCATGGCATTAAAAGCCATAGGGCGCACATTAACTGTTGCAAGCATAATTCTGCTGGTGCAGAGTGCTGGGCAACAGAGATATCAGCTACTGCTTAACCCACATCCCTGCACAATAGCTGCTGATGGAGATTCTCTTGCAGAAGATGTTTATCTTCATGTTTGTTGTGCCTGAGCATTAGTCAGATTGTCAAAGCAACTGGCTACATCTAAGCTCCAGTGATAGAAGAGGTTTCTGTTCAGCCACTGAGATAGAATAGTAAATGAGCAAAAGAAGAGAAACATGGAACTGGCTTGCACAGATTACCACCGCACATATAGCCTGTCAGACACGGAATGATTTTCCTTATTAAGTATTCATTAAAGTATGTGGAGGGACTTGGTGGAAGGAAACACAGTTGTATAGACAATCTGCACACACCACCTGAAAAAAATGCCATCTAAATCCTCAATAGAATAGAGAACTTGGAATAAAAAACTGTTGCTTATACATAATTTCTTGTATTAGTGATCCCAATGCTTGACAGTCCACATCCATTTATACATTTACAGAATGAAAGGTGATATAGTACTTTTGTAAGCTATAAACATTTGTGCACAAATTAAATCAGTGGAGCAGTTCAAAGGATATTGCTATTTTATCTCTTTTCGTATTTAATCGCAAGAGTATATACAGAAAATATCTCCTGTTTGAAGCTGCCAATTAAATTGCTCTAAACTCAGGTAGTTAAAGGATTTATTTTCTTCTTCTTTCAATAATTTGTAAGTCTAAAAATGGCTGTCTAGGAAAGCTTTTAAGCCAGTATTTATGGATATATTATTGCAAGTTAGTATAATATTTTAACTGCTACTGACACAGATGACCAGAGGCAAGGAAGACAACTTCTTTCTATTCATCCAATATTGAAATTTGAATATTCAATATTGATACTTGACTACTTTTCACAAGGAACAACTGTTCTTCCCTGAGGCCTCCAGCAGCTTTTCCTCAGTTCTATACTAGACATCCCTGCTCTAGTTCTCAACTCCTCAAGGAATTACAGCTTAAATGAGCTGAAAAACTTAAAAGAAAACTTCAGATATGTATCACCATTTCTCTTGCAGACCCCTACAGCTATTATTCCATATGGTTGCTTGTTCCATAATCAGACATGCATGCACTAAAATTACTGTTAAAACTGTTTTCAGTGCCTCAGCAAATTTTTGCAATAAAGTTTGCTGTTCAGTTTTATAAATAGCTAGTTGACCAGATACAAAGGACTTGCATTTCCTGTGCAATAACCTAAAGGGTTCATTCTAATAAACAAACACTCACACACACCCCAAAATCTTTATCTATCTACACAAACCTAATATTCAGTAATTTAACTATAAGACTTGGAAGAGTTGCAGAAAGTGATATCCTGCCATAAGAATGTTTAATTGTATCCTGAAAACAATTAAGATGCCATCTGTCTCCTACATAAATCGCTTCTTTTTGTTTCCTCTATTTTTCCCAACATTTAAGTTGGTGGAGAGAGAGAGCAGGGGCTGGAATGGCTTTTTTGATTAATTTTATACCAGCATGTCTTAGGGCATGCCCTGATCTATTGAGTTCCTTCCTTTTATCATTTCAGCTTTGCTCTTGCAAATCATTCCCACACTTTCCACCAGTAGAACAGTAACCTTTAGCTTTTATAGAGTAATGCTGTACAGAATCAAAGTACAGGCAGCAGTCAAACACTGCACTGACATTTAGGAAGCAGATGACGCCACTGGGGAGCAAAGGGCCTCACAGCAAGAGTAATGCTGCTGAAGTATCTCTGGAAAGCAACCTTCCAGCCACTTTAAACTAAATGGATAATCCTGCCCAAGGGCATGGGTGCCTGGACTGTGGTTACAGCAAATCTGTGTTAAACTATTATCACCCTGGCTAGCTTCTCACAACACTGGTGGTGGCTGCTCCATCCTATCAGTTTCACCACTCTCTTCACAGAGGGCTCTGTTATGGTTTGGTTTTTTTCTTCCAATCAGTTTATTTCAGAGAAATGAAGTTGAGAACTGGTAGACAAAGGTTAAAGACAGGAAAGCCAAAAATATTGAAAGGATATTGTCTCCAGTGTAGTGCAGAGAAAAACATGAGGACATGGGAAAGGAAAGAACAGAAATTACTTTAACTATGTCTGTCTTAGATAGAATAATCCATGTAACCAAAGAACTAAATCTCATCCGTGAAATTGTACTTAATATTCCTCACACTTCAGGGAAACTACTGTGCAATACATAGTCCCTTATATTTTCCTAAAAGAAATTACTTTTAAATGTCAGTGTTTTCACAATATACAGAGATATAAACATCATAATCTTATTGACTATGGTTCATGTCTGAGTCATTAAAGAACTACAGCAATATTACTGAAAAACAATTTCTTATGAAAATACACCTTTCTTCTGCCAATGGGAGGAACATGCCTGTCTCCATATCATAAGCTGTATCTTTATGTGCCAATGGCTTTTACAATAGTAAAAAAGGAAGTCCTTAGTGAGAAGACCAAGATTAAACATTTAGTTATCTGCTAAACTGCTACTAGAAATTTTACAATAGTATGGCACAAGACAGAAAGAAGCAAACAAAAACCCCAGCCTCTGCTCATGTCAAAATATGTGCAAAGGGCATCTACACAACCCCCTGGTATTAGAGTGCCACCTCTGGTATTCCACCACTTTGGAATATTAGGACACTTTGCCCAGTTTTTTTATTCACTCTAAGCAGATAGACAAAGGTTTTCGTGTACAAACTTCCTTGGGAACCACTAAAATAAAATTTGATTTAAGATTACCAGTCTACCATTTAGTCCTCAGCAATTTTGTCAAAATCTGTTCATTCAAAAGCTTGGTAGTTATGAAGCAGTCTTGCAATGTTTATATTACTGCAAGGCTGTTAGTCAAGTGGGAAATAAAGAGTTAAAAACAGGTCTGGGAGAATAATAAATCATCGCTTGTCAGTAGAGGAACAAAAATTGAGAATGGCTATGCATCTTTAAGAAATACCTTTTCTTTATATGCAAGTTTCTACACGTATGTACATGTGAAGGAAATCTAGAATGATTTGCAACTGCATTTGCAAATCAGTTGTCTTTTTCTCTTCTCTTCTCTTCTCTTCTCTTCTCTTCTCTTCTCTTCTCTTCTCTTCTCTTCTCTTCTCTTCTCTTCTCTTCTCTCCTTGCAACTTTGGTAGAAGGTGACAAAAGAGCAAACAGTGTATAAGGAGATTCATCTAACAAGCAGATGTATGTGAATTTACTTCAAAGATGGAAGAAGTTAACAGAAACTTTTCCCTGGCAAAACCTTTTTTGACATCAAATATACCAAATGAAGTAATTTCCAGTCAGATACATGCACAAAGCTTTTGAGTTCTGCAGATTACTAGAATTTTAGAAACTAGGTACATTTCTGAGGAAAAAAAGTCTTTTCAAGTGAGCCTCTCCGGATACACAGTGATATATGATTATCCATATGCACTGTACTTTTCTGGTGTTCTATGAAATTCTTGGGAAATTAAAATCTCAAATGGGACTTTATCTCAAAAAGTATCCTTTTACTATTTGTATATTTGACAGTCCTTTCATGCCATTTGCAGGCTTACCTTAAAGCTTTCACTCACAAAAACAACAGGCTTCTACCTACTCATGCAAAATCACCTTCCTAAAAGTCACATACAGAAAGTCACCAGCTGCATCCAACTCAAAAGACAGAAAGTCTTCACCTATCCTCTAAAAAATACCCTATTGTAAAAATTATAGTGTAAGTTTAAGAGATAACTAAATCCCATTAGAATACATCTTAAAAGTTACCTTTTAGCATCCTAAAAGGAGCATCCACAGACACAAGCATTGAGTTTTCTGGAGTGAGCAAATGCCTCTTGCTGTAACTTCCAGGTGCATAGTTAGTGCATGGAAATAGTGCAGCTCTTCTTTTGCAAAGTTCTTCAAGAACTGTCTACATCTCTGTCATCTAGTTCTCCTAACTGCCATCCACTAGCTCATCAACACTTCATAGACTAAGTGCATGCTTATCCTCTGAATTAAGAGGATCAGAGTATTGTCTGTAGTTTTTTTGCCTGCCATCTTGCCTTGACTCCTTCCTGCCTTGTGAAAGAAGGCTCCCACATTCCAAGTGGATGAATAATTCGTGTAACAGCAAGTTGAAGTTTTTATTCACTGTTTCCCATCCAGAGTCACCAAAGCCAAAGCAATACATATGCATGGCCTATATAGGGCATGATTTTTCAAGGACAATGAGTTCCTAAACCCCTTCATGAAGGAGATTCAATAGTAAGTCCAATTATATCATATTAAAAACACACACGAAAAAAGGCAAAATGAAAATCACTAAACTCCTTCCAAGATATTCTGATCATTTTTGTAAAAAGTAAGGAAAGAAGCATTCCTGCATAAGATATGACAGCTATGTTGTGCCTTATGAAAAGTGGCATTCAGCCTTCCCTAGATGTTGATAGATTAAAAAGCAGCATTTCACATCAAAATGGTTAATTTCAGTGACCTTTCCACATTTAGAGAGAAATATGAAAAAGCCTAGATGAATTACACTTGTGGGCAACTGACAAAACCAAGGTTTTCATTTTATGAAACTTGAGTAGCTCTCTTAACATGCAATCCCTTCAGTAAGGACATGAAATTCAGGACATTTGCTGCCATTTCAGGAATTAAATGACAACAGCTGTAGAGAGAATGTCTGTTTCTGTACCTTATTAAGGTCCAAATCTAAAGCTGACACAGTGCAGTAATCTCTTGACAAGAGATGAAATTGCAAGTTGTACCAGCCAAGGAGCCATGTCTGCTCATTTCATTTTTCCAGGGATGACTGCTGTCATGAGTTGATCATTTTGTTCTCCTATCAAACTGAGTGGCAGTGGGATGCCTAGTTCCATTTGTGGAAGATGTTCACACTGGGAACACCAGCAAGCCAAGGTAAGAAAATATTAGCTGGTACAAAGATTACAAAGTCTGGGGAAAAAATGGTTTTTTATCACAGTTATAGTTTTAATAGCTACCTCATATCAGGCATAAAGAAAATTTCAGATTATTGCTGTATTGTATGATGTAACAAGTTTGTTACTTAAGTACAACATTGGAAAGAAAGTGAAATAGAACCAAACTGATTGTATGTCCCATTCCTTCACTTAGAAAAAAGCACATTTGTGCATCTCAGTCCTGCAATGATCGTAACAATTACCAAGCATAGTGTAAATACACTGTTGATAGCAGAACTATCAACAAAGGAAGGAAAAAACTAAGACTGGAAAAGAGTTTGTCAGACACACAGGCACTCACACACACACATATATATGTAAATAAGCACAGTGTTAACTTTGCTTTGAGTACTGTAAAAAGTCTCTGTATCATTAATGAATGACAAAGAGTACAACAACTACTATGAATGAAAGATTTGGCACCATTAGTAAATCAACAAGTCATACACTCTGCATCAGAAAGAGCTTGTCCCCTACAAATTTCAGCAGTAATTGTAACTGAGCTGTACAAGTCCATGGATTCCCCCAGTTCAGGTTCAGCTACTATGACCAAGCTCCCCAGGAAGGACAATCATGTCTGTAAAAGCAATGTGCAACCAATATGTTGTAGAAACTCAGAAATCATTNTCTTTTTACTCAGAAAGGAAGATTTTATTTATCAAAATCTGACCTCTGCTATTCCCCTCTCACCCTCTCAGGTTAGCATGGACCACCTTCTATCTGCCTGCTTATTGTGATAGAGCCCAAGATGTTTTTTAAAATGCAGCATACTTTGACTGTGGAAATCTATGGAAAAAGTTGACATTTACTTTCCCTCTATGGGTCCATTCTACTGATCATACAAATAATTATTCCAACTAAATTACTAGAAGTGAGCATAAAGCTATTTTACTAGCTGTTCAAACCCCCTGTGATTGTAACATGTTTAATTAGGTCATTTTGATCACAGATGAAAAGTCTAGTAATTTTGTTGAGATTGCATATAGCTCAAAAGTGCTTGTATCCTGCATGTTCTGTGTGTTATGCCTCTGGAAGGAATGTAGCCACTATTACCATTAGGCTCCTGAAGTAAGGCATTTTCAGAAACACTTCAACACAAGGAGAAAAAAAAAGGTAAAAATGGTTAGTATACATAATTTTTTTTAAAAAGGAAGGAGGTAGATGAAATATTCAAGGATACAATGTGCAGATTATTAATAATGTAAAACCTTATTAAAGCTATAATCACTAACTAAACTCAGTTTTAAAATATTCTAATAACTTCTATCTTGTGTGCTGAGGGTACCAGTTCCTCTGGGATGTCCATTCAAGGTATGTGATCTGTAATTAATGGATTCTACAGATGTTTTGGATTTCCTGGCTATTTTTTTGCACAGCCTTCCTCCCCCTATACAGTCACCCATACAACTGGAACATTGCAGTTCCACAATAGTTCCCTGCCTAACTACACAGACAAATAGTAAATATGTGACTTTTCTCCTATCATTCCAGTCATTTAATAGTCACTCCCATAGCACTCCTCTGCATTTTGTGAAGTCAAAGCTTTCCTTTTTTAGTGGACAATTGTAGCAGTTTCACATTTAAGAGCTGCAGATAACAAAAGAGGACAGGTGGTGTATCATTGAAATAACAAAAAAAAGGTTCCACCTTTAAGATAATCCATCTTTTATCATAGGTTGTATTTAATGGGGTTATATATTGTTTTTAAAGTACTTAGTATGAACTAGATATAATATATGAGCATATGTGGGAAACACACTTCAAATTCCCTCACTAAGCAAGCATATTCCCAACGAGACAAAGCTGTTATGGAAGAAAATTAATGTACTACAATGCATTTTTCTGAAGAGACTAATTTCACCAACATGCAAGAAACCCCTACAGCAAAGTAGTTCTGGGGTTAGGGTGGGGATGGAAGACTAGGAAGCATGTTCACCATTCAGCAAGATCAGTTTATGATGCAAGGAATTGCAGCAGTACCTCAAACCCACTCCCAAATCCATGAAGGATATCTGCAGTTTTGGGTACATCAATATAAGAAGGACATCAAAGTATTAGAGTGTGTCTAGGGCAGTAGAGACAAGGTGGAGAAAGGTCTCGAGGACAAGACTGATGAGAAGTGTCTGAGGTCTCTTGGCTCGCTCAGCCTAGAGAAAAGGCTGACAGTGTCCTCATACAGTGACACTGTACTCTCTTTCCTCTGTAGGTCTATGTGAACACTAGCTAACACCCAGTTGGACAGCAGAGAAGCACAGTGAGAGTTTTGAGTACCATCAAGNTCAGGAAAGAAAAAGAGATATCTCCTACTGCTCAAAAGTGAGAGAACAAAAAGAAGTACATAACAGTTTCGCTTTCCCTGACATAAAATGATGACTTTTATGAACATGCCCTTAGTGAACTATGTGAACCTCTTTTCCTAAACTTTTGTTTGAAACTGTAATCAAAAAATCTATCTTCTCTACTCTGCTATACAATTCTTTAGAAAATCTGGCAGGAACAATGTCAAAGTTAATTTGCATGTCATGGTTCCCATAGTACAAGCATCTTCCCTTTTTTTTTAATCTGCCATAGCCAGAAAAACAACCATTAGCATTACTGCAAAAGCCTGTTTTAAAATAATAGCTAGCTGGTCCGTCCTTCCTTCCTTCTTTCCTTCCTTC
>VXBC01009550.1:124278-135754 GCA_013399945.1 Ploceus nigricollis
TACAACTGGAACATTGCAGTTCCACAATAGTTCCCTGCCTAACTACACAGACAAATAGTAAATATGTGACTTTTCTCCTATCATTCCAGTCATTTAATAGTCACTCCCATAGCACTCCTCTGCATTTTGTGAAGTCAAAGCTTTCCTTTTTTAGTGGACAATTGTAGCAGTTTCACATTTAAGAGCTGCAGATAACAAAAGAGGACAGGTGGTGTATCATTGAAATAACAAAAAAAAGGTTCCACCTTTAAGATAATCCATCTTTTATCATAGGTTGTATTTAATGGGGTTATATATTGTTTTTAAAGTACTTAGTATGAACTAGATATAATATATGAGCATATGTGGGAAACACACTTTAAATTCCCTCACTAAGCAAGCATATTCCCAACGAGACAAAGCTGTTATGGAAGAAAATGAATGTACTACAATGCATTTTTCTGAAGAGACTAATTTCAGCAACATGCAAGAAACCCCTACAGCAAAGTAGTTCTGGGGTTAGGGTGGGGATGGAAGACTAGGAAGCATGTTCACCATTCAGCAAGATCAGTTTATGATGCAAGGAATTGCAGCAGTACCTCAAACCCACTCCCAAATCCATGAAGGATATCTGCAGTTTTGGGTACATCAATATAAGAAGGACATCAAAGTATTAGAGTGTGTCTAGGGCAGTAGAGACAAGGTGGAGAAAGGTCTCGAGGACAAGACTGATGAGAAGTGTCTGAGGTCTCTTGGCTCGCTCAGCCTAGAGAAAAGGCTGACAGTGTCCTCATACAGTGACACTGTACTCTCTTTCCTCTGTAGGTCTATGTGAACACTAGCTAACACCCAGTTGGACAGCAGAGAAGCACAGTGAGAGTTTTGAGTACCATCAAGGTGCTTTCAAAAGCTGGATCATTGCTTTGAGGGATTTGAGGGTCTAGGGGAGAGCATCTCCAGGACCCCAGGGTGTAGGTGCCAGCCACTGGTTCGGCTGCGTGCAACACCAGCTACCTGAGAGTCATGACGTGGATGTGTGCAGGCTGCAGCTGGCAAACTCCAGTCTTGCTCAGGTGGAATTGAAAAGCTCCTCTAACAAGCTCATCTAACATGGATGCATGTTTATGTGAGTTCCATGTTTATGAGGGTGCAGATAAAAGCACTGTTCTCTGTCCGTTTCAGTCTGTGTGCCCAGTCATAGGCACAGTTTAGGCAGGGGAGGGGGCATTTGCACCTGCTGGGAATATGTGCTCAGCCTCACTACAGCCTGGGGAGATGGAACTGCACCGGCCTCACTGATACATGAGGAATTCCCCAAGCCCAGACCCCTGTGGGCATAGTTACCTCTAACAGAATATAAGACACATGAGAAAAAAGGCAGAATATAGAGATGAACGGAGTCATGATTAAATATATTCATCCAGATCCAGAAGATCCAGAGCCATTCTATGACAACATTGCTAAAATTTGGAGATGCATATTGCATCCAAGCAGCTTCATCTTGCATACCACACTGGCAGCTTCATCTTGCATACTACACTAGCAGTCTTCATTTATCCAAAACAGCTGCATAACAATGTCATTCCTTACAGGATATCAACTTGCAGCTTGAAAAAGCTTCTGAAATGTGGTTAGGAGCAGAAGTCAGAGAGAGACTGGGCTGGGTGTGTGCACCAGGAGTCATCCTGAGGCATATATTAACATGTAGAAAATCAATGCTCAAATACTTGGGCAAATATGTAGAAAAACACCATCTGTTTCTAAATACATGGGGTTTTTACAGTCACTTTAAAACATGTGTGTGTTTCATGTCATCTAATCCTTTCTATTGTATTCAGAAATATGAATAATGAATACTGTTTCCAAAAGTTTTGAATGTTGATTGAGGAATATATTATAAACTAGCATTAAATATTAAGTATGGAGTATAGATTTGCCACATTGAACCATTTTTAACAGTGTGAGAAGTAAATTAACTTCCTAAGTATAGTGTTGAGTGAAAATTTTAGGTCTTTAAAATCTGTTTTGAACAAAACAGCTCCTTCATAATGACTTAAAGACTTTGCCATATAGAAAAGTTGATGTTAGTGGAAAAAAGAGCTAAGAGCAGATGGAAGCATTTCTATGTCTTGTTTCTTAGGCATGAGTAATGTATGAGACAGCTGAAGTAAACATTTTGATGGATTTTCCTTTTGCACTGTTACAGTGTCTTGTCACTTTTGATATTAATATAAATCTGCTATACAAAAAGTGAAGGCAGCCACATGGACATTTTTGTATCTCTGCAACTTGTGACAACCCCCTGCCTTCAGGCTGAGTTGAAGTGACATTATTTAACATTAATGCATCTTTATGGGACTACATTTATAAAGTAAACCAAATGGTGCTTAACAAACAAAGCAGCTGAAGCTGAGGACTGGAAACCCACACATATGCATTAAGGGGACTTACTCTAGCCTAACTCTAGTCTGGTCTGCAGTCCAAATTGGACTGCATCTTCTGGTTCAGCCCCATGAGAAAGAAATGCTGCTCCACAGTAAAGCAGAGAAAGTGCTCCAAGGCACAGAAATCAGGGACCATCAAAAGATTTGTTTCAACTGCACAGTTGTGAACTGATCTGAAATGTAAAGTAAACACAATCTGGCTTTGAAATTTAATGTCAGTGTCCCATTAAGATTTTTTTTCTCTATGCTGTGGACAGCCAACCTGTTTTCCACTGAAATGATAACATTTCTGTCCTGTCATAAATTATAATAGCTTCAAGTTATCATTTAGATGGGATTAATTTTACCTATTTTTTTTGAGTGAGATTAATTTCCTAATATCAGTCATCCAGACTCCACTGTCTGCTAGAGAGAAACACACCTCGAGATGGAGATTAATTTTACGATGGAATGGATCTCCCTCAAAGTGCTGCTTTCTCCACAGGATAGAGTGGGAGCCTCAACCTGAAGGTTTCTAAATTTATAAGGGTAGGTAATGATGAAAACATTTTCACAGTAAGTCATCAGAGCCAGTTTTGAAATCCTTCCTTATTATAATGGTTTAACATTAACTTGCAAGGTAATCTTCGTTATTTTCTTAAATTAATTGGAATTATTTATTAATTAGAGTCATAAATTCATAGAATAGCACAAGTTGGAAGGGACACATGCAGATCATTGGGTACAACTCCCTGCTCCTTGCAGGACCACCTAACAATAAACAATATGACCAAGAACATCATCCAGACACTCCTTGAATTCTGGCAACTTCGGTGCCATGACCACTCCCCGGCAAGCCTGTTCCAGTGACCAACCACCCTTTCAGTGAAGAACTTTTTCTTAATGTCCAGTCTGAACTTCCCCTGACACAACTTGGTTTTATTTCTTTGTGTCCTGATGCTTGTCACCAGAAAGCAGAGATCAGCTCTTCCCTCTTCACTGCTCCCCTTGAGAAAGTCACTGAACACAGAATTAGGATTAAATGAGAACCTAGGACAAACAGCAGGTCAAGCACAAGAGCTGTCACACAAGTTTACCAAGCAGCAAGCTGTTCAAACATGACCAGACCTATTTAGCCCTTTCCCCTCTCTTTTCCCATGCCAGTTCATCCCAACCCACCTGGATTCCTCGTCTTCCAATCCTTTGCTCTTTCCTCTAAACCTCCCATAATACACTACACACACCAAAATCCCCTTCCATAAAATCCCCAAATTTATGACTGACCCGTTGAAAATTGTTTTTTTCCCTTGCATCCCCTAGCAGACCCTATTTGTCTCTAAGCTGTCAGTTTAAATGGTTCTCTAAGAGAGCATTTCTGTCCTTATGTCATCCTGGGCGATTTCATACCCCTTGCTCTCTTTGGCTGGCTGTAGGAGGAGCCAACTGAGCATTTCTTATTCCCTCTAGTAAGGTGATACTGTGCTTTTGATACTTCCCGTGTGTTTGTGTCTAATTTGCTTAGTAAATGTCAAATAATTGTAGATATCCTACTGCCACTAAACGGCACAGCTTTTTCCACACAATCATCAGCTTTAAATACAATTATGTAAACCTTGCAACTGGTGAACCAGCTTGCTGTAGACTGGGCTACAGCTCTTCGTTCTTCATCTGCTGGGGTGCAAATTACTCAAAAGATTTTTTATTTTTCTTTTCCAGGCTCCTTAATTCTAATGATCAGATATTGAGCAGCAAAAATCCCCACACCAATCCATACGACTCCTCCAGCATAGGCTCCTCACCTCTGACATACCTGGCACACCACAGCACTTTAAGTTTGGGAGGAGCTTGTGAAGGCTGTCAGTGCTGGCTGCAGCATTTCAGAATCAGAACATTAAGTTCCATTAAACTTCAGGAGGTCTTCTGAGTGCAACCTTTCTGGTTTGACTGACCATGACTATTTATTTAAGATTAGAAATAAAATTTGTTCAACAGAAGCTAATCTTGGCATTTTTATTTTTAGTATTTTGTGGTTTTTTATAAAGCAAGATCAAACAAGTGAAATACCAACACCCAATTCACTGTCCTACCCAGCATCTTCCTCTTACACTCTGTCTTTAATTCCTAATGTACTTTATTGATTGAGATAATTATTTCATTGCTGAGGAGTCTGACTCATTGACAGAAAATATATCACCAAATATACACAACTTTATGGTTTATGATCCACTAAGGGACTTTATTTAACTTATTCCAAGGTTGAAAAAGACAATGTGAGAGGGTCTTTTACATTTATTTTCATTAACATATCCTGGAATAAATTACTGCTGTATCTATCTAGTGCAGACAGGGATTCTGGCCTGAAAATAGATTTCAAAATGAATCTGCAAAAGGAAATTAACTACTTATTTTACATAGTTTTATTTCATGGTGGATTTTTAAAAAATAGTGTTATAAAAATGAGATTAAGTGCTATAAATGAGGGTTTCAGTATTTAATATCTCAACAAAAAAATTAAATAACCATGGTTAGAATTACATATAAAACTTACAATTCATTCAAGTAAAATCCTGTGTAATCACTTAACACAGTATTGTACAGACCTTCAGAAAATATTTTAAAAATACAATAGTAGCTTAATAATAATTTTAAGATCATAAAATTTCCCAGTTTGGTAGGGGAGAGGGTGGAGGGGAGACAGAAAAACAGAAAAGTAAAGCCCTGAAAGACACTAATATGAGGGTCTAGTTTTGTATTGAGATCTGTGCTATAAATACAGGTAGTTCAAAACCTCTTTTTCCAAACAAACCAGCCACAATCTTTCGTTCACAGTTATTTTGCCTATAAAATAACAACAGTATAAATGATCATTCTGCATGGGAATAATACTTGAGTTGACATATACAGCTACACTTTTCAAAAACAGTTGTTTGAACTTGCATGGAATTAAGAATTAAAAATTAATCTTTGTACTTACTCTTTTCAAATGGTTTTTTTAGGCAGTCCTTTTTCTTGTACATCTGTAGCAGTTTTCGTCACCAAAAATAAAATGCATGTATATAAAAAAGAGACCTTGCTTTCCAGTATAGATTTCACCAATGCTGTTGAAGACACAATTGCAAAACTGTAGAGAATTTTGTTACTCCCTATAAAAATAGAAACAGTAACACAGTTTAAAAATGAACATTCAAAATAAATATTCCATCCAACATTTAAGTAATCAGCCAACTGAATGTTCTTATCATACTTGTTTCAATGTTTTAACTACTACCATGTTTTAAATATAAAAAGAAAAAAACTTCTGAGATGTGATTTGGGAAAATGTCAGTCAAACTATTCTGACTACAGAGACTTCAACAAATGCCCAGGTAGTCAGATTGTCATGATATTCAGTCTTCCTACAAGGTAACTTGCTTCTATCCCAAAAACAATGCTAAACATTACTGACAACATTAAAATGTGCATGCAGCCAGACTGTTTAGCACAGGGTTATGCTTCATGCACCAAGCAGACATACATAGTTTCATCTAGGGTCTGCCAATTATTTTATGAAAATGACAATGAAAATGCACCAAGAGTTCGAGACCTCCACCAGGGAATTGGTGATCTAGCAGGAAGTTGCTAAAATGCTCACATAGGGCAGTTCAGACGCAGCATTTGACCAACTTTCATGGTGCCCAAGAATGGGAGGAGCATAGAAGGTAGCTCTATGTTGGAAGGAAGACTACAGTCAAGTGGGCATTTTGAAATAAGCTGTCTGTGCTGCCATTATTGCACAGCACTCTGTTGGCAACTGCAGTCATGAATTTGCACATGTTAAGATTCCAATGCAGCAAGACACATTTAAGCCTTTAGAGCCAGCTAACAGCTGGTGCAGCTGCGAGGCGTGAGTCATTTCTCAGCTATACAAACACAGGGTATAACATGGAAAAAATTCACCCAGCTTAGCCTTCTGCAAAGAACTCCCAGATAAACTGGGTAGTAAAACAAAAACTGAGTAAATGACACATGTGTGGGCTTCTAGGAGGCTATTTTAAAATGAAGTGGATGAGACCACCTGAGGATGGTCAGGCCAAGAAGCTGAGTACAAGTTGCTTCTACAAATCCTCTGAAAAACCATTATAACATCCCCAGAAGCATAATTTCAAAGTGCTGTTTTCCTGAAACCAGCCATGGGCAAGAGGTAATTTCGCAAACCATGTTGCCACTTTGGTGAGTGAACCAGCCTTAAGGCAAGTCCTCCCACAGAAAACATTAAAAATTCATGAAAGCATTAAATATGGGCTCAGAGCAGCAGTAACAGAATCCGGAAAAGCTTTCATTCATTCATTTATTTATTCATTCATTCATTTCAGTCTACCTAGTTCCCTAGGAACTGTCTTACATGTGGTTGTATAATGTACATTGTTTTGAGATTTTTCTAATTTCTCTATAAGTAGCTTTGGTTTTAAGTTTTTAATTCTGTTCTGCCTCTTTCAACATCACAGCTAAATTTGTAGAGATTAATAAATAAAAGGAATATATAAAATTTTCAGCTTTGATTGTAGTTTTCCCTGCAAATATCCAGTGGGAAAGAAATAATTTAGTAACTCTGTGTCTTTGTTTTCATGTTACTATATTATTGTTTGCAATTTTACTCAGAAATCACTAATAATAGGTCACACCTATTATTATTAGGTCATTATTTGAGCCACAGATTCATTCAAGCACTCTCCTCTTCTCATGCTCCCACACACTCAACAGCCCATTACAACTTGCACATTTTTTTAATCCTGCACAAACTTTAATAACCTACATCTAAGTACTAATTTTTCATGGCTAGGGTTTGACTAAAACAAACACAAACAACCCTAAACTCAGTGAGCTCTGTAATATATATCTCAAAAGAGCTATTAGTTTGTGAGAATATGTGTGAGAATAGGCCTTACACTGGAGCCGTGAGTACTATATACTTCTAGGGCAGTGAACAGCCTCATCTCAGGCTGATACACTCAGGAATAACAATTATGTAACTATACTAATTACAGTAATTTAAACTGCACCGCCACCACTGACAAAAGTAATAGACAAAATAGCAGCTGCAAAACATCTTCCCTCTAGTTAGTGCACCTTCCTTTTTACAAACTTTCTTGTAAACTGATTTCTTAACATTATTTCAGTTGGTACTTGGATGGTATTTCACATTCTTGGCAGATAAAAGATTTAAGTTCATTTAATAGAACACATTTCTGACTTGAATTTTATCCAATAATACTGTTATTCATCTAAGATTCTTGGATGTAACAGTCATCTATAATTCATGAAGTCCTCACTACTTCACCGACTATAACTGCTGCAACAGTAAAAAGTACACATGGAATATTGTACACATATTCCAAGAATAAAATGGAAAAAAAAATCCAGGGCACATAAAGAAGAAAAGGCTCTTAGAAAGAGAAAGGAAGAATGTATTGTGCACCACCATTTATTAAAGATCTGCCAAATCTATAGCAAACTAACAGAAACCTTTTTTTTTTTTTTTTTTGTGGGTGGGACTGGGTAGAAATTAAACACAGGCAAAACACTAAAATACTTCCACTGCTTCCTAGCAGTTATGCTTTTGTTGAGTGATAGGCTCAAAACCATTTTTATGGGCAAAAGGAAGAATATCAAGAATGATCACCAATTATAGAGCAGGGTGAACTTACTTATATCAAAAGAAGGGGGAGCTGGAGGGTCACCTTTGTTCCTTTGTTTTGGATATTTGATTGTTCCAATGAGTCATCAGTTTCTATAAACTGTCTCCCCTGAGATAGAGAGCAGTGTCCTTCTAGTGTGTGACCAACCTGGTGTGTCCTTCTGGTGTGTGTATGTGGCTCAGCTCAGCATAAAATATAAAACTGGACAACTAATAAAACAGTCTTTGAAAAAAATTAAATTTGTGCTGACTTGAGCCACGTACTCCTTGCCTGTGACTGGAGATACCCAGCATCAGGACACAGAGATTGAGAATAAGAGTCACATTCCTATCATCATTAAATTATTTATTGTGATTGCTATATTATGGTGTGCATTGCTGTATGCCTCTGCTAAATAAAAATTCCATGTCATGCAAAATATATCACATTAATAAATCTGAGAGTAAACATTAAAACCTCCTTGTGGAACATCAAAAAGTACCTGATTAGACACAATTGCCTCTGTTTTTCAACAGCTCACTCCTCACCTGGAAAAATTGGATGAAGAAGAGTCAGGGAGTCCCAGAAAATGAAGACTAAAAGAGGACCAATGGAAGAGAGAGCCAGGCCAGCAGCTCCTGCTCAACAGGGCAAAATCCTCAGTATGGAGTTGCAGGAGTCAGTGAGCAGGCTGTGGCGCATCAGGGAGGATGAAGGGATCAGGACCAACACAGCAGCCCTGTGGAGATGAACACCTTAATCCCCGCACCACAGCACAGAGGCAGCCGGAGTCTGTGGCCCAGGTCCCAGCTGGGGTTCCCCATGGCACCAAGGGCATCACCAAGCTGCAATGAGCGCCCAGCTACTGGGCAGGTGGAGCACAGAACCCATAGGGAGACACTTACAGAGCTGGTTTAGATCAATCTGGAGAAGAAAGACCAAGGAGGCTTTCTCAGCTACCTGCTCTTTTCAGGTACCCTGGGAAGTGCAGGAGAGGACACAGTCAGGATCTCCCTGCAGCTACACATAGAAAGCACAAGAGATCTTTGCTGCACCAAGAGCAGGACTATGCTTCTCATCATTTTCCCAGGAGATGAATCCTGTGTTATTTTACAATTTTCTAGAAATTGCTGTCATATTAGAGAAGATGCAAAATAAAATCACAAAGGTGTTTTGTTCTCTAAAACATAAAAAAAATTCCCTTAATTTGAAAAACTGGACATGAAATAGTCAAGAAAGAGCACACAGCATTAGCCACTTTGGGGTTCATTTCTAAAGTTTTTTCTGTGCTTCATTTAGCAGATGAGAGGGATTCTGTGTTTCTTAGATCTGAAGTCTCATTCATCAGAAAGCATACATCCCTCTAGAACTGCTTCCCAGATTGCAACATTAACTTAAAGAATCTTTGCTGGAATTCTACTTAATGTTGCATATATCCTTCCACCTTTCCTGTAAGCCAGAGCACCTTTGATCAACGTGATCAGGATATCAACTCATGAGTCCCCTGCCAGTGTGAGGCCACCTGACAAAATACTGGTGACATGCAGAAACATTTTTGAAGTCCTGACTGCCTCAGTAATGGACCTCTATTATGAGTTAGCTTGTCAGGGCACTTATGGGGCAGACATATTCCTTCTGGACAATCTGGTGAGAAAAGGAGATATTAATCACCTCTGAGTTTATCAGTCTCAGTACATACATTTTTCATGCCATAAAACTCTAGAAATACTTATACAAACACATCAGTGAAATGAAACTCATCTAACTGCTGGTTTCATAGTGAGACTAAATATAATGGGAAGCAAGTGATTTATGGGGTGACTGAATGATGGACATAGCTGCTCAGGACTCTCCAACTCATTAAGGAGACATTTCTTTGGGAAACTGAGCAGGCTGAAGAGAAAGCTGCCTAGAAGTCAGGAACTGGATCGCTGTGTAGTTAGGTTCAAACAGAAACAGAGAGCGTTGGCAGGACCCTCCTGCTCCTGTGACAGCACAAGGGAGCAGCGTGGCATGAAAACTGACAAACAAGCAGGCTGGCCAGTGTCTCCCGAGAGCAGAGAAAAAAATCAATAAGTTCCCATCAAAACATTTCCTCAGAATCAGAAAATGTTTTTCGTATGGAAGGTTTTCAGTGGTTCTTCCTACAGTGCCAAGCCATTAAATTTGTCATATGTTCCCTCACTGTTTAAAAAAAAAAAAAATCCGAAAGGCATTTATTGTAGTTATTCCCTGCTCTCCTTCTGTTTTTACCCTCCCTTCCTGGATCTTGAGGTTGAACACCACTCTGTATAAAAAGATTCATAAATTTTAATCAGAGGAAATACATGGGGAAGGAGAGCACAGTTAATGACTGCTTAGAGAAGGATCTATTTTATGGGAAATTAAATTATTTCATTACATTATTATTATAAGTTGTTAAAATTAAAATTAATTTTCATAATTATTGTAGCAATAATAAAAGAATGTCAAAATGTGTTGTCTTTGCAGTTTTTTAATATAGCATGAAAACTTATATCAGGAAAAATGGTCTCTTCAATACCAAGATGTGGTTTTGTGCTAAGAAAACCAGAATTTTTACGTAGATGCTCATGAAAACACGATGATGCCCAATAGTCAGGAAAATACCAAAAGTGTATTTGGCAGGGACTACCACACATTTCAGTTAAAAAAGCTATTAAATAGTGGATTTATACCCCTTTCTACACAGCCAATCAGAAGAAAATCTTTACCAATATTCTGGAAAAGAAAAACAGTATCAGAAAGCCTATAGAACAAAGCAGAGTAAGAAATAAAATATTCTATTTTCATTTACTTTATTAATAGTGCTATTTTATAAATCTTCTGTAGTAAAGAAAAATAGCCAAACCACAAGAAACTTTTTTTTTTTTTACTCATTAAACACTATTCTCACTTAAATTCTGATCCATCAAACCAAGTGATAGCTACAGTTAGCAAGAACTCATCCTCCTCATCCTTGGAAAAATATTTCAGTCCTATAGAGTCATCTTTTTTGTTACTGTACATAGAGCGTTATGTTCATTTACATTGCCACACACAAAACCCTGTTTGCACTGGGAAATCAATTTGCAGAGAACGCATGTTATGATGCACAGCTAGAGAAAAAAGAGCATGGCACATCAGACAGAGTCATCCTGAAAGAGGTCTGTTTCTACAGTTTGTCTCAGTAGTGAATAAAGATCGACTAAGGAAACCCTTCTATTTATAAATGGCATGGTATTAATTTCTAGACCAGAAAGTAAGAAATATTTCCGGTAGAAATATCCATCCAATATTTATAATGTCATTGTTTGCTGACAGAAAATACTTTAAGACAAGATAGGGTGAAAAAGATACAATATTAGGATTCATGGCAGAAAGGAAAAAAAAAAGAAATAACAAAAAAAAAAAAAAAAAAAA
>VXBC01009550.1:135792-151070 GCA_013399945.1 Ploceus nigricollis
AAAAAAAAAAAAAACAGAGGCAGAGAGAAAGAAAGAAATGAAGAAAGAAATGCATGGATGATTTTAACAAAGAAAATAACAAAAGGACAACTGGCAGCTTGTTATGCTACTGTAAACAGACAAATCTCAAGCGTTCAGGCTGAAAATCCAGTTGCTCTGCAACAGCACATGGTATCTATGCTTATAGTTTGCATTTCCACTGAGATCAGACTCCATTTTTTCTTTCCTAAACTACATTTTCAAATCTTAAATGTGACTCCTGTGTCTTACATCATTTTCCAAAGAAAAGAGGGGATACTAAGGGAAAGGTTCACACTTATATAGTTGGTTTGTTTGCTGCTTAGTTTTCCAAATTTAATAACTAAAAATTATCTTCCTGCAATTTCAGCATTGCAAAGTCATCTTATAAAATTCTTTTTCATCTGTTAAAATCTGATCACATGGTGAGAGTACAAACGCAGTCAGTTCAAATCAGATTATCTCAACTCAAATCAGTTAATTCAAATTCACAAGCTGCTAATCTGACCTGAGAATAGGATGATGGAATAGGGAGGACCTTGAGATAGGACATTTTTAATGGTCTCTTCTGACTACAGAAGTTCTATGTATTTGAAAATATAACAGCTTGGACCTAGCATGCAAGGAGTATTTGCATTTTGCGTATGGTACTTCTTATTATTCAGAGAAGAAATTGGAATTATGCAGACAAATTTAGGAATAATTAGTCCTCAATGTAAATGTGCTTGTGTCGGCAGCTACAAAGACTGTTGTTCCTAGCACCTTACCTTCCATGATTTTATGACCCCAAACGCATCAAGGATTTTTATTATTTAGCTGAATTCAAACTGACTCCCAAAACTGCCCACTCCAGGTCTATGTCAAAATCCCACTGTTCCCAGGCAATGCTGATGTTGGCCTTTAAAATGTACAATGGAAGAGAAAACACCCTGAGAGAGAAGTGTAATTTTTCCATCTTATTCCCACAGAATAAAATAGAAAACAAATACACTACCAGCATCATTTTATGATGACAGTTCCAGTTCTGCCACTTCTGGGGTACTTAATACCTATCCACCTAATTAATCCAGCAGGTTAAGGGAATAAATAAACACATGGGGGGAAAAAAGCCTATTTGCACTGGACGTCTTTGTGTTTAAGCTAACCAACACAAAAGGTAAGAATGCAAACTTTATTCAATATTCTGAACATAAGAACAGTTAATTTAATTTTCTTAGAATTTTGAGATTTGAGAAAAATACAGTTCTATCTTATAGAAACAATTATAATGATTTTAATGGGGTTTTTTTTTTTCCTGTGTTGAATGTAGTATGAAGCACTGAAACTATCAAGTTACTTAGGCCATCTTAATCTAGAAGAATTTCAGGGAGGGAGCTCTTGGTTCCAATTTCATTCTGCCAAGTCTACTGGAGCTGAATTCTTTGTCCATAAGATGACCAGTAGAATTGTTATCTAAGCTGGACATATTCTCCTTATTCTTGACAATATGCCAGAAGAAATAGAATTGAATGGAAAAAAAAGAAAAAGAAAACAAAACAAAACAAAACTAACAAAACTTAACAGAAGAAATCACCTCAAGCAGAAACACTCCCATAATAATTTTATGTTTAGCTTTAGAATCACACTGAACCAGTAAAATTTTGGAGCTCTCCATGTATCTTTGAGTTTCACTACTACAAAAACTTTCTATTTAAGTATCTCCATAGTTACCTTTCAGTCAAATGTAGCAATGCAAGACAGAAAAAAATCATTAAAAAATGCACATTTACTCTATGATCACAATTCATTGATACTGCAACAAGGCAATGTCTTACTGTATTTTCCTTTTTTCAGTCCATGACCTTGAAATGCAGTTTCCATAAAGAATGAAGTATTAATATAAAGAGTCCTTGCATTGCAAAGAGCATTTTCACTATCAATATTTTCCTGTCTGACTCAACAGTAAAACATCATTTGACATCCCACTGAAATCGGTTTTATAATACCCATATATATCTGTAGCCTTTCCACAGAAGAATTTCTGTGTGGATAGAATATTCTGCAGTGCTAAGAACAACTAATAACTTCTGATATTTTTGAAGAAGTTTAAAACCTTTGTAATCAGAGAGCAGATAGAGCCATTTTTTTTTTGCATCTTATTTACTTAAAGCAATATTTTGATATAAAGCCCTACTTGAAAAATTTTTATTCATATGATCAAATCAAAACCAAGATATCTAGGACTGACTCCGCTAATAATGGCAAATACTGCAACACCGGCTATTGAAGCAGCAGAAAATAAGAGACCAGAAGTTGGAGTTCTCCGAAACATGACCAGTTTCTAAATAATTTTACACTTATTGCCAACTGCAGTTCTGAAGGGAAAGATTGGTATGATAGTTAATGGTTTTAGCCTTTAAGTGGTGATTTAACATTGAGGCACACTGGTCCAGCTGAAAGCGTGCAGAAGCTTATCTGTCATTAATTTGAAAGGCAAAGGGTCTTGCAGCTACTGAATGGTAAAAAAAAAATCCACAAAGGCAGTGCTACACTATAGCTAAGGGACAGAACACAATATTAGAAACACACTGTTTCTAATATTCCATTAAAGTTTATGACAAACTTTGTTTATTGTCCTTTGCACTCTCATTTTCTCTGGAAAAAGTATTTTCCTTGTCAAAGTTCATACCCAGGAATTAAGAATTAATATGACTCAAAATCCTGTTGAGTTTCAGGTGGGGGAACATTGAATTAATGGGGGAACATCTCACTCTGGTAACAAACTCAGATTGCTTCTAATAAAACATGAGTTGAGAAGAAGACTAATTAGTTGACTAATCTGAAATGAATAAGACTTCTTTGTCAAATAATAGAAGCCATAGGAAGTTCTGTCTCAAGAGGCCTCAATGGCATAGACCAGTGTACAGTAATTTTCTTAGTGCAAGGAAGTAGTCCACGCTAAAATAATGACTATTTACTTTAAAAAAAACCCCAAACAACAAAAATATCACCCTAGCCCCAGTCAAAGACACTAAAGAAGAAGCCTGAGGAGATTCATTATTGAGTATGGTAGAGTCACTGGTACCTATGTTGCCAGCAGCAGGGTGCATATAAGGAATATATTTCATTTCAGTAGAAGAGGTGCTGAGACAAACCAACAGCTGGTCTGTGCACTTCCTCTCCAAATAAAAGTGTGTATTTTGGCTAGGAACTAGGTGCACTCAAGTGCTGTGAACCTGAAATCTTCCTTTTTTTTTTTTTAACTAAATCAGTATTCCCAAAGGCATTTCTCCCTCTTTCTTCTTTCAAGCTCTCATAACTCATCTCCTGTGTAGAATACATGAAGCGGTTCAAGAAAACTTACATGGTGATTGAAAACAGAATGGCAAACACATACCTACAAATTGAAGAAAGCTATGACAGATTTTAAGCTGCTAATGCATCATGTTCTTTACAGGATGGGACTTGAAATAAATGTTCCACTTAGTAAGGAGCTTTACTTATCTCAAATAACTGTATCATGACCACTTTGAAAGTGAGAAAGGGGATGGAGGAAAAGCAACACAATTGATTTGGAAAGATCACTTTCAACAAAGGGCAGCAAATTTATTGGTGTACTATACCTTTTGGTTTTGAGGGGTGTTGTAGGGAGACACTATTGAGAAGTGAAAATGAAATTCTGAAAATGAGTCTTTAAAAGGTGGATAAATATAAAGTAAAATGGGACTTTAGGGTTTTTACTTCAAACAGGCCAGATATTCAGGGAGTTAGTCAAGTTGAAATTCAGAAAATTAAGTCTCTTATCTGGACACACAGACTGCAACACAGGGCACAAAAGTAGGGAGTGACATGGACTCAGCTACTCAACAGTCAAAGTACTGAATATTGCTCAATATCACCCATTCAGTGCATAAAGATTTTCTTTCCCACTATTAACTTAGATTACAAAAACATAAATACCCTGTCCCTTCATCAGCACAAGCCACAAGAGCAGGTTTATAATTTTGATATCAACAAACCTATGTTTTTCTTCTCTCAAATAACCTTGTTAATTCCCTTAAAATATGAGCTAAAATATGCAATATTGTTTCATTCATCTGTGAATCACTGCAGGATTCTTCATAGCCAGTGCAGAGCCAGTGTAATGGCAGAGATCTGACTCTCTTTGTCAGCAGCTTCTGCGCGGCATCCCAGCTGCTGCTCTCAGCTCCTGTGTGAGCCTCTTTACACAGGAGTGTAAAGTCATTCAAGTCAATAGTCACGTAACATAAAACTTTAAATATGTATTAACAAGCTTCTCACACTACAGAACTCCTTCAAAAACTGTTTCAGCTTCTCAAATGTCTTAAAGACATTAGCACAACATTACAGTAAGGTGCACTTGTTTAATAGTCCTTCAGTGTCTATTGGAAGGACTGAAGGCCCAATAGACCTGGTCCTACTGGTCCTTGACTTGGGCACATATTGAAAATTCTGAGGCCACTGTGCCAAAGAATTCTTTGAGCTAGTTATATATATGTTCTGTCAGTTAAAAAAAAATATAGGAAAGAATCAGCTTTATTATGATCTAACCATTCATCTCATAATAATTATTCATCTAAGTATGGGGGTTTTTTTCAAATAAATCAGTTTACTGGCTACTGGGTTCCAAATTCAAATGAACAAATGGCAGATCCAGATCATTTGGTAAGTTTATAATTCATTCATTTCCAGATGCAAATCTACTGATTCACTCACCCAAGATCTTCCTCTGTGCTAACAGAGCAGCGTCACAGTTATGCCAGCTCATGCAATACAAGTACTGCCCACCTCAACAAGTTCACAAAGAATAATTAAATTTTGCTTTTTTTCTTTTCCCATCAAACATGAGGAAACATAAAACATGATAAACACCATATACAACTCCACATACTACCTTTTCATCCAGACTCTGAACTGCTGCATTTTGCTTTGAATCTCATTAGATAATATTTTATTGTAACATTTTGGATTTATTTTATTAATGGAAGAACCAGCTATTAGCAATTTCGCCTATTTTGTCACTGATTAATTATGGTCTTTTCAGTGTTCTCAGAATTTCACACAAAAGGCTAAAATAACTTGAACTCCATTTGGCATCCAGGCTGTTAAAACCCTTCCATTTTCAGTCTTTTAATATACATGACATCATTTTTTATATTAATTTTACAAACATAGAATACATGTTACATTTTTCCAATGCCTATAGCAATTACCTTCAGTTCAGTAATAGTTTCTCTTACTGAGCTGCATGAACATTATTCAAACTGAAGTGCTCCAAATCCTAGCTCTTGTCACTAATTCACATGATGATTATTTTCCTTCCCGCTGGCGCCTGTTGGTTTTAAACCCTACATCAGTTTTGATTCACAATTAAAAAGAATTAATGTTCCTTTGGGACTTTAAAAAATTATATTCTTTTCCTTAAGCTATTTACTTCATTTATTTTATTATTGATAGTTCATTCTCTTGAGAAATTCAGAGACAAGAAATCTGATGGATCTTCTATGCTGTCTGGATTTGACTGGTCATTTTGAGCCTCTGCACAATGGAATCTTCCAGATAGCTTCCTACAAGCTGCCTTTATAGATAAAATGACCAATTGGTGTTTTTTAATTATCAAAGCTAAAAAATAATAAACATTAGTGATTTTTTTAAAATTATCAAACCTAAAAAATAATAAACATTAGTGATTATAGGCCTTCAGAGAAGATGAAAAAGCAAATGTTTCTGTATTCCAGAGCTCAGGAGGAAATAATGTGAATAAGATTGCTGATGCTGTGAAGAAAATTAGTTAGAAATAGGCTGCATGCACACCATGTACCAGCACAGGGCAGGTGCTTTTGCTGTATTGAATTTGGAGAACTGTATTGATTCACAAGTGGTGCAGAAGAAAGGCAGTGGGTCACACAAGCTGCCTCCATGGCGAGCAAGCACAAATTTAATACTATGTCACTATCCATATGCATTTTAGAGATAAGATTTTGAAAATTAATTCATTGACTAATTAAAACAAAAAAATGTGTCTGATACTTTTGCCTGGAAATTGGACTTTCTCACTCTCTGAATTCTAACTTTATGATCCTGAAGGGAAAAACAGGACATTAGGATGAGTACAGTTACTAAAGAAAGCTCTAAATGCTAGTCAGAGTGCGTGACTCTAGGAATGCCACCAAGATTTTAATTATTAAAAAGAAATTGCTGAATTCTCTCACATAAAAGACAGTTCCCTAGATCTAAATAGTCCCCATTGAAGTAGCATGATTCAATAGCCCCCATCCTGCTTTTGTGCCACAAAGTAATCAGGAAAAATCTACTATTTGGAAGAGAAAAAATACAGTTTCTGCTGGGAGAACTTTTTGTTGAGAAGTACCTCTTTAGACATGCAGGCCATACCTAACTGTACTCTAATGGAGACTGATTTATAAGTGGAGCACAGACAAGTAGCCAGAATGATAAAAATATATATTAAATACTTCCTAGATTTGTCACATATCTCCTAAAATCATACATTCTTGGAGATAGAACGTACAACCTATTTTTTGTAAATATTATTTAAAAAATCAATGATAACATTTAGTAGACATATATTACTATTTCTCTATCATAGTCTGGTCCCAAGTGCCACAACATGAAATTTAGACAGCTTTGGAAAGAAAGCTATTGTAAACATACACAGACTGAGAATGTCGTTTCCCTGGCAACCAAAAGATCTGAGAACTCATTCCTTCAGGTTGCAATTCTGATTATGAGCTTCCACATCTGCTTGCATAGGAATGGGACACCTGGGATTATATTTCTAGAGCGATGAGTGAGAAATTAGAAGACAATAGACATTACATAGCTAATTTTGTGCAGTGATGAAAATTAGTCTTCTGTTGTTCATTGTCATGGACCACCCAGAATATCTGAGGACACCAGTATTCATACCCGGATTAAGCATCCAGCCTTTTCCCTACTTACCTTGACAGGAGCAACACCTGTAAGAAAATCAGTGCAGATGCCCTCCTGCTTTGTGCTAACATGGGTTAATGGATTATTTTGTTAGGGAGACTGTAAGCAATCCTTTCTGTTAAAGCAATATATAATCCAGAGAAAGGAGGAAATATTGCACATTAGATGGTGATCAGGAAAGAGCAGGTATTTCTGTTGGCTATTTCCAAGAGCAACAGGTGCAAAAAAAAAATTCATTTCCTGTAAAATTTTATTTTACTCTCAACATGAACAAAGCTACAACTCAGCTGGCTTAGATGGAGGGAATTACTGCAGCAGGATGCTTTTATTCCCTAATGTCTTCTCTGCAAATACTCAGTGTTTGCTATATGCAAATGACTTTTTATAGAGCTGTCACACCAGCAGGGTTATTTTGTTCAGCCCAACATCTACAGGCAAACTACCTCAGCTAGGCTGTGACTAGTATGTCTGAGGAGTAAGTGAATTTTCAACACTTGTATTCAACATAACTGACTCACTCACACAGTCCTACATTAGATCACCTGAAGTTATTGGATTTGTTATCATAATTAAGTTTATTATAATTAATGACTTTTGTGAAAAAAAAAACCAATTTTTGAAGGGGTTGTGGGTTGGTTGGTTGCCTCCAAGATCATTTCATTTTCTTTCGTGAGGAAAAATGAATGGAAACATTACTACAGTATTGCTCCTTTCCCTACTAAATGTGTTCTGCTACTGTCTGAACACCTTTTTGTTGTAGATTTTTAATGTTGAGAAATGTGGAGTAAGTTTTTGTATACATAACCAGAATTATCCAAAGAAACTGTCTTGTGAAGAGTAGTATCCCTAAAAGCCATCAAGGTTTGCTTTTTAATTTCTTTTACTTCTTTTAGTCCAATTTATAACATTTTACTAAGAGTTTTTAAAAACTGAGGCTAAAAAATATTCATGATAGCACCTGTGCAATTTTAGCAGCAAGTTTTCTAACATAGACAGCCTTCAATGCGCTCTACCAAAACCAAAAGATGAACACCACACACCCCACCCCCCAAAAATCCTCATGGATTTACAGCCTGATTTAACATTGCTTTGAATTTGACTCAAGTAAAAGCATATCCTCAAGTTTTCACCTACCTTCATGCTCAGACTGACTGAAAATTTCAGACTTTTCAGAGTAAGAAATGCATTCAAGCTTTAACCATCAGTACTGGGTAAATTATCACTTACCACTCTACTTGATGGCACACATTGAAACTGAATACTGAGCTTCTTTCCATGCAGCAAACACAAGTGGAGCCTTGCACACAAAGCCCAAAGTTTACCTACCTGAAGGTGAATATCAAGTAGTTTTTCTTTCTCTGGTCATAAATACAAATTAAAGACTTACAATGAGAAATATAGCTTCCCATTATACAGACTACCCATCAGTGCTAATAGAAGCAAATAAGATTTTTTTTTTACAGCAGAATAAATATTTTGAAAATTTGAGTGCTTCACATTATGCACCAAACTTTGCTGTACATTCTCGAGATTTGAATCTCCAGAATTTGTTTTGTTGAGCAGTGTAACTCATATCAACGTGTGAGGAAAACCAGCTAAATTCAAAATTTCTAGGCAAGCCTGACCCAAAATGTTCGTAGCCTCTCACACTGAGCCCTCTTATCTGCATGTCACTTACATAACACTTCATAAGCTATAAAAACACAAATTCAATCAACAGTAAAAATTTAACACCTCTGTTCTTTATTTCTCATCATTTTAAATCCCAGCTCTCAACTATACTATCCAAAAGTGTAGGCAGACTTGAAAGGAAGAAAAAAAACCAATTCTTAATAGGAATGCCCTTAAGGAACAGGATGACTGTTATGTTGTCTTAACATATTAAGCAATTTGAAAGGAAGAAAATAGTTCACTGTCCTCATTTCAGCTGGGATAAAGTTAATTTTCTTCCTAGCAACTGGTACAGTGCTGTGTTTTGGATGTAGTATGATCATGATGCTGATAACAAATTGATGTTTCAGTTGGTGCTGAGCAGTGCTTACCCGAAGTCAAGGACTTTCCTGTTTCCCATGCTCAGCCAACCAGGAGGTGCAGAAGAAGCTGGGAGGGAGCATGGCCAAGACAGCTGACCTGAACTGGCCAAAGGGATTTTCCACACCACAGAATGTCATGCCCAGTGCATAAACTGGGAAGGCTCAATCACTGCTCAGGGACAGGCTGGGTATTGGTCAGTAGGTGGTGAGCAGTGATTTTGTGCATCAAGCATCTTTCTGGAGTTTTATTACTCTCTATTCGTTATATCTATTTTCGTTACATTATTGTTGTTGGTTGTGGTTATTGTTGCTGTTATTCTTATTATTAAATATAATTTATTATATCTATTATATTGGTGGCAGTAATTGTGACCATGCAACTGCAGAGCACATATTTGCTAGCTGGGTTTAAACCACAAAAAGTTCAATCAGCTTGGGNAACTTTTGGTATTAAAAATTTATTTCTATATTAATGTAATGTAATATTTTTATCATATATAAAAATACATATCAATATATACATTGCAAAGTTCTGCTCAGACCTTTATTCGATTATATTAATTAAGCTGAGAGAAAGTATTTTTTTTACTAGCAGGAAAGAGCAAGAGGAGTACTAACTAGTAAGGGAATATTTAAGATTCTTGGCACATTAGACAGACGGGCACGCATTCGCCTGGGGAACACTGAAGTCTAAGCTGAAATCTGGGAAAACTACAACGTGTTATAAAATGAATAAGCGTTACGATGGCAAGAAATACCCTCTGGGTGTTCCCTTGCCAGCACTGGGGAAAGCATCCCAGGCCCCTCCAGCCTTGGAAGTAAATCATACACGAGTGTGGTTAGAAAAAAAACCAGATATATTGTCCTGCTTCAGAATACATTTATCAGATATAGGACTTTCACCTGCAGTACTTTTCATCTCAGGTCTCAAATAATTTCACTGTATCACCTCCATCCCTTCCTAAATACAGAACACGCTCATTTCTCAGTTTTCCAGTGGCACTGGTTTGGTTGATTTTCTAGCATGATCTGGCATTTATGATATAGATACCCTATGAATTTCTGTGCTGGATATTAATTCTTCTTAGATAACTGCCCCCCACCCCCCACCTTTTGTTGTCTACAGTATCCTGACATTTTCGTGTCACCATCTTGTTAGTGATGCCACAGGTGAAGGTGGGTCATCTGCACAAACATGAGTCTGCCTTTTTATTCTGCAGCAACCTGAAACTCCTCATGTTGTTAGCTCGTTAGCTGTGCCACAGGTCAGGGTTAGCCACCTGCATGCAAACCCTAATCCATAGCTCAAACAAGTTCCTGGATTTTAGAAGCAAATAAAGTCAAGCTTTGTATGTGTCCCATCAAAATTAGGACTTTAGGGTTAGCAACGGATGAAGTGTTAGTGACAAATGCTTACTTTTTAATGACTTTTCTGATAATTAGTAGCCTTATGCAGGAAATATCAAAAGATTCAACACCTCAGTGCAGTCATTCCTACAATAGTTTGTTTTCCAGCAGATTTGTCTTACTCGGTCCTGCAAAAAAAAGTGCTGTGCTATCCACTTTCCTGCTTAAACACGATTTCCTTTAGTTATACCAAGTGCAAAGATCCATCTAATGAAAAGGTCTGTTCACATCATGCTGAGTATGGAACATGCCAAACAAGCAATGCTGTTTTGCAACCTTTGGATTTAAATTTAGGGGTGGTTTCTAATGTTTTGGTGACTGCAATCTGCTTGCTTCAGAATTTCTTCAACCCATTTCATTGTACTGCTAATAACATTTCTTATTACAAGCTGAGAAAGTCTCATTATTTAGAGCGCAATGTTTAACTACAGTTTTGGTTTTCATATCATTTTAATCATCTAGCCTCATTTTCTACCAACATGTGGACAAAAACCTCAACCTGAAGTTAGAACTAGCACGTTCAACAAATTTGGTAACAAACAACCAAAATAAAATCCATGGACATGGCAGGAGGTATCACTCAACTGCTGTTGTCACTGGGCAAGAAGAAGAATAATTATTTGCATACATACATCATAGCTGTCAAATCCTATGCAAGCTGTCATAACAGCTACTATTGTTGCAGAAAATGAATAGGTGAATTTCTTCTTTTGAAGTGTATCTTTAGTTCCTTCCATACACATTTTTCTTTAGATTCAAGGCCTGAGACATGGGATAAAATGAGGTCCTCAACTTCAGCAAATCATTCTAATTCTTCATATTCAGGAAGACTGAAGGTGAAGCAAGTCCACCAAAGAGATGACCACAAAGAACTTTGGTGTTACAGACATCTAATTAACCATTAAGTTCTTGAATTCTCAAAGGGACAGTATCTGACATCTTAGTCACCAAAAATACCAAGTCTAGAACATTCACACTACTGCATACAATTTTTCAAGACATACTTGCACATAAAAGGCAGAAAATATCCACTTGTTTATTCATGTTGGAAAAGTACAGCTCAGGCTGCCAAGTTACTCTTCTAATAGGCTTTTTTTGTGGTTTGATATTTTTGTACAGCTTTATTAGATGTCTTCCCCTCTACCCTCGCTTACTATCATAGTCCAATTTTCTCTCATCAGGTTCTTTTAGATATTTAGATATTTTTAGATACACCTCTAGGATTCAGTTGGTCACACATTATACACATATTTTTGCTACCTATGCACACCTTGATAGACATTTTTAATTTTGCTAATGTGATAATATTAATTATACAAACATTTGTTTTGTTTTAGTGTACTGTAACATCGTTTATCTGATGTTAGAAGGTTGTAGTTTGGTAGGAGGAGGGAAGCTGCCTGTTATCTTTGCTCTAGCTGCTGTGCTCTGAGTTGGGTTTAAACTTCTGCAAAAGAAGAAGATGGTAACTTGCTTGAGATGGCTGAGCACAGGTAATTGCAAGGTTTTTTGAGAGAACAGATTGAGGAAGCACGGAGAGAAGATAGGACAGACGGTGTTAGCCCAAGTAAGGAAGGCTACATAGCACTAGCAGAGGTTTAAATACTTTATATAGACTTGCTTCTTCAGTTGCTGTAACCTTCCCTCTGTAGTACTTTAGTGTACAAGAACCTAATCATTTCTTTCCAGTTTACACAAAAAGTGATTCCAAAGATGCTAGAGTGACTGAGTAGGAAACTCTTTCTTCATTTTTCCAATCTAATGGTGTAAGATCTATGAGTTAGCAGCATGCCTAGTCCTTGAGAAAGGGCTAGATTAATTGTGGAAATTTCTATCAAAGTTGATGAGTACCTAAAAGGAAGCCTACAATATCATTCTGGGCACTCCGACAATCACCCATAGTGTCTGTAGAGTTTTCTCCTGTGCCTACCTTTTAAAATTTTTATTTTTGAGCTCCACATGGAAAGCTTCTCAAGGCTTTTCATTTTGGAAAATCCATCATGCTGGATGGAGTTTTCTTTATAGTTTGATAAAAAGGCATGGAGGCATGTCTGGTAACTACAAACTTCTATAAATTTTTGGGGTCTTCTTGTTCAAAATTCCATTGCTTATGGTTCAGTGAAGATCCATAACCAGGGCAAGCATTTCTGAGCTAGTAAACCTCATCACATCATTCACAAAAATACAGCCTCTGACATTGCATTCGACTTTGTATTTCATACTTTGTATGAAATCTAATATTTGTATTGTTTTGCACATATTCTTATTCTGCCACCACAGAAGAGAGTCATGTTAATTCACCTGCTTTGTTGATCAGCATTTCCCAAGTCTTAAAGAGACAAACCAGCTTTGAGTACACATTTCAGATGTTGAATATAAGTAATAGAATATTTCAAAAGAACCTACATACTCCATCCTATTAAAGCCTGAAATGTCATCTTTTTTTTAAGAACGCAGATGGTAAATTTAAAAATTGTTCCATTATGACTAGATTTTACTATCTGGCCAAATTGTTGCTGTCAAGGTTATTAATCAAGGTAGAAAGAACTGCACTGTACAATTACACAAGGGTCGGTAGAGGTGAATTCTTTTTCTCTGTCATTATTTTTGCTTCAAATACTGCAAATGACAACACACAATGTGTATCACTGTCTAATTAAGTGATTTTAGGGGCTCAGTAGCATCCCATCCCTAGGGAAGGGAATTAGATGACCAACTGGTTTATTTTGTGGTTCATCACTGTGCATGCTGATTTCAGTGCGTCCTTATAAAAAAATGCAACATCCAAAGATAATGAAACAGTGTGTTTTTTCATTGAAATAAACAGAAGACGTTTTTCATAGAAGAATAGGCTGTAACTGCCATCTGATGTGGGAGGAAAGGGACTACAAACTTCAATCCAGCTGCACGCAACCCTGAAAAAAAGGCAGAAACTATATTAGAAAGCCAAGAGTATGCCTTTCTCTTATCATTTTAATAAAGCTCCATCTGTACCATACTTCAACAGTCGCAGAGATCATTTCTAAAGGGACAAGAATACCACCTACACTGGCAGAAGCAAAACATAAAATAATATCTGGAACCTTAAATCCCTCTCAGGTACCTAGTTTGAGGCAGTCCAATAGCCATCCTTCCCAAAGAGAGAGGCAATAAAACTAGAAGGAAAAAATTAAAATATGCATTGAAACAAAAACAGGGGAAAAAATGAAAAAAATACAGCGTTATTTTGCTACTTTCACTATAAAAACGGTGAACTCCTGCATGCTTATGTTCTAAAACATGCTTCAGTAATGAAGAATAACTTAACCAACACAAAGATAATGAGATATCAAAAGCAAGAAGTTAATGCAGGAATTCAAAGAACCTTGTTGTATCTAAAATTCTTTGAAGTTTACTTAAGAAAATGGTATCTGGTCCCCTATTGATACCCAAGTGATCTTTCTTCTCAAAACTGAAAGTCACAAAAAGCGTCTTTTCCTTCTTTTCCTTTGTGAAACCCTAAACCTGCCCATTTACTGATTCTAATATAAACATGCATATTTCAGTTTCCACCCCTGGGTCTACATAAAAAGCAGTGTAAAGAAATTTCAGAAATGAAGCACAGGCCATTTTCCAAATAAACTAGGGGATTTATTTGCATAGGTATCCAAATGTCTGTATCAGCTGGTCAAAATATTTTTTGCTGTTAAAGATAGTAATACCTAGTATTACTATCTAGTAATATTTTATTCTAGTACACCAAAATGTTTTACTTATTAACCTCTATTTCACTCTGAATTATTTCAATGATACGTAATGCAAAAGTCTGGTACAGAAATAAAATCATGTCTTCCATAAATATTTTATAAATAAGTATATTACTTATATACATATACCCCAGAGCTAAATAATTTGCCATGTTAACAAACCTCTCTAGGAAGAAAGGGCTTTCATTTAGCAAAAAGATGGGTGGGACCATAAACTCTGACACTTCAACCACTTTAACTCATGACAAATAAACAAGACCTTCTCTCCCATGTCACTTTTACAAGGATTTGCCTATTAATTATTTTCAGCAAAAGAATTTCAATGAGTTTTTTTTGTACTAATTTGATTTTTTAGTGTCACAGGTATAGTAAGCAAACCGAAAATCTAAGTATTCAACTGAATTGGAGGAATGAGTAAATGAATACATGAGTACTCTACACAACAAAGCTGTTCAAACATTTATTCATTTGTCTTTTTCATAGTCTCTCTGTCTTAAACTATGAACTAAAGTTTTTGTCATCCCAGATATTAAAGACTTAGTTTTACCTCTGTATGAATGCCAGTAATCTTCATTTAAATTTAATTTTTCCTGACAGCATTTTCATAACATTAAGAACTATTTTATGGTTCTATAAATATTTTATATGTTTTACAGCAATATTTCCTAGTGAGTGATTTCTTATGTGCTCTCCACNAAAGTTCAATCAGCTTGGGCTGAGTATATGAATAGTTCAAATATTATGTCTAAATCAGGATATGTGTCTCAAGACACATAAAAAGAGGTACTCTTGTAAGAGCAAAAAGATTTTTAAAGATTGTTTTTCAATGCACAAACTTTGAAAGTCTCAAATAAAACCAGGGACATCTAACACTGAATATATTAATACATATTTTAATATTTATATTTTGTTAGATATTTATACTATATAAACTTTTGGTATTAAAAATTTATTTCTATATTAATGTAATGTAATATTTTTATCATATATAAAAATACATATCAATATATACATTGCAAAGTTCTGCTCAGACCTTTATTCGATTATATTAATTAAGCTGAGAGAAAGTATTTTTTTTACTAGCAGGAAAGAGCAAGAGGAGTACTAACTAGTAAGGGAATAT
>VXBC01009550.1:166225-212433 GCA_013399945.1 Ploceus nigricollis
AGGCTTCCCCCCCAAAAAAAAAAAAAAAAAAAAAAAAAAAAAAAGGAGTGAAGAAAGAAACTGAAGGAAGTTGCACCAGCAGAAAAAAACAGATAAATAATAAAACTGAAGGGGATATTTCATAGCCTTCTTCAATGTAACAAGTGCTGGTGTGGCCTGCTGACTGAGGGTAGAGCAGTTTCTGTTGTTTATCCTGCCTTCACCAAGGCATGCAGCACTCTCTCTTTCAAAGTGCTCAGTGAAAAAATTATGAAATACAAATTACATTAGTGAATGGTGAGATGGGCTGGAAACTGGCTGAACTGCCAGGCCCAGAAGGGGATGATCAGTGGTGCAAAATCCAGCTGGAGGCCAGTCACTAGTTATGTGCTTCAGGAGTCCTTAACGAGGCCAGCATGGTTTGACCTCCTCATTGGTGACTCACGTGATGAGCAGAGAGCGCACCTGCAGCACCTCTGCAGATAACACAGAATTGGGAGCAGTTGCCAACACTTCAAAGGGTTTTGTAGCCATTCAGGGGATCTCAACAGGTTAGAGGAAAGACCCCCTTGAAGTTCAACAGAGGGAAACAAGGCACTGCTCCTGCAGGCTCCCAGTGCAACCGAAACCTTGGCACCTGCACCTGATACACTGGCAAATGAGCAGCTTGACAGCTGCTACTTCTTTCTCAAAGACCTTGGAAAACAGCTTTCCAAGGAGTAACTTGCCACTCAAGACCCAGCATCCCTAGGGACTCACTACAACATAAAATAGAGTAAGTTAACAACAGAATATTCTCAAAACAACCTGCTTTATTGTGAAATAAGTGATTACCTGTCATCTCAGAATACCACAGAGTCATGTAATCAGCTTTTCTAATTCATAGCACTGTATTGTGAGTGCTTAACTTCTAAGTAGTGCATTACATTTTATAATGGTAGATTAGACTTCCAAGACATTTTGATCTCGGAATAAAGCTTACTCCTTTTCATTCATAAACCTTTGTTAACTGAACACACACACCTTCTCAGATATTTCTATTTAAAAATCTGCATAGAGTGTATTCCACTTCAAGCGCCTAAGGTAAATTTATGTTATTTTGATTTCTGTTCTCTTCCTTCAGCAGGTAGTAAAATTCAAATTACCAAAAATATTTTTAAAAAATTATTTAAATGTTATACGGTTTTCCCCTAATATATAAAATTACATATATTTTACATATTTGTGGTGTTAGGAAAATGTTAAGAAAACATCTGTAATGCTTTAAAGGATAAGCATCAACTTTTATTTGTTGTCTAATTTTAAATTCAATATAAATGTGTAGTCAAAAATTTACATATAATTGAAGAGAGATTGCTTCAATGTAGTAGTAAAAACATTCAAGAAGATGCTATATTTTCCTAAAGAAGGTTAGAAGCATATATATTTTGAAGTACTAACAATGTTTAATTATATTCACATTGCAGTGCAGCTGAGTCTTTTATCACCTCTCACTTGGATGCCCACTCACTTGAGGGCATCACAATTATTTCATTAATAAGGGCATCATACTTATTTCATTAGCATCAAAAAAAACCACAGAAAAGCTGTCATGGAAACTCAAACCTTCAAATGGGTGATTAGTAAGTGATATTCAGGATATTTTATTTGGGTGTTCAGATTTACTATTATTTGAGTCTGATGCAAGCAGTACGGTTTATTATTACTAGTTTATGTAAAACACAAAGAGTTGTATTTATTAACATATTATCTTATATGTACTAATATGTTCATATCCACATATGCACAAAGAAGCTAAAGCAACAAATTTTCTCTGGTTTTCTAGAAAACCAACTGGACTGTACAGTCATATTTCAGAACAATATTTATTTAAGTACCCTAGTGCCAAGGGGATGAGATTCAACATTTTCTCACTCTCAGATAGTTTCAAAAGCATACAAAATAATAATTTAAAAACTCTATGCAGAGGAAAATTATAAATTAGAGTATGTAATTATGAAAATTTTTGGCTAGAATTGAATGAGGCTCAAATCCTTTTTCTGGCACTTTAGTATGCAAATTTGGGGTTGAAATCAATTGCAATTTTTTTAGACTTGGTGCTTTGGTAAATTCTGATGAGGAAATTTTCTTCCACCACTTTCATTTAACCCAACCTTTTAAAAGAAAATGTCTAGGTACATTTTTACTGCTGTCCACATAAAAAAAAAAAAAACAAAACAAAACAAACAAAAAAAACCCCCTACATTGGCTTCCTGGACTTTATATTTTGCAAGAAGAAATGCAGCAATCAAATTTAATGTAAAGAGAATTACTGAAGTCACAAATATAATGTGCAAAATCTCATAACTTTTAATGGGTATCATAAAGCCTTGTATGTACTCACCTTCTTCCTCACTGCCTATGCTTAGGAATAGTTAAGTCTATCATGGTGTCCTAACTGTAAAACAGTGACATAAATGTAATCCACTATTGCAGTAGTCCCAGATAAGTCAATTTATAACTGCCATTACTTCCAGTAATTGTCCTGGCCTTGCTTATTTTATGAGTCCATAAAGCACGTCAACTCCAGGTCTAAATGAAAATAAAAATTTTAAGTACTATAAATCATCTTTTGCTGTCTGTAATGAGATAAAGGAATCCCAGAAAAGCAAACTTTTGAGAAAAGTCTCTTCAAAGGAATATAGATCAGATTGTACAGCAGGCTGCTTCACTTCCTCTCTAATAACATATCCCACCTGCTAAATAGACTTGCTTTTTCTTCCAGTCGTTAATACTCCTGAATAAAGTCTCAGGAGTACATGTCAACATCTTGGGACTCTTTCCAAGGTAGATGAGGAAGACATAGAGGAAAACTGTGGTTGTTTTCAAGGTAGAAATCAGGATATCAAGTTCTGCATTGCTTGGTACCAGTAATTGAGGTAGAAATTTGCCATATAGTATTAAAATTAAAATAAACCCTCAACTAAGCAAAAACAGACAGAAACAATCTAGTAGTGGGTGGTGATGCTTTCCTTGAAACTCTTATTCCAGCTGACTCTCCAGCTAAAGAATGCTAAACATTCCAGAGACAGTGCATATGTGCATGTTACATGGAAAAACAAAACAGAATAAAATAATAATAATTTTTTAAAATCTAACAGTCATTGAGTGCTACTGTCCTTCATTGACTGACCAGGAGTAAGCAATAGTACTTCATTTACAGTCTTATTTTTATCACAGTTTAACTGAGCCTGGAACATGTCATCTAATCCAAGGACAATTGACATATGCCCCCTGAGAGGAGAATTTTCCTGGCCAGGAAGAGCCTTATCTAGTTTTCACTACCTCCAAGCAAACATAAAGTGCTGAATATTTTAAATAATTGGTAGAGGCAAGTAAAGCAAACAGTTATTGTCAGGTACAAGTACTAAAGAGTGAAAAACATAAGTGAACTCAGCCAAAAATAGTGTCAAGATTCTCATATGGTAAATTTTTGCAAGTCTTTCTACTTTTTTTTTTTAATAAGTTTTTTGGTCAAATTATAACTTACAAAAAGATTTCTGCAAATACACCACTTCACATAATAATATTTTAAAACCAAAATAAATATTAATGCTTGAAAATAAGAATTTTTAACACAATCACTTAGCAGGTCATCAGAATCAATTGATAAGTGAAAAGAGGCAAAAACATATACCACAATAAAATCATTTCCTGTTTCAAATATATTTCCAATATGGTTCTGATATATCATGTATATCCTGACCAATACCCTCCCAAATAAGTTAAGATCTTATTGTCATAGTGCCAACCAAGGTACAAAGTTTTTTGTCTCCTGTCTCCCCAAAATTAAATGATGTAGTGGAACATGAAGTCAAAGGAAATGTAATGTATTTAAAGCCCTGATTTCTATTAAAATTCTAAAAATCCCTAATAGAAGTTCAATTTCAAACATGATGGCTAGAACACAAGAGGAGGAAGCAAGAATCAAATCTAATCTGTTGAAGAAGTTATTCAATTGTTATTCAACAGAATTTATTCAACAGTTATTCTGTTATTCTTTTGGAAGTGTTGGATAAATTTAAAAGACAAATTAAATAGTCAACAAATGTCAGATGTATATAATGGCAAAGCAAAATGGTGTTCTAGTACACTTTATTCATTGCACAGAGTCCCCTTCAAATATCTGTTTTCAGTTATTAAAAAAAGGAAACAATAAAGTTTAATGTGAATTGCTATATAAATTTCAAGTATACACTAAGCACAATTTAGGCTAACTACCCATGCTGAAAACCCTGTAACTCATCAGAAGTGATGGAAAGATGAGGAAAAGCAGCATGTGACATATTCTGCTAGGAATGCTGTCTGACCTGTTGTGGTGTGAGGAAAGGGGTTCATTTAGCCCATGGAGAGCAGCCTTAAATGTGACCATATATTATTTACTTTACAGTGACTGTGATCAAATTCCAGAAAAAATACATCTTTCTGATTGCCATCATATTAGCTAAGCATTGTGAAGTGCAAAAACAATTTAGAAATTAAAATCTGTCCCATTCTTTACTACACTAGACTATACACTACTACTTTCTCTCCCTTCACTCACATTTAAACATGTGAGATGCATTTTAATTTAAAGTTTGCACAGAATCTGTTTTGCTATTCAAGCAAAGAGCAGGATCCACTCCCATTCCCTCCCACTGAGTCTATAATTTCAATATCTTTTCTAGGCCAGAAAATTCACAAAATCCCTGACAATATGACCATAATTATTGACCTATCTGAATTTTTGTTCTGCTCTTGTTACAGCACATCTAATTTACTTTCAGAAGAATGGTTGTGCATTTTAGTTTTGGCACAAAATTACTCAATAGTAAAGTTTTTGAAGCATCATATATTCCATTTCCTTTCTTAGGAAGATGCCAAAATAATATGTATAATTAGTTAGCTGGAAAGCAAAGTTAAATTTATGGAAAGTGAACTGCTAATGTGATTTTGTAGTGTAAATATTATACAGTGTTTAATTGCACTCACAGAGTTAATCAACACTGTCAAGCTCCCTGTTTCTTAATATAGCAGCTTTTTACAATGACTGCAAGAGTGAGTAGCAATCAAGACTTTGTTTTTTGTGGATTTATTTATTGATTTATTTTGTTATTTATTTATACCTTCCTCCTACCTTTCTTCATGACAGAATGAGGAAAAAACTTTTTTAAAAAAGACATTATTTCACACTGAGTTGCTTCAGTAGATTAAATCAGGTTACTTCTTGTCAATCTATATAACTTGAAGGAGTGGTAAAAATCTACCCAAAAAACATTAATGTCTTTGCTATTCTCTGTTAACTGATAAAGACCTAGTTTCTTAAAATAAAAAATAAGGATTTGACAGATCTTCAAGATTTAGAAGACAACAGTTACATTCATTGTCAAATCTTATTACTGGTAGGCCTAAATAACTATGCTAGTCTAAAGCAGCAAAAGTAAGATAAGACTTATTCCCTGAAAAATACACTTAATTGCATACATTTTAAGAAAAGACAATACTATGCCTTTTTTATGTAAATCGTATTTATGTAGGCTTTCATTTTCTTATTGTCATTTTCAAACTGAACAGAATATCCTGGAGACACAGAAAATTCTTTTTCTTTTCTTACTGTTTGCTTTTCTAATTCAAGAAAAATACACCAGCGCCATTAAGCTTGTTTCAATTAGATTACTAAAGCTATTGACATGAGAACTGAGCAGCATTCTGACTTTCGTATTCTTTCACTAGCAATCAACCTCCCATTTTTCAATATTGCTCACCTTGAACATGAAATGTACTCCAAATGTGACTTGCAGACAAATATTCATCTCAAAAACTAGAAGCACATTTTAGAAATTTTGGTGTAATTTTTTTCACTTTCATAGCTGAAAAAACTGAACCATACTCTAGCCTACTGAACTTATATAATGTATTATATTTACACCATTAATAATTTTTACAATCAGTTTTCATTTCTTGAAAATGTCAAATTTTAGCAAGAACATTGGTGTCATTTCAGACTAGATATAAAGAAAAAATCTTTTATGTTGAGGGTAGTGAGGTACTAGAAAATGTTGCCCAGGGAACTGATGTATGTCCCATCCCTGGAAAGATTTAAGGTCAGGTTGGACAGGGCTCTGAACAACCTGATCCAGTTGAAGATGTCCCTGCTCCTTGCAGGGGAGTTGGACTAGAAGATCTTTGTGGGTATCTTCCAAAGCAAAATGATCTATGATTCTGTGATTTCTTCTGAGAAATGCTTGTAAAGAGATCTCATGTATGTGTAGACTTCTTGCTCATTCAAAATTACTTCTGTAGTCATAAAAACAAATTAATCAATCTTCTCAACAAACAGATGCATGATTTTTGACTTGGAGATGAACAAGGCAGGTTATGTCTATCCTATAATTTTCAACTTACTATACAGTATTGTTTGTTGAAATATGCTTCTACTTTCTCTGGGAATATAATGCAACAGTACATTAAAACATTACTACTGCAACAGTATAAATATCAGTTCAGATCATTTGGAAGCAGGAATGTAATTTTGTGCACATTTGCAACATGTGAAACTTATGACACAGGGGTACATTTGTGTCTCATCTCTTGGAGAACATGTTTAACAGATATGTATTTACCCTTACAGTTTTTTATTGGACCTGATTGATTTCGGAATTTCCTCACTTGATGCAAGCTACATCACTCCTTGGAACTTAGGTGAAATTTAAATTTTAAACAATCTATTGTAGATAAAGCTGTCATATGGAAAATAAGAAATTTCACTCCAAGATTTCCCCAGATAGGGTGAGAGAGCGGACTGGAACAATCCATTGCTTTCCAATCCTGCCTGAGTTCACTTACTCTGTTGTACCAGGCAGAAACCTTCCCATCCTTACCTAATGTAAAAGGAAAGTAACAGAACTCTCAAGAATCATGAGATTCAGTGGCATGCTTCCAAGCCCAAGACTCATGTGTCTCTTTCTGCTGTTTCATTTCATTTTTTGTCATGGTACTGGCTAGTTGTCATTTTTACCTTTTCAGATCTTTCTCCTCTTCAGGTGCTTCTTCTTTTGCTGCTTTCTCTCTTATTTTCATATGTCCTTTGTCTTCTCAACATTTTCTTTCCTCATTCTCCCTTCTCTGGAGCACCAAGTGTGCCTGGCCCTTTCCCTGAGCACTGCAATAAGCTCTTGTAGGTCAGACAGTGCTCAGTCAGAGGCGCCTGTTTTACACCTGGGTAAATTATGTAGTACATAACACCATGAAGTAACTACTCACATCTTGCTCTGCAAGCCTTGAAAGACTCTTCATATTAAGGAAAATGAAATCTAGCACTGGGCCAAATGCCAAAGCAAGGTTTTTTCAGACAGATCTTGAACAAGCCCCTCTATACACACATTTTTGTGCTTTCTTCTCTGGGTCTGCCCCTTAAAGCAGATCTTTGCCACAGATAAAGTGAGGGACAAGCACTATTGGGAAATTTTCCTCTTTTCCAACTGTAAGCCCTCATCCAGATTTGCTTGAAAAACCTTTTTTTCACAGTAAGTATTGTAAGAATTTTAAGGGCGTTTCTAAGTCAGCACCCAATACATTCCAGGGGTTCACATGCCACCTCTTGAAAAACATAAATGACCCACTGTATGGGGGTATTGTGGTACTGTGATTCACAGAACAGAAGCAGAGAGAGCCAAAAGTAACACCAGCATGACTTCCTAAAACTGACAGAAGTGGTAACTGATGGCAGAATGGAACAATTTAGTATCACCCTTCTGGCCCAAGAACTGGTATGGTGACCTCATCTTTGTAAGACAGGTAGAAAGAAAACACAGCTTTTGCCCACATCATGCAGCAGCTCAAGAGTTCCCTTTCAAACCTCTGATATAAAAACCACTGATATATGGACAGCTTGCAGACAGCACTGTGAACTAACACCAACCCACGGTAACACTCAGTGGGATATGAGCAGTTAGGCAGTAATTGTTCCCCGCTCAGTGATTCACCTCATAATCAAAAAGAAATGTATACGGTAGGTATACCCAAGAACATTATAGTTGCCACCAAAGTAGTGAACAGCCTTGAAAAATATTTGCATTTAAGTCCTGAAAGAGTTATTAATTTGTCAGCAGGCAGTACATGTGACAGAGTGAGATATGTCTGTGCTGAGTTACAATTTCTATTTGCATTCTGCTGAATACCAGTCTGACCTTGTCTAAAGAATCTGCTCTACTGCATTGCGGTCACCGCGCCTGGAAATTCATTGAAGGAGTATTGCTAGGAGGCTTCTGGGACTGTCAGCTTCACTACTGGCCTACCTCCAAGAAACATTTTTTTTATGATCAGGAGAAGTCAGTAGGGGAAAAAGAGAAATTACAATTACCAGAGCTGCTGTTTCTTAGACTCAGCATGAAACATCAAGAGGACATCATATCTAAAAACACAGCTTGTCTGCAACAGGGGCAACCATTGCAACAAGTAAAAAATACACGAAGGAAAGAGGGCAGGGGAACCAGCTCAAAGTCCCAGTCAGCAGCAAGCCATGCTAGAGGACGATCTCCCCCAAGATTTTAATAGTTTTCAAGTGCACACATGAACATTCAAGTTCAGACAGAACTCTCACTGAGTAGGAGACTTATTTCTAAGCTTTAAATTACATCAAGTCTGTCACACATTTCCAAAATAGATTGCACTAGAAATTCGAACTACCAACAGCCTGAGTAAAACAGCCTTACAGAATGAAAAGCAGATTAGTTTGAGGTTGCTTTCAACATCCAGAGGCAGATATCAGCCCAAAATGTGCAAAATTTGGGTGTGTGCTAGAGGGTCCCAAAGCTATCAACAGTGACTGCACTTTGCTGAAATAGTGAAAAAAGCTGACAGGCTGTACAAATAGAAAAATGAAAGGTGGAAAACATGTATGACATCAAGAGCTTGAAGCATCCGGCTATGGACTTTCTGATGTATCAAGGGAGGAGAAGGAAAAACTATGGGGATATGATAGGGTTGACAGCCTGAGCTTTTGCAACAGTGGATTGGATGGAATTGTGGGACTGGCTCTCTCAGTAGGTGGGACTGAGCTATGAAATTTAAATGAGTAGTGGTGGAAATGCAGGTCTGGAGGCATTGTCACAGAAAATCAGGAACTCAGAGGAATGAACATGCATGTCATAGAAACTGCATTTCAGCTTATCACACAGTCTCTGAGATTCTAACATGTTTTTGACCAGCTTTAATCTCCAAGCCTAACATCGTTTCACCCTAAGCAACATTGTCTTCCATAATTCCCCAGTTACTGCACTTTTTGATGTCTGATTACAGGCTCACTTAGGTCAGTAGTTCTGCATCTCACTACTACACCTTTATTACTTAAGCCTATGGGATTTATTTAGTTCTCTATTATAGCACTGAATCTGGAACCATCCAAAATACACATCTGACTGACAGCTCAACCCCTTCACTGAGTGGATAATGTTCACGCACAACAAGGTTTTTGACCTAGGTAAATTTATCCTGCATGCAGAATAAGGTTCATGAAAACTATACATAACCAAAACAAAATATTCATTTTATAAAACTATAAGGGTTTTTTTTTTTCACTTCACATACAGAACAGAAAAAAAGACAAAAGGAAAGTCACATTAATATCTATGTTAATTGGTCAGAGAAACTATAATTTACTAATAAGAACTTCATCAGATGTAGCAATCTCTGAAATATTTCCTCATCCAAGATTCTGTAAAGCTCTAAAGAAGGGCTGAAGTACTGTGGTGAGAAATATCACACAAATATTCATCCCTTTTTTTGTGATAATACACAATATTCTAACGATTCATACATTACATTGTACAATACCACTGTGCCACACTACCCAGTCCAAAAAAAGTAGGAGTAGATGTCCGGGTGAGCCTATTTCACAGTTATACTAGAATTGACCTGCTTCATCTAATTCATGATTTTAGCATATAATCAGATGAGAACACATGAAAAATTTAAGTGTTTTGAAAAATTATTGTTACTACCTTGCCATGGTTTGAGTGCTTATAGCAGCAATGTAAAGCAAAATATGTCTTCTTTTAAAAGCACTGCTTACATAGAGAAATTGTTATATTTTAGTTCAAGGACTAAAGACATTTTATTCTCCACTGCACTAGTTACCATTTGTACTAGCAGAGGGCTGCAGAGATGTTAATCAGAACTTTAAGGATTAATATAATTCTCCTTCTGCGTGCTGCTGGCATTTCAGTGGGTGTCTTCTCGTTTGAATAACAAGATTGCTTTTGCCACATTTCAAAGAGCTGCAAATTCCTATACGTAAATCACCCCAGTTTTTCATGTAATAACTTGGAGAAAGAATTTGTTAGAAAGTAGACTTTACATCCTGAGCCTAAGAGGCTGTATTCTGAGGCTTTTTCTGTCTCTGCTTTCTACACTTATAGGCCGAAATAGGCACCTGCGTTAATTTTTTCCACCCTTGTCTTAAAATTGCGATAAGAAAGTATTTTTGGGCACTGCACTCCAAAGTCTTTACAACTCTGTTAATTTAGTGAGTCCCAGAACCAGGAGCAGAGTTAGCTCCAGTACCTGGCATCATTTTTGTTCTCCATCTGTCCTAGAAGACCAATGAATTGTGAGTTGATAATATTCTTTCCTCTTTGTACTATCAATTAACTCAGATATCAATACAGTCCGTTCAAGCACTTTTTTAAGCACGAAAGTTAACTTCCCGGCTTCTGTGGAAGCCAAATACAACCTTGCCCTCATTTTTTAATGGCCAAGAGCCATAAATGTTTTTCTTCCAGTTTTGGAAAAAAAAATCCAAACAAAAAACCACAAGGTCCCGTCAGTGTCATTTGACAGAATTTCATTTCTCCTTGTATGTGTGTGATTTCAGGTATGTAAAATAATTTGCTTTTACACTATCATGCTTTACCTACATGTGCTAAATTTCAGGGTTTAAAAAAAAAATCAAAAGGAACCAGTTCTCCCAGGGAATGTGGGAGGGTGGAGGGAAAATAAAAATACCATTGTTTCACACAGCACTTGAAATACTTGTGACATTTGATGTTTCTGCCATACCACAGCTGTTCCTATACAGGGTAATGTACAATTTTTCTGGAGGAGGATTGTCAAGGCTGACTGAATTAACCTAGAAGTATTGTTCCCTTAGGTTATAAATTTCTGCAAATCTAAAGCATGAAGCTGTTTGAAAAAATGGGAAAAAATCCCAGAACTGTAAGCTGTGTCGGTAGCCAGGGACTCTGCTATTACTATCCTTGAACAAACCAGACAGACAGAAATAGGATGAGACGGACAGAATAGTCTAGAGAACTGGACACAGAGAAACCTAATGAAGTTCAACAGGAGAGTGCAGGGTCCTGCACCTGGGAAGGAATAACCTCAAGGACCAGCACAGGCTGATGTCTGACCTACTGGAGAGCAGCTCTGTGGAGAAGGACCTGGGGGTCCTGGTGGATGACACGCTGACTGTGAGCTGGCAGTGCCCTTGTGGCCAGCGGTATCCTGGGATGCATTGGGAAGAGCGTGGCCAGCAGGCGGAGGGAGGTGATCCTGACCCTCTTCTCAGCCCTGCTGAGGCCACATCAGGAGTGCTGTGTCCAGTTCTGGGCTCCTCAGCACAAGAAAGACCAGGAGTTACAGGAGCAGGTCCAGCAGAGGCCACAAAGATGAGTTGGGGTCTGGAGCATCTCTCATGTGAAGAGAGACTGGAGCTGGGCCAGTTTAGTCTGCAGAAGAGAAGACTGAGAGAAGATCCCATTAATGCATATGAATATCCCAAAATCTAGTGCCACATGAATGTTTCACGACTCTTTTTGGTGATGCCCAGGTACATGATAAGGAACAATGGCCATAAATTAAAATACAAGAAGTTCCATCTCAACATGAGGAAGAACTTCTCTACACTGAGGGTGGCAAAATACTGGAAAAGGCTGCCCAGGGAGGTAATGGAGTCTCCCTCTCTGGAGACATTCAAAACCCACCTGCACACGCTCCTGTGATACCTGTCCTAGGTGGCCTTGCCTTGGCAGGGGGTTTGGGCAAGGTGATCCCCAGAAGTCCCTTCCAACCATAGCATTTCTCTGATTCTATGAAATACAGCCTAGAACTACACAGCTCCATCAGAGTCTTGACACTTATGTCTTACACTTTGCATTAATAATCTCCAGGTATCAAAGTCGATGTCAATTAATGCTACTCTTATGATTCACAGTCTTAAATGGGGAACAAACCAAGGTAAAAATGAGAGAGGGTCTCCAAAAATCAGAAATCAGAGAAGTGCTTAAAAAAAAAATCTCTACTCAAAAATAACTTTATAATCACCCAAGCTAAGAGGACACTGAAATAAGAATAGTTCTTATCTGACACCTTCCCAGTTTTTCTGTAACTTCACGAGACATACAGGAGCAGCCCTAGAGAGTATGAAATCTCTGGAGTAATTTTGCTCTTTTCAAGCTAAATACAGATGGATCTATTCAATTTCTCTTAAGGTACACAGAGATTTTTAACCTTCTCATTAGTAGGTTTACTGAGTAAGTTGCATGAGAAGTGACCTCTGGGGGACTACAGTAATCTAATAGAGTTTTTAGCTGGTCATTTGGTTGTGGTTTGGGGGAGTGAGGGGGGCTGTGGGGTGGGAAAAAATGCTGTTGTGCAAAAGGTTTATGTCTATCAGAGACTAAAGGAAATCTGTTGTCTGATAAGCCAGATAACCTCTGGCAAATCTTATAAACTGTTCCTTTCTCATTTATTCTTCACTACATAGTGTTACTCTTTGCCACCTATCTTTTCTGATCAAAAGAACAAGGCAAAATTACAAACCACAAGCTCATTCTCAGAGTATTCACTCACCTCCTCTCCTCATATCACCATAGAATTTTCCAATTTGTGTATCAGAACAGCTGAATAGACCTCTCTGGGGAGAATTCCATATTGAATTGTTTGTTGAGATTTATTTTCATGTTTCTTCTTCCCTATGTATCAACTGGTAGAACCTATTAACAAAAGTTTTAGTATTGCAAAAATTAGCATATTGCAGTTCACCATGATGCTGCTTTCAAGCATGCCAGAAGTGAAGGTGGCATTAAATAACTAAAGCCAGGTTTTACATGCAGACATAAAAACCTGAAAATTGGTATTTGGCTAAAGACTTTAATAAGGATTGTCCTTCAGAGACAGTTAATTTTGTCTTTGATCAGCTCCCTGTGCATAAACTCTTATTCCAAATGTGTTCATTACACTTCAAAAAATGGATTAACTTAATTCACAAATAAAGAATGTGACAAAGAAAGGATCCTGCAACAAGGTAGACAGACAATAAAAGAATCAAAAAATGAAGAGGGAAAAAAAGGGAACAGAATTGACTGGGATCCAAAAGCAAGTTAAAAATAGATCAGAGAGGGTTTTCCGCAGAAATGGCAAGAGACAGGTGGAAAAAATTAAATGTAAAGTGAATAAGGAATATTATTGCTTCAGCAAAGAGGATAACCTCTGTGATTTCCTAGAAAAGTGACGCGATTTAGACAAAGGATTCACCCATGTGACATGAGGGTGATAGTGACAGAACTTGTTTCGTAACAAAAGCCCTATTTCCTCAGCTGTGCCCCCACAGCAGTCATCCTGACAGAGAGGTACATGCGAGGAACAAACAAACTTTTTACAGTAAACATTCCAGTCAGGACCTGGCTCTTCTGAATTCTGCTATCAAGCCTTTAATTAGGTTTTCCACAGATGACTGGCAGCTGATCTGGGTGCTTGTTAGAGAGCATAGTCTGCGGAAGGGCATTTGGGATGTACTTTCAGTGTGAAGTGTCACAGAACACTAAACACTTTGCCAAATCAGTTTCCAGACTCTTCTGCTGAGTATTCCAAGAAACTGTAATAATTTTAATTTAATGTCCTAGTAAATTAGGAAGGGTAAAAATTAGACGCCAGCTCGCAAAATGAGGTGCTTCAAATATAAGTTTGTTGATATTTATGAAGCATTAGTTACTATTAGAGTTAGTGCCATAGAAAAGACAATTAAAATTTCAGTCTTTAAAGCAAAATTTTTAAATATTACACTGCAAACAAACTTAAAATGGGCAGGAAAATCCTCTATACAACTTACCCAATACACTGCAACTGTCCACAAAGTCAAGGAGGAGAAACTAACAGTAAAGATTTATACTTCAATGATTTTTTCAGCATATTTAGGCTTCGGGAGTGGATTCCAGATGCACAGATCATCAATTAAAAGAGATTTCTAATCTCACTCTGATTTATACAAACTTGTTCAGAAAGTGCATTCAGTTATATCATTCTTCAAGGAAAAAAATTATTTTTCATTTCTACTGTCCCCTTGATTAATATATAATTTCTTATTCTTTGCTTTTCTTCACTAGAAATTGTATTTAATTCTCCTTCTCTTTTCAATAGTCACAAGTGTGACTACTAAGAGTACAATTATCCCAAAAGCTCATATGCTGTGGTACTTAAAAAACAAACAAAAAAACTCCCAACAACAACAACAAAAAAACCACACCCAAAACCAAAATTATTTGTCATTTGAAAGACTGAAACAGCTACAAAACATAAAGGGTAAAATCGAGTTGTCATTCTCGTTCCAAGCACATAAATGATCAAGAGTTTGTAGCTGTAGGACTACCCATTATAGTCACTCAGTTTTTTTCTACCCAGTAATGATCATCACAATATCATTTCTCAGATGCAACAAGAATTAAGGCACACCATCAGCAGAGTTCACTTCTGCTGACTTTACATGGCCACTAGTAATTAAAGAATAATGCCATAACTCCTAGGTATCACTCAGCCACCACATTTCTGTTCCAGAGTAAAACTCTGTTTTAGCCACTAGATTATTTAACAGCCTTAGGAAAATGAGTGCAAAACGCAGCAATCCAGTGAAAAGTATCTGTGTTATTAATGAAGAATGTTGACTCTTTTGTCCAATATTAACTTTTAGAGTTCTGCATACAATTGTACCGTTAAGTACAATTAATTGTACAGTTCAGTCATACATTGGTTATGTCCATAATAATTTTATCTCACCAAGAACTATACACAAAAATTCACTCTAAACCAGTAACTTCTTTCTCTGTGCTCTGGTTTCAGCTGAGATAAAGTTAATTTTCTTCCTAGTAGCTGGTACAGCGCTGTGATTTGGGTTAGATATGAGAATAATGTTGATAACACATTGATGTTTCAGTTGTTGCTGAGCAGTGCTCACCGTAAGTCAAGGTTTTTCAGTTTTCCACGCTCTGCCAGTGAGCAGGTGCACAAGATGCCCGGAGGGAACTTTGCCAGGACAGCTGACCCAAAGTGGTCAAAGGGATACTCCACACCATAGATCATTACCAGTATATAAACTGGGGTGTTGGCCAAGAGGGATCAATCACTATTTAGGGATAGACTGGGCATCAATCAGTGGGTGGCGAGCAATGATTTTGTGCATCATTCATCTTTTTTGAAGTTTTATTGTTTCCTCTTTTTGTTATCTCCCTTTTCGTTGTAATTACATTGCTGCTGTTGCTGTTGCTAGTAGTAGTATTTATTTTATTGCAATTATTAAACTGTTTTTATGTCAACCCATGGGTGTTACCTGGTTCTTATTTGATTCTACTACACATACAACTCTCCAGGGGGTAGGGGAGGGAGCAAATGTCTGTATGGTACTTATTTGCTGGCTAAGGGTAAATCATGACACCCTGGCTGTTTATCAGAACCTTAAAAGAAGAAAATAATTTCTTTATCTTTCTCACTTAAGAGGAGAACAACTTTCCTCATCAGCTAGTGATTAGATTGCTTAAACTTTTGGCAGACATTGCACAGACAATTAAAATTGGTTTAGTGCATTTCTAAGTTCATGAAACGAAAATGCAAGAAGTTTAACATTTAACATTTGAAGCAGAAATCTGATCAGAGCAGAGATGAGTAAATGCCCATGGAAAAATTTAACAAGTATGGTGAAAGAATAATCCATGTATTAAACTTGCCTTTTAAGAAGAAATAAACATCTCAGGAAAGCATAAGCATTTTACAGAATATACTTGTGTGATAAACTTTGATTAAAAAAAATTTCACCTCTAAAAATTAAGTGTTTAAACCATGTAGAAGCTGTTACAAATATACCTTCCTTACTGTAACTTGAACGTGCCATGTTGAAACCACTGGCTGAGATCCTATTACCCATGATACATGGAGGATCCACAAAACAGTTCAAAAAGAGACATAAAAACATCCATAAATTGTTAGGACTGCCAAATCAACACTAGGTTGCCTACATACCAGCTAGTCTAGCCTGATGCTCACTGGTGCCCACCACAAACACACACGCACACACAATGTGCATGCCCTCTTCTCTCCCTCCTGCTGCACAGACCCATGGGCTCTGCAACCTATGAAGAACTCACACCAGCACACATTCCTTTTCACATAGGAAAAAGGTGTCAGAGAAGGAGCAGTAGAGAAACCTCTATGCACTGAATGTGACCCCTAGTGCTGCCTCACTGAAGAGGCAGAGTGTGACCTGTGGCAAAACCAAGGAATTTTTGTCCTTAAAAACTCTCTATTAATATTTCAGATTACATTTATGGAACTTGCCAGCTATAAGCTATTCAAGTTTTGTCATAAAACCCTGAGTAAGCACTACAGGAACAAAGCCCAGCTTCCAGGCCTTGGAGCCCAAATGGACATCACTGAGTACCCACATCATTGAAAATGGAGGTTTTAAAATAAATTCTTAGTTTAAAATATTTTATTAAATTTATAATTTTTCTTTTCTAATTATTAACTGACTATTCATTAACTCTTTGATGTCACACAGAAAGAAAGAATTAAATAAGTATATTAAAACACTGGGTTATACAAAATAGTCCTATTGTTCTTCACTGCAACTAGGTACTCACCCACAGGTTTTTTTCCACTAAAGGCCTGAAAAATAGTTGCAACCATATGCATCTTAAGTAAAGCAGGTGATGGTTTTTGTACATTGCATTATACAGACATATTTACAGATTAGAAGCATTTTTAATTTTTCTGAATTTATACGATCAGTGTTTTTAAGCCTGTATAAAATACTTTTTTGCATACTCTAGGACTGGACTGTGCATTTATTGAACTTTGAAATATTGAAGCTTACAAGATAGCAATCTATTATTTTTTCTCTAATTCTATTCAATAGCAACCCAAAGTTAGACTCATTATTCAGAAAAGCCTCCTGAAAAAATATTATTTTCAAACAATCATAAAATGCTGTTATTAAGTAATTGTGGAGAACCATAAAGCTCTTGAGGCTTGCATTCTTTTTGACCAGGAAAATTAGTTTCTTTTTCCTTTCTCTGCTCTTTCTGTATATTGAAGAGAATTTTAATAAAACCCTGTTGTTCTGTTGGAAGTTAGAGAACTCTGTGTGGATGTACAAAGTGCCTGGACATGTTGCAACTGAATGCTTAGAATTTGATCTTATGCAATGTAAAAGTAAAACGGCATTTCTACAATGTAAAACCAAGTGACAATTAGCAGACAATAAAGGTTTTCCACGCTTCTTATCTCAGCAGGCCCAGTTTGTAACGATCACTAATAAATGCCTTTCACTGGCAATGCTTGTAAAAACTCTTCTTCATCATTTCTTTTTTTGCAAAACAATTACCTATTTCCCCCTACACACTCTACAGTTTGAAATGTAGTTGAGGACACCATCCCTAGGAATCTCATTTACAAAGTGCTTAAAGAATCATCTGAGGTCAAATATTGTTAGGAATACAATTGAGGTAGCAGCAATTCAGCTTTCTTTCATGCTGGAAAAAGCCATTTTAGAGCCAGAAAAATAAGTTTCCCATATAGTCTCTGTTTCAAAGTGAAGTTAATATATGAGGGGGAAAGAAATTTTAAAAAGAAGAAAAGAGAATGACTTCTTCAAAGAATGGTTACAAAAAAGAATGACCACAAATAAAAAACATGGTCCTGAAGTTTTAAAATCAAACTAGTTTCAGCAGCTGTAAGGTCTTTAATCTTTTTCTATGAAATTACATTACCTTACAATACTGGATGCCCAAGAAAAAGATAACAAATTCACCTGGAATGCACTTCAGCACTCATAACAGAGGCATCATCCATAAATGTATCAATTATAAGATATTACTATAAGCATTTGTCACAGCTTCTCATAATTTTTAATTTCAAACTACTGTTAGCCATTGCAATTCATTTTATCAATTCATCTTTTAACTTTTTTTCAAAATACATTGCACATCAAACACAAAGCTATCATCATAGAATTACTTAAAACACAAATAATTACAGTAATAAAAAGGAAAAGGCTTATGACCTGTTACATTTATGAAATAGAGAAGTAACATTATTTTTTCCAGTCAGCAGTAAGGTAATTATAAACAAAACCCAGATAAAACTGACCAGAGACACAGATGTAGGATCAGAACCAAAAGTAATTATGCATGAAAATGTGAACATGTTTCCTTCAGTCTTTCTAACAGAACCTGCATCTCTAGGTTGTCAGAGCATTGTGGAAAACACCTCCAACTCTGATTTTCAGATCATTGGGTAAAAAACAAAGGCATTCAGGAAGCAACTCTTTCAAAGGCACCAAGTAGCTCCCTGCCTCACAGACATTCCCAGAAAAAATTTCTAAGCGATGTGTTATTCGTGGACACAGTATTACAAAGCAATCTTAAGGTTAACATGATAATAATTCTTAGAAAAGGACAGTAGCTTCTCCTCTAGGAAGCCTCAGGCTGCTCTTTCACCCCCCTAAATCCTGCACTGTTAGAATGAAATCAGCTGTGGAAAACTATCAGTGTCGTATTTCCTAAGAATATTGGCTTCATCATGAGAGGGATTAGCACCAGAATGTTCTTTGTGTAAAATTTTATTTGTTTGCAACTATAATTATGGAGAGAAAAATTGAAAGGTCAAAATAGCTATAACTAAGGAAGTTATTATTTCCAGTCAGCTCCTCATAACAGACTGGGTGACCTTTCCTAACAAACATGCTGTTAGGTTTATCTCATTGTAGGTCATCAATTCAATAATTTATAAGTACGTACTTGGTCATTTACTGTGTCACAGTGAAGAAAAAATGTGCTGCACACAGCGAAACTAAAACCAGTAGCAATATCCAACATCTTCAGTATGACAGAAATGCCCTAACCATGTGTTTGCTCTTTGATCTCTAATGTAGAATCAGTGATCTCCTCTTTGGTGATAAAGACTGATTTATGTGTGTAAAGTCTCCCCCCCACATCCACAAAAATAGAAGTCTACTTCTCAGGTACAATAAAGCATTTAATGAAGCATTTGGGAATAACTTAGAGATGCCAGCTGATGAGTTTGAGCTATATAGTTAACAATATTTTTACATCAACAACAGATGAAATACAGTGCAGAAACTCATAATGTTTTGGTCACAACAGAAATATGGTATTACTAAGACAGGTGTCAGTCTTCAGTTGCTTCCAGTTTTGACAAATTTGCACATCCTGAGAAACTTTAAAAACAGACACTCCAAAATTTCAGTCTGTATCAGATAAATTTTAGGTTACCTGGCCCTCTCAACAGTGCACTGCTGAAGCCAAAATAACACACAAATCTTCCATAAGAAACAGAAAGTGCTAAACCTCTGTGAAAAGTTCAGGGGAATTGGTGAGGATGAACACAGAAGGAATATCCATGAATCTGAAGGTGATGGGGATGAGGGAAAATGGGATTTCCATAGCGACTTAAGCCAACTGTAAATTAGTGGGACAAGAAAATAGATAAGAGGGGAGACATAACTTACCAGGGCCTCCTGAGTCGCAGCCTCCTCTTCAATCTCAGAACTTTGCTTGTGCCAACAAACTTTAGTGAAACCTAACAGTTGTCCCACTCTGTGGGAACTTTAATACTACCTACATTTATTAAAAGATTTCTGAAGATATTTCAACTGTATATAAGGGGAAAAAAAAAAAGAGTGAGAAGAAAAAACATTTCTTGATTCTGCTGATTTTTTACCCAGTATAGTATACAGTGTGATGAAATCATCAGACTTGAGAATTTGAGTGGTTCTTAGACAAAGATCCTGTGTATTTGTCAAAAAATATGTTCTACTACTGTATATTGTGAAACAGTGATAGATGAAAACTCACAGTGATTTTTTTTAATTATACTGTCATTCCTACAAATCTTTGCAAAGTTCAAACAAAAAGACCTTTTATTTTTTTTTAAATTAACACTTTAGAATTATACAATTATAATTCCATTATTGAAGCTGGCAAGACTAATAAAAATTTCAAGGAGTTACTACTATACTACTACCTTCTCCCTGACTGTTCAGTTTTTCTCTTTTCTCTGTTTTGTTCTTCTTCCAGCATTATATTCTCAGAAGCTGCATTTTGCTGTTACCATGGAAAATAAAACTGTTTTCAGCACTTTACTTATCTACCCACTCCTTTTATTAGTTTAAGTCTAACTATATGTGCCCTCAACCTCACATATCTTTAATAGTGTAGAATCTACTTTGTGAATGTGGCTACTTTAGTTCATTTTGTTGACCATCTCCTTTCCATCAAAGGAAGGTGAAGATGAGAATTTGTTGTTGGAGTTCAAATTTTTGAAGCTGACTGACTGAAGACAAAGCTAGCATAAATCATTGCCTAAGTGATAGAGTCTGTATAGGTCTCTTTCAGCTGTGGCAGGACTGACTGAGAATCAAAAATTAAAAGCTGATAATTGTACAAAGTTTTACAACAGTAGCACCTGAAGATGCTCATCGTATCTCAAAACAGAGTGTAGTCTTCAGTGCATATACATAACAGCCTTTCTGCCAAATGTAGCCTTATCCTTCTTTCTTTATGCAACAGTACATTCTGTATTTCAGAAACAGTGCAGAACAGTATTTGGAGTTTGCTTCTGCTTTTAGTAACCTCAGAAGGATTCTTTTGTAATTTATCATTGTCTTAGTTAAATATTTCAATGATTAAAAAATTACTATGAAAAGTATCCCCCTGGAGATTAAGTGATATATTCTATTGCAATATTTTTAAACTAAACTTTGAAATATCCGTACCAGGTAAAACTGCATTTCTAAAGTGTAGCTGACAAGATTAGCATACTATCTCTGAATCTTGTTTATAGCATAAAAGTTGACTACCCACAGAGATAAATACCACCTTTCATCTCTGTCTCTACAAAAATTTGAATGTCTGGTAAAGGCATTTTTAAAATTATTTGCTTTCAGAGATTGGCATTTCAATCCTTGAAATTAAAGGTTGGGGATTTGACCAAAAATCAAAGGAATGAATTTCAATTGTCAAGATTTTTGAGGTAGGAGGTTTTAATTTGTTTTTCCAACCTAATAAAAATAAATTATTATGAATAAAGACTTGGCCATGCTACAAATAGCATATGCTAAAAAGATTTAATATGGCTTCATAATTAATGCATATCCTTATGTTACACAGGGAATATGAGAAACTCCTTCATATGTATTTACCCTGAAGACCAAAATTTGTTTAATGCACTTCATGGCACAATATGCTATTCTCAATATCTTATGCAAAAACCAATAAGAACAGAAATTTCTAAATCTGCATCACTGAGTACTACATACACCCAGATCATACAAATAAGTGACCTCATTTCTTATTCATATTTATATCATACATTTTATCTTCAGTGATAATAGGGCCTAAAGACAAGCAATAATAAAAAGTTCAAATCCGATTCTTCATGAGGCACATCAGCAAGGCAGGTTAAAAGCATAACAAACTTAACTGTGGGGTAATGGTGTAACTCCTTAAGAATATGCCTCATACTCACTTGCTCAAGAAGGTTTCAGTTGCACTTGTAAGGAGTTGCTTGCAATTAATCCATGAAATAATGATGCGGTTAAGGACATGACCAAAACAGGCACCAGGCTCAATACTCAAAATGTCTGAGAAACTTCATATATAAGACAGATGTGAGACTCTTCCCTTCTTCCCAAGATTTCTGGTAAGTGACAGCTCTTTGTGAAAGTTCTGTGCCAAATCAGTCCAGACAACAGTATGACATAAAACTTTGATGTGTTCTTCAAATTGTATATGTGCAGTGATGTATATGAATTTAAACGTGCAATGTTTGAGACACACAAACTGGACTACAGCTTGAAGCAAAGAAATGCCGGAGTGTTACTGAATGTATAATTTTGACTATCAATTGTGAAGATTGATTTGTATGCCTCCCCTTTTTTCTCTTCCTTTGTGCCCATTCCTCACTTTAAATGTGAATGAAAGGTATCAAGGCATTTTTTTCACTGAAGCAAAGGTACCTCTCTTTGGACCACTGAGAAGGAAAACAACAAGTGCTATGAGTCAGTCTAAAGTCTACCTCTTTGACACATAGAAAAAAAAGAGGGTTTAGAAGCATCTCCAGGGCCTGTTTCAAGCTTTTCTGACTTTACTCTAACACCAAGGTCAGCATTGTATTTTTCATTCCACAAATCCCATTCCTAGCCTGAATGAACACTGAACAGCTTTGTATGCTGCAGTATCACCATGATTTATCCACCACAGACTTATTTTCTCACTTTTCTGGACTCAACCTGGCAACATGACTAAGCACTCTCTTTACAAATTTGCATATATACGCAAGGCTTTTTGTCTCTAGGGCTTGTGGTGAGTGTCCATGAAGGCACTGAGGCTCTTGACAGCCGAGGTCTGATGATTTAGTCAGGTTTGAAGTAACCACCCCCATCACAGAGACTGAGGAGGTACAGCAGAGCTCCACCTGATGCTGTCTTGCCTGCTGCCATTCTGGCTTTGCTGATCAGTTTGGAGTCTGTACTGTTAATTAGAGATTGCTTTAGCACTGTATCATATGATTAGTAGCTTCTGAATGGCAAAGGTTTGTAGAAATTATATCAGTTCAAATTATGGCATGACCAGGGGTAAAGGTAATTTATATTGTGTTTATTTTTCATAGTGATTAGAGTCTGAAACCTGCAGATTTTGAAATTACCCTAAAGTGGCTAAAACTAGCTTGCCATACTGTATGACATTCATGAGCAGCTTTTCATTTGGGGTTAATAGAAAATATGAAGAAAGGAGATAATGTTAAGTTTATACACAGGATATAAGAAAAGAAGTTTTGAAAATTGAGTAAACTTATCCAGCTATAAAATTTTGGTTTGATAGTTTTGCTAGAATATTCCCCTTACATTAATAAGGCAGATTAGGATATGAAAAAATATTGAACCTCTTTGTGGGATGATATAAGTACAAATAAAGTTCTAATGCTGCTCTTGAAAGGAAATATCAAAGCCACATAAATAGTGATTTGAAACTCCCAAGACTTGAGTCAAAACTAAAACAAAGTCAGACTCAATATTGTGTTGGGTCTGTTTTCCAGAAATCAGTTTGTGGCAAGTGCGACATAATGGAAATAAACCTACAAGCAAATAAAAAACCCAAACATTAATTTGAAGGGCAGAGAACTTCTAGTAGATTTATTTTGCATTATTATCAAAACGTCCACTCTCCCTTTTATAATTCTATTTCTAAAACTAAAAAGACATTGCTATCATAGTCACAGAATCACAGAATCACAGAATGGGTCAGGTTGGGAGGGACCACAGTGGGTCTTATGGTCCAACCTCTCTGCTTAAGCAGGGTCATCCTAGAGCACATGGAACAGGATTGCCTCCAGACAGTTCTTTAATATCTCCCGTAAGGGAGACGCCACAGCCTCTCTGGGAAATCTGTTCCCCTGCATGGTCACCTGCACAGTAAAGAAGTTCTTCCTCATGTTCAGGTGAAACTTCCTGTTCTGTTCACTGTCTCTTTTCTTATCGTTCAGCACCACTGAGAAGAGCCCGGCTGCATCCTCTTGACATTGTCCCTTCAAATACTTACATGACTCTCACTCATCTTTTCTTGAGTTTGAACAGGCAAAACCTCCCCAGCTTGTCTTCTTAAAAGAGATGCTCCGCTTCCTTAACCATTTTTTTGTCAGCTTCCACTGAATATTCAACCTTTGCATGGCTAGAAACAGGAACCAGCAAGGGAGAGCAGAGGGACAAATCTGACAGAGTGAATTCTGCCTCAAAACTCCTTAGCCTTGAGAGTGGATGATCAATAATGACCTAACAACACCAGCTGATACCAAATCGGTCTTCATTCATTAGAATAATTTAGTCACATTTGTGACCATCAAGAAAATACAGCATACGTGGATTTTCACTGGGTGTTCATTAGGAGAGAAAAGTGATATTACAAAAAAATTAGTTGCACAATTTGCAGATTTTTTTTTATGTTGTTTATACACTATTTTCTTATTTGCTGTCTTATTTGCTTGTTCTTATTAGTAGGCTGTCCTGGACAACCTACTAATTTACTTTCCAGGAAGTTTCATCAGTGATTTCTTTTAAGTACAAATGCTCTCACTAATGTTGGAAGCACTTTCTTTCATTCCCTGAAGAGTTTTATGCCCCACTTCAAATTTATACTTCCAACCCAACAGCACTGTTCAGCTATGACCAGAAATGTATTAACTTATATTACATTAAATGAAAGTCCTGCAGCCAGGTAAGAAAAGATGGAGGATCAGGTGAAAGAAATAGAGGAAAAACACTTGGATGGGCGGCAGCTGCTAATTATTAAGAGCAGTAACATATAGAGCAATAAATGTGCATACATTGCTTTTCTAAGTAACATGGATGCCAGGAAAGACAAAGTTGCTGGAACCTTCACAGCCAGTGGGACACAGGCCAAGCACCTTTTAATGTATCAGCCAGCACATCCATTTATAGCAAGTTTGACACTGCACTGTTTGAATAGGCTCTTATGTCACAAATAAATATTCCATGTTTGTAATATGAGGTACCCTATAAAGAGAGACTTATTTCCTCTTCCAGTGAAAAATGGGTAAGTAAAGCCTATTATTCACCACCTAAATGGCCACCAGCCAGTGACTAACAGCTAGCCTATTTGATCATGAAGTTGTAGCTTACTGATATGAAGTCATATTTCATGGCAACTCCTGACTGAGAAAGAGAAAGAAAATGCAGGGCTCACAGGAGGGCTTTTGACGGTTGCTGCCATGAAATGTTTTCATTTGTCACTATGACAGTGAACAACAAGATACTGACTGAAAGAGAGGGCACAAGGACAAAGCTGTCTTCAGCCAGCTTTCACTGAGCCTTGACACACAGACACATAAACACACTTGGGGTTACTTAAATTTTCCTAGTTTTGCTCAATAACCTTATTAACCATTTGTATTTTAGGCAAAATATACAACTGCATGTTACTGATGCTGCAGTCATGCATAACAACAATTGATGCAGTCCAAGTGTCATTAAAAACTGTCTAAATCTAAAGCATTGGGGTCTTTAATGACAACTTTTATTATGACTCCTGGCTTGTTTCCCATGATCAACAAAGTTTTCCACACTCTTTTCCTTACTACTCTTAGACGTCTCAAAAGCTGCTGCTTTTTTTTTTAACTAAAAAAAGGAAGTTAATTTTGCATTTCTACAGAAACATCTTTCCCATTCAAGTTTGACAATGCTTGTTTTCCTACACTTGCAGTAATTTCTAACACAATTTATTGTCCAGATAAAGTTTAAATCAATGAAAAAATCAAGAAAGCAGTAACCTTAACCAGATATAAAAATTCCATGAACTTCAACATGAAAAAAGCAGATCTATTATGTCTTGAATATCATTAGCATCATGCCAACAGCAGCACAATATTTAAAAGTTTTCTTACATGTTCCTTCCACTACACTTTGCATTATGCAAAATATAAAGCTTATATAACTCTGACATTTCAGTAATACTTCCTACTCAAAAAATCAGTTAAGATAGCAATATTCAGGTTTTAATTCAGGTAAAAAAATGAAGCCATTGATAAGCAATTCTTGTGCTGTAAAATTGCAAAGAATTTATTTTATTTCCATAATGACAAAATCCAGTGCCTGATGTAATTTTTTTCAGCCTAATTTCTAAAATATATTTTATATTCATCAACCTACTTCTAAAAGCAAGCCCTTGCCTATCTCCATATTTTTTGTTATTCTTTTTAAACATTTTCCACCAATAGGATATGATCCTTTTCTAAAAATTGTGATCAAGTCTTATAAACATTCATTGCCACATCACTAGTCTTCTTAAAAGCTAGAAACAACCTTATTTGTTTTTGCTGAAAACATTTTAAAATGTCATTTATAAGCCTGCTAACAGAGGCCTAGGAGAGTAAAAGTCCTATACAGAGTCACAGGGAAGAAAATCAATTGAGGTGTTCATAATCTCATGAAAGGGAAAGGAGTAAGACTAATGAGCAGATCTGAAACATGTAATTAGAGCTTTGTTTACAGGGATTGGGGGAATTTCAGTTCTAACACCTTAAATTAAAAGGAAATTGTACCTAACCTTTGTAATTGTAAAGCCACATGAACATCTGAGCCAATTAATATGCCCAAGTAAGCCTAGGATTAATATTTGCCCTAATCTACAATATATGTTGCAGACATGGAAGAAAAAAGATCAAACTGAAAAGCAGCTTGTTTAAGAGACATAATTTGGAGGAATGGGGGCTTCTTTCAGGTAGGATTTTCTCTGGTCCGGGCATATTATTTTGATTTTGTACATTACAGCATGTGTTACAAAAACGGGATAACTGAAGAGCGGGGCTGTGAAGGCTGTCCAAGCAGGTAGCTGGGCTTGGCCACAGCCAGGTTGTGACAAACAGAGCTTAAAGACCAGAAGCAAGATGAACACAAGTGACCAGCTCTCTCTTGGTACAAGTGATACCTGGGATAAAACATTGGGCCAGTCAGAGGACACAGGACATGACAGACAAAATTTGAATGGGTGCTTGCCTTGCAGATGAGTCATAGAGAAGAATTTTAGATATACTTTGGAAACAGAATATTCACTAAATTCTTTATCTTCCTGCTAAATGTATTGAGAAGAAAAAAAAAAGGGGAGGAAAAGTAGATATCAATTGAGCTATTTGATTTTCCTTTTGCAGGTGGAGATGAGGGAGAATATCTCACTAGTGTCTCACAATGTTCCAGCTTTCCCAGGATGCTGAGTAGGAGTGCAAAACAGCGTTTATTAATAGAGACCTCCAAAATCTGTACCTATCCTTTGTTGCTCCCAGTTGAGTCTTGAAGAAAGGTAATTCAAATAAATCCCCAAGATTATAATGTTCCTGACCCTAGAGTTCTTTCTTATGTGAAGTACTCCATAAGCAGGAAATTAACATTTACCAGAGGACATATACTGTGGAGAGAAAGATATTGAGTAGAGGTGGTCTTAGGGTACAACCTCCACTGTTATCCTGCATATCAGCAGCTCCAGGAGACCATGCTCGCCTAGTCTTTGTCCCAATATCAAAGCTGGAAAACTGAACATTAATGGAATCTCACATAGGATTATTTTCTTTAATAGAGAAGATATCTGAAAATATAAGAGATCTCAAAATATTCCATTAATAATATGTTATTTATAAATTCTCCTGAACTCACCTAGCAGAATTTAAGTCTCACTCCCCTACCATTATGCTTCTCAAGAAGTGGAGGAGCCTGATGCCATTTCCAAGAAGTTGATACACAAAAAGGTCGACATAAAAGTGCCTGAAGTGTGGCATGGCACTTGCCCAAATAACTTTCAGATTGTCATCATTACTCTGCCAATGAAAAATGTGGTCATCACCCTCTCTTCATACACTTTCACTTCATGTTCCCATTTCCTCAAATGATTTTACTGTCTGCTTCCTGAGCCTGTCTCTCCCACGCTTTCATCAAAAACTCTTTTGCTCTGCACTCCTCATTTCCTTGGATCATTCACTGTATTAGAGTAGCTTTCCATTCTAAATGGAGAGAGTATGGCGAATAATTTCTCCATTTCAATAAACACTTCAGAGGAAGCCATTTTAGAATAGCAAATTGCTCCCAGGAGCACAGATCACTTCTTCAAATAAAATCTGGTTTAGTAAAGGGGCTGGAATTATCTTTAATAACTTTATTTAGAAGCTGATATAGAGGGGAGGAAAATGGAAAAAATCCCCTATATGATCAAATAAATATATCTCTACCTTGATTTTCATTTATCTTACCTCCATAAAGAAACTGGGCTTGGTGCCAGCATTACTATGTGAAATGACTTTTCTTCACATTCACATTCAGCAAAATCTCTCTTGATACAGAGTCTCAGAGGAATATAATATGGATTCAGTCTTTCTCATCCTTGATACTCATAACCTGCAGGCATTTTCTTTAACATAGTGTCAAAATCCAACAATGCTAATAAAAGGTGTAAATTCCTGGTACAAGGTAATGTGAAGTCTAAAACACACGTACACAAAACCAGCCCACAACACTATAGTGCGAGTTATGATTCATTACCCTGGGTCTGTCATTGGCCAATATCTGCATGTGATTATGGTGGAGTCCTCAGTTATTGTTACATAATCAAAAGCACAGTTTGAGATTTCTCATCCTCAGATTAAATGCAGGTCAGTCTCAACGGAGGATTGGGATCCGCCTTACTGAATTATCCATGTTGGGGAAAAAAGTCAAAAGTCAAAATCAAAGGGTTTGACCCTGCTAAAGCTACTGAACAACCCCTTAAATCTGCTGACCAAATGATGTCCTGATGCAGAAGCTGCACTCCTAGTGAGTAGCTTGAACTCCACACCATTGCCTTCCTAGTCAAGGGTTCACCTGTGCAAAGGCACAGGCTAGCAAAGGCTTACCCTATGCTTTCCAAGGCACTGCAGGGTCTGTGGCTCCCTGGGACTAGGAATGCCAGGGACTCATCAGGGTGGGTCATTACAGGGTCTGGAAGCCAGGATTATAAACACACTGGGATGTTTTAAATGTTGATAATTCATTTATGCTCTTCCAGTTTCTCAGAAAGAGAAACTTTGTCAAAGTTGAATGAAAAAAATTGTAAGGTAGCAAGCTACTTTTTCTCCACAGAGTCACTGAAAATGCTTTCAATGTTCCACCAATAAGTGTGATTTCAAAACAGATTCAAGATCTTTTGTCATGAAAAAGCTGAATATCTTATCACAGTACCAGTCCATGCTATCTCAGCACAGAACCCTATACTTGTACACTGTGAATAGCAGCTTCTGTTTGAAGCCGAGCAAGAGCCAAGTTTCCTGCTGTTAACACACCATAAGTCAAACTTCTTGAACTTTGCCCTCAGAAATTTAAGCAACAGTCATTATCCATCTATATCTGCCTGGCTTCAGTTTATACTCCATTTTAAACATTTGCCTCCTTACTGGTATCATTATCAGTGGTGGTAAAAAAATTCAAGCAACTTCTTCATCCTCAGAAACTACCTCCATTGATGTAAGCAATGGCCATTCAGATAAGAGCAAATTGGAATTGCTTCACTAGATTTAGCTCTCTAACATAACATTTATTTAGTCAATACACTCTTTGTGTTGGATACATGTTCTAAGATGCCCGTATCTGCATATGAATAAAAACAACATTTTCACAAAAGACAGTAAGACTTAAGAGCTAATACAGCTGCAAGAAATACTGCAAAGCATAGACCTTTTTCCTTACCCATTTATTGCTAGCTACATAATTTTAAAATATTTATTGCTGCCCATTTCTTTTCTGTTTAACTCTAATATTTGGGTTTCATTTTAAAATACATATGCTTCATTTTTAGTGTTACATGAGAGATGTAAAGAGTCAGTATGTCATTTTTTAAAAGGTCTAGCTAAACATATACTCTGAGAGAATGAAAGCATTTTGCTTAAGCCTCAGCTAAAGCTGCTTTTCCTCTGCAACAGTGTGTAGAAGCAATACAAGAGGATAATCTCCAACACATTCAAAAGTGTGACACCCTTAATACTGACAGAAGTTCTTTTCTTTAGCTTCTACAAAACAGCCAAATGACAGAGGCAGATTTTTTAACTTCTGATTGAAAGATAGGCTATTTAAAGCAGCCTGGGTGTTCTGGATGTGTGAACATGTGCCTGTGCTATGAGCAGAAATGTTAAATCAGGAGCTTAATGCTTATAAAGGGATTTCACCTACTTAGATTAGCTTGTTGAACTAGATATATGTAAGCTCGGAGGTTAATGAATCTTGAAATGGAGCTCCACATGACTCAGCAGACAATACAGTGCCTGTTAAAGCCATGTAAGCAATTTCTTCAATACATAGAATGCTTTTCCTTTTTAGTGTGTTTTATTACTACTGAATGAAGATGCTCATTCTTCATTGTTGTTTCATTGTCTTCCCAAACTTAGCTGACTGTGTCTTTGTCCATCTGAAGAAATGGTGCAGCTCTCAGAACCACGTGAGTCTCCATACTTTGTCTCTAAATCTGCATAGCATAACCCATCAGAAATTCAGTCCCCTGCCCTTCTTCTGGGGTAACAACAAGAGCCACTGGTGACACCCAAGCACATATAAACCGTATATGTTTATAGGTCCTTCTTGATGCAGAAAGCTTGCAAAATACACTTGCTTCTCTTCTTCAGAATTTCTATCATGCAACTATGTCTGTCTTAGAAATAAATATAAACCATCTGTTTTTACCCCAGTCATGTGGGTTTCTTCATAATATATTGATGTTGAAAAGCAAAAAGATCAAGTCTTGCAAAATACAAGTAAATAGAGGCCATCTCTGATGAAATCAAGGCATCAATATGTGAGGAAGAGCATTAGGCTACTGAAGAGTAAAGTCAACTTGGAAGTACTATTTCCTCACACTATGCCTTGATTTAAAGGGCACACAATTTTTCAGTCTTTCACCCACCCTTCACTTGCTTTCTTCTGCATCAGAGAAATGTAAGCAATATTAAGCTTTTTTACTTTTTGCTGTGGTTTAAATAAAGGTTTTCCAGTGATTAGTCTACAAGAAAGATTGCATGTTTTCACCCACCTTGTACTAAAAAAGGAATTTGCTGTAACTATTTCCAATTTTTTAATACAACTACCTAGCCTCTCACATACATGGCACCTAGTCAACCACTGCATTTTATACTCAATCACAGCAATAATCACCAGCATTTTTAAATCCCTATCTCACTCCTGATTTAATAGTGATGTTCATGATAACTTAATGCACACGTCATAAAAAGTATGTAATACACATGTTATAAATATCAATGTAATTATACCAAACCTTCCCTTCCTCCTTGTGGCAATTGAGGCCATCATTACACATAAGCACTCAGCATCAGTATCAATGTTCAGTGGCACAAGCAGCAGGAGGCATTATGTCAGCAGCATCTGATTTTCGTTACTGCATGCACCATTACTCACTTAGTTTGTTGCTCTTGCATCTAAGTCTTTAAATTTGCAAACTTGCCTGTTCCACTGTGCATTCATTGCCTTTTGCTGTCACTTCAGCCTTGTTTGGTAACCCCCAGCCCTAGATAATTGATTACTCTCTTCACTATCTCTTTGTGCAAAGAGTTATACTAAATCGAAACTGTCACCTTTAAATTATTGTGCAGCCTTCACACTCAGGTATTAGTACGTTAAAGTGCTATCTCCAATCTATACTACAAAGTTTATTGTTTTAATTAAAATGCTCCCCATGCTCTCCAAAGGAGATAATCCTTGCTTTCCCCTTGCTGCTCTTTTATGAGTCATAAAATTTTCTAATTATCCCATATGATTTTTGGAATTAATTCACCTAATTTGACTTATTCAGTGTTACAGTGACTTCATGTATGTACAAGTGTACAGAGGGTTCTATTTCATCAGTGAAACATTGTCATGGTTTACCCCCAGACAGCAGCCAAGCCCCAGGAAGCCGCCACTGGCCCACTTCCCCACCAGCAGGATCAGGAAGAGAATCGAAAGGGTAAAAGATAAAAAAGTCAGGATAAAGAGAGATGATGGGAATTGAGATAAAGACAGGTTAATGGGAAAAGCAAAACCCATGCACACAAGTAAAGCAAAACAAGGAATTAATTCACCAATTCCCATGACCAGACTGGTATTCAGCCATCTCCAGGAGAGCAGAGGTCCATCAGATTTAATGGTGACTTGGGAAAACTAATGCCATCACTCCAAAATTGTATCATATGGTCTGGAATATCACTTTGGTCAGTTGTTATCATCTATCCTGGCTGTGTCTCCTCCCATGCACCTCCAGCCCCCTCACCAGCAAGGCAGTACAGAAAACGTAAAAGGCCTTGGGTCTGTGCAATAACTCACAATTTGCAATTGCTCGGCAATAACAAAAACTTCTCTATTACCATCACTGTGTTTAGCACACATCCAAAACATAGCCTGACATTAGCCACTCTGAAAAAATTTGACTGTACCCCAGCCAAAATCAGTGGAAATTTTATTTAGTGGAAAACGCCATAATTTACTTTTCCAGATGGGACATCAACAGAATTTGTCACCAGTATGTGCTAACATTACAGTGACTAGGATTTTTCACCTTGTCTTTTGTTTGGTCCTGAGGTTTGACTCTTCCTGGAGCTCACTGGCTGAACAAGTTACATGAAGAAAATGATATTGTGTTTGTAATCTGAAACATACAAGCATTTTTAAAAATAAAATTTAAAAAATGATTATTCCAGTCTTCCTTATGTTTAATAACAACACTAGTGTAAACCTTGGAAATTTATGAAGCCTCACAAAAAGTAAGGCTGCTGTTACTGTGCAGATACCAAACTGCTTCCACGGTGCTGGGAAGTAGGAAGCAGCTAGAAACTGCTGCCTTTCACAAGTGCTTCAAGATATTTTTTCTCCCTTAAGAGCACTTAACAGTGCTGAAAAAGGATTCTAGCCCTCAAGAACAATGAAAGTGAATTTTAGCAGAGACATTCAAAGGTGGAAGAGTAGTCAGTTACAGCACTGAAAAATTTACAGTTGAAAAGAAAACAGCTCCAAAATTTAGAGCAAAAGGAATTTTTTTACCCCCATATGTAGAATCCTGCTCAAGTCAAAGCCTTCTTGAGGACCAGGGTTGCTTGTCTCCTTCATGCTGGTTTTCCCTCCCAGCAGTTTGCCATACCAAATCAGACTTGTATGTAATCAGTGTTCTGTGCAATGAAATACAATAGCATACTCTCATAACTTCAGAAATCACTCATTTGAAACAGTTGCACACACAGACCTTACAGTTTCCACTCTTCCTAGTGTTATGCTCACCTTTCCACTATTTTTCTGGGTTCTAAATTTGGACACTTCAGTCTGGTGGAGGCTGGAGATTGTATGGCAAGATGTCAACATCTGGTACACTTCACAGGTAGTAATATCATTTTGTTCTCTTAACCAAATATGATCACTTCTTCCTTACCCATAAACCATTTAGAGTCACTTCTATGTGTTTATCAAGACTTTTTTTACATCTTTTTCCTTTACCACACAGCAATTCCATGTTACAGTTATAATAAATACATTTAACATTTTTTTTAGGTTCCATTTCTTGGTTCTCTCTGTCACCCCTCAGAGATGTTTTGTCCCACAATAAGTCTGCGTTGTTTTAGCTGACCACTGGTGACTTGGTTGTAGCCAAAAGCAGTTCCAGGCTATGCCCCATGTCTTATCATCACTGAACCTGGTTGCCTCCCTTCTTAAGGTATCTGCTATCATGGCAGGACTGTATATTTCTAAACTACACCATTATTTCAGACATAAATGTCTCATTCTGCAGTTATTATTACTACCTCTATAAAATTTTTTTTAAAGTGCAATTTCTGTTATTTTTTTATCTGTTGTGTTTCTGTTTTGTAATAAATGTCCAAAAGATATGGCCAAAAGATTACTGTCAAGATGGGGAACCCTGTGAAGTGTTTGTATCATGCATGTGGTTGAAAGCAACAAGATATGGAGACAGGAATAAGTGCCTATACTGGAGAAGCTTTTAAATCCAGCTTTATTAGAGAAACAAGCTAATGCCCAACCTCTTACTTCCTTTCCTCAAGCTCACAGCTGTGAAACCTTTGACTGGGTGAACAAAACCATCCTGCTTATTATGACTCTATAAGGAGCTGCTTTTTTTGTGCAACATGCAATCATCGCAACACACTCCAATTAAACCCCTTCTAGATATTATCAGCATCACAGTTCTGATTAAAACCTTGTACTTTGAAACACTGTACTGTTCCAGCCAGTATTTATGTACTAAACCAGAAGGAGAAACCCTCAAGTGAGATGAATTACTTATTTACAGATAGTCTAAACAATGCACCAGTAGGATCCAAAGTTGTTATTACCTAATCAATCTGAAAATACTAGGTGATGAATTAATACAGCAACTTCATGTTTTTCAAGGACAAGTGGAAATGAAAAAGAATCAGCATTAACCTGAAATTTATCAGAGAATTTTTTGTCAAATGCTTTCATATTCATCACATTTTAATCTTCTCTACTATTGTTGAAATATATATTTTTCAAGCACAGTTATGTTTAGCAATTTTTTGATAATGGAAATATTTTCTAAAGAAAAGGATAATAATTAATTCCCTTCTATAGAAAACATTGCTTGAATGGATTTATGAAGCATCGTATCTATGTTAACTAAATGATAAGACATTTTCCTCCAGATAAGTAAGCACTTTGAAGAAATGAGAAAAATCATATTATGGAAGTAGTACACAAACTTTTCTAACTTTGAGCTTGACATTCTCGTGTATTCCTCTTGAGGATAATTCCTTCTGAATGACTACTTCTGCATCTTTGAATTTAGTTAAAAAGAAGTCAAAGGTTCTTAAACTTCAGATAATATTTCTTAAAGTCTTTGCTTTATTTGCTCCTTTCCGCTATGCTCTCAACATTCGCTCACTGCAAGAGGAATTATTTGGGTGAGAAACAGCCCTAAAAACTGAAATCTCTTACTTCACAGTCTCTTCAGGTTCTTTATTTGCATAGTACTCCACCTTGCTTTAAAAACTTCTATGTCTCCTACAGTTTTCTCTCATAGTACGAAATACTTCTGCTAGGCCATTTGATAAAACAGGGCTGTTACAAACCCCGGTAATTGGGATAAATCTTGTCATTTCTCACTACTTTCCCTTCCAGAGCCTCAAATGTCTGATTTGAAATCTGTCAGACTGCCTATGTTTCCCCTTGACCACTCACAGTGAGCATTCTGTTCATTCATTCAACATAGATCATTCTACTTGATTAGAATTTGGAATGATTTCTGCTGTAGCACATCCCAAGATATGCAATGAAGAACATTTAGGGTTTGTATCCAAATCTTTTCCCCTCTCCTTCCATTCCTATAATTAACGTGTCAATGTATATTAATAGGGTGCCTCTTGTCTATCTTTCATCTTGGTTTGAAGGAGCTCAAACAATGGAGAAAATTGTATATATTTGCAATATAAATACATATATATACACACACACACACACACACACACACATATATATATAAAAAGACAAGTACAAACATTTTTTTTTAAAATAAGCAGTAGTATACCACTTTACCTGGTAAAACTGTCGCCACCATGACTTTGGTCTGTAGTTTAAATGTATTGAATGGCGACTCAGATCTTGGATCATACAGCATCCTAATCATGTTTTTACTGCAGAGACATAGGTGTGTCATCTTCAGTGTTCCTTTATCTTCCCATATTTCATATTAATGCCTTATTACTTCACATAGGCTTTGGAAGGATAAAGACAGTGACCAAGAAGACATTTGTGGTGCAGAAAGAAGCAGCTTATAATATGCAACATGCTTTTTATATATTCTGGCACAGACCTAGGGAAGTAACATCTATATCCTAAAATATTGACTCTTTTCCTGTGGACAAACTATTTATGCATGCACGTGAGATAACATTATCAGAAACTTACGTGAGAGAGGAACTGCAACAGCTAAGAAGGCTGAAAGTGTTATTTCCAGGCTCTTGTCCTCACACATTATGCCACGACCTGACTATGTCATTTTATATTCTTTTGACACAAGTTCTGTGCATCTGTCAGCAGAGGATTAGGGTTTGGAAGTCAACAGCACACTGTTGAGGAGGCTGAGAAAATGGGGTGACAGAGCATTGCATTCTCCTGCTGCCGGGTAGGTTGAACACAAAAGATGTATAACACCCTTTTTCCAGAAAGCTTCTCAGAAGATGGAGGACATGTTTAATGCTTGGTGATCAGCAAAGGAATTTCTTGAAGCTGTTAAATACATAGTCCACTGAAGGAGGAATAGAAGCTCTAGAAATTCAAATAGATTGAATGACTAGTGACACAATAAATTTTCTTCACTCCAGTGTTAGACTTGGTTGCAGGCCATAAGCAAAGTTTTTAGTATGATAACTAACCAGCATCTCCCAATTCAAAGTGAATTTGGGTGCCAGTTGACTTTTAAGAGCACGAATTTACAAATACTACAACACTGTCTGCAGCCCTCACACAGAAGGAGAACTTCACCAGACACTGGGACTTGATCCTCAACCCCCTTCCACCCCACAATGCTCAGTGCTGGTTCACTGTTCATGTCAGACTAGACACTGCCATTTTGGACACTGCATTTTCCCAAACTAAGCACAAAACATCCACATACAAGTTTCTGACAGCCCCACACCTAGAAAGTGAAGGTACTCATCACTATATACACATTACTAAGACTTCTGTGCTTCCCACATAATCCTGGAAATCCCAACCCAGTAGCTAATATTAAAATATCATAAGCTAAGACATGTTTCCCTCAGTAAGTCACCATCAAAATCTTATCATAAAGGAGTGTATCTTTTAGCAAAGACTATAATGTGTAGAGAGATTAAATATTGCAGTTCACCATTGAGTAAATCTCTGTGTACAGATTTTGTCAAAGCAAACTTGGTTTTAAACTTACAGTCATATCCATATTTTGCTTTATACAGTCCGAGGCTACCTGGAAAACAACAAAAATTTACCTCAGATTTACTGATTGCTCTGCATGACTTCCCATGGCCAGATTATCTTTTAGAACAAAACAAACCACAAAGAAACTTGGCAAAAGAAATCTCAATCCTACAACTCATATTTTAAGGTACTTATGAAAACTGTATGGTAAGCATTATTTTCATTATCAATATAAAAAAAAAGAGTCTCTGTTATTTTTGAGTTGACCAATAAGTTTACATAAATTTTTAATCTATACCTTCAGTAAAAACTTGTTTCTCTCTTGGATTTGTTAGATAAAACACATTCAGGTAGAATAGAAGCTGGCCTTATTGTTTTTCCTTCCTCACCCTTGTTCATCGCATATACTGTCTGTAAATATTCATTGCATTGTTCTCCATCAATACAGAAATATCTAAAGAATTAATGAATTTCTAAACTGTTGAAAACAAAGCTATAGACTGATGAAAAATATCATTGTTATGGCTTTACAGGATGTAAGCATCATTCAGGACAATTCCATAATACTTTCACCAGCCCCTTCAGAAAATAAGGAAAAGTTGTGTCCTACCTGCCAAAGCTGTTATCAAACGCCGTGCTAATGTAATTAGCATTTGTTTCCACCAGTGACTCATGAGAGTAACCAGAGGCAATTCCATTTTCATGTCATAAAAGCTGACTGGGATTCCAAGTAACATAGATTCAGACATACTTGATCTCTGTTGATGTTGCAGGAAGTTTCCTAATGTTTCAATTCCTGCTACCATATTCAAGACAGTGGAACATCTTCTAAGAGAGGAACATATTTGTCTCCAGAGGTTTCAAATGGCTCCACAAATTGTTAGCAAAATAAAACAGAAAAGAACATTACTCCCTCTCTGTAAGGAAATACAGAACAGTGATTGCTAAAAGCCTTTGCATGGAACATCAACACTATAAACCTATAGCCCCTCTGGCTATCAGTGCAACCATCACGCTTTCTCCATCTTCCAGATGGCTAGGGATGGGAAGAATGCTGGAGAGGGATGTATTTCTTAGCTGCAAAGGAATATTACAGCTAGGATAAGTGGATAGGGAACCAACAGATATTTTCTTTCACATTCATTGCTGAAGTTTCAGAAAGTTAAAAATTGCCATATTATCCCTAGTCCTTGCTAAACCAGTCTACATCGCCTGCAATGGAAAAGAATGCTAATATTCCTTAAGTACTCTGAATGGGAAAAAAATATACTAAAAATCATCTGGTGTGCTTTAAGAAAGAATTCATGCTTTTTTCACAGGGTTACAATTCCAAAAAATAGACTTGGCGATGGGGAAAAATCCACCAGCTATACTTTTCAAATATCCTAAAAGTACTGAAGAGAGGTAGAGAGGAATGTTGTACACTGATAGTTTCCCTGTATAATGCTAAGGTGCAGCATTACAACATTACCTTTCCCCACACACTTCATTCCTTGTGACATTTTAAGGCATAAAAATATAATGTACTCACAATGTCTTTATTGTCTTTAAGAGTAACTGCATACCTCTTGCCTTCAAATTGCACAAGGGCTTCATAAAGAAAAGTTTTCAGGAACATTAGACAATGTGCTCCTGATTCCTAAGGCACAGCTTCTGCCTGTTAAAATCTTGCTAATGTAAATAAATGAAAATATTATGTTATGTGAGACTGTGTAGTTTCAGAAGCAGATTCACATTATGTACCTTTTGCCCTGTCTCTCTTGCTTTCTATTTCAGTGAGACAGGTTAAAAAAGAGAACATCCATAAACATGCAGGATCAGTTGAAATTAAAACTTCATTTGCTTGCAGCCTTGGCACTCAGGTCTTTTTCTAGTCATTAGGAATACGTGCATCTTAGTTCAGATAAGAGGATGTACTAGTCACACATCTACCTAAAAACTGAATTCATTGCACAACTTCCCTCCTTGCTGTCATTTCTTAGTCATAACCCTACTTCTGCATAGGTTTCTTGCCAAAATATGCCTTCAAATTGTTTCCATTACAAAGATCTTCACAAGACAATTTATTTGTCTTGTTCTGACCCTGAACAGAGAGGAAAACTATATGATTATTTAAGTATTTTTAGGTTTAAATTTGTACTGGCTTAACCTTCAGCTACTATAATTTTAGCTCTGTAAAACCTAGGTAAGGGCAGACTCAAGAGATATTTTTTTTGAGATACATTTGTTACTGAACATTGTCCCTGCCAACATTTTAGGAGTTCTTTGTGTTTCTTACGGTTAAGGATGGAGTTGAACTGATGGTATGACTGTATTCACAGCAGGTCCTTTACTTTTCTGTCTCTCAACACAAAGGCCAAAATTGCACTGATCGAAATGAACCAAGTCATTACCTAATTTTAATCTTTCTTTGTCCAGCAGCTTTTTGTCATTTATCAGCTTACCATGAAATATCATCAATGATGTCTTTGATGATATTCACCATATAAGGATACATGACCAAAAAGACTAAATGTCTGCGAAAGTGAAATTCAGTGCTAATTTTCTTCCCTTAAAAGCTGCTTCTAATGATCACTCCATGCCAGGTTCTTTCCCCAATTTCTCCTTGTATTTTCCATTCAAAAGAGAAATTTTAATGAAGACAAGATTTTCTACCGGTGTTCAGGTGATCTCAGAAATCTGCTTGCATTAGATGGACATGAATTATCCATACCTCACAGAGGAGAAGCAGGAGTAGTATCCCATCAGCAGGCAAGGACACAGTAAGTATGAAATAACATGTAGCAAGTGAAGTTAAGCATTATGATGCCTAGTGACATTTTGGGGGGGAAATAGAGCAAAAAACCCATGTTCAGTACAAAATCAGTAACAGTGATATTGCCAGCAAAATGTATTGGGGAAGTAAACTCTACCAAAGACAGTATCATGAACCAGGCTTATGAAGGCTGGCTGTCTCAACCATGAGCAGAGACATTGTGTAAAGCAAATAATCTTTTTGTCATCAAGAATGGCATCTGAGTGTCCATTTTAATTACTGTCATTCTGAATAAAGATACATCAATCTGCCATTTTCACTCTTACCAGGACACTGCTGTTTCCAAAAGGTAACATTACAGGTAACAGTAGGAGGCTTTTGCTGGCTTAACTGTAGCTTTTGTATTTTCAGTTCAGGATTCCTTTCATGGCTTGTGCATTTCTATTCTTTTCAAGTATTTTCTGAAGCCTACTTCATCAAAGAACAATTGAGCCTTGACAGTGGTTTCAGTTTTTCTGATTAATGCTGAAGTGCCTTCATGGTTAGTGTATATATTTCTTTTCCCAGTGTGTCCAATTATTACTGTTCTAATATATGGTGAGGGTCTCACTTCAAAAAGAACGTCAGTTAAGCTGTGTCTTCACAGATTTTTCTAACTTTCTAAACAATTATCTGCCATCTCTTGGTTTATGGGAAGCTAGGAACACTGTGTGTTAACTGGGTATGTAAGACTACATCACATTCTTAAACCTGTTTTTGGCGACATATTTTTTAACATGCATCATAACAAGCTTGTCCATATTACAGTTTCTTCCAAGCATAGAACTCATTTGAGAAAAACTACCAAAATATTGAAGCTATGTAGCAAATTCTAAAGGTCACATTGTAGCTTTTTAATGAGCTTCTAAGCCTAAAGCAAATGGCATATAATAAACAGTGGATATGGAGTATTCACAGTTTAATAAGGAACCTCAGATGCCCATGATCTTGGTACTATGTGGCCACTGTATTGCCAGAAGTTCATTATACTTTTGGCACAGGATGGCACACTGGCAAGGCTGGCAGTGAGCATTTGTTTCAACTCCTTTGCTGATACTCCTCAGCCCTGTTATTCCTAGCTGATCATGCACAGTCATTTCTATTGTAAAATTTTGGTTTTGTGCAAATAGCTGAGTTTTGGTCCTGCTGTAGAAAAAAACAAAAAAAAAAAAATCTGGGCTACAAACACTCTTCTTGGACATGCTTTCAAAGCTCTATTTCCTGCACTGAGGTACTAAATTTTTATTGTATGTCTTCTCTTCAGAGATGGGGATCTCGCCTAAATCAGAGACAAATCTGTATATCCAGAAGCCTTCATTAAAATGAATGCTGGAAGTGTGAATTTTTTATACTGGCAGGAAATTGTTGGCACCCATGAGGTTTCATTGGGCTGAAACTGTGCCTGTGCAGGGGTCAGAATTCAGCCACAATGGCACCTGGTGGTGCAAATTAACTCCTCTCACCTCTGAGCTGCTTCATCTCTATACTACATTCTGTCTTGGTTGCATTAAGAATTTTCTGGAAACATTTTCTCCATCAACAAGATATTTGAGATGACAAAATTCAGTTTCATGTTGAAGCACATTCTAAACTGCAAGGCTGTGGGATCTGATTGACTAGGAAATTCTGCAGCCTGTGAATAAAAAAAACAAGAAGCACAATTTTGTTGTTTTGTTAGTTTATAAATTACATTCAACATTCCTCAGAAAAATAAAAGGCAACACATGTGACCAAAATTCAGCAGTCAAATATAACACAGAAAGTGGGACAAGAAGATATAACATGCCAGCTTTTGCTGGTAGTGCATTCTTCATTTCGATTTCTCTCACATCTTTGAAAAACAGCCCATTAACTGTTAAAATTTTCATTACTCAAAACACTTCCCAAAAGCTTGCTGTCAGGCATCTGCATGCCTTTTAGGTGAAAGTGCATCCATCTGAGTGCACCCGTGAGAACACAGACTGAAAGGGAGTTCTTTTCATCAAGTTTAGTGAACTATGGCGGGTAGCTATTTAACCTGTCTGACTGTATAATATCGATTAAAATAATTAAAGGATCACTGCTCCACTGAGCTAGGGACTCTAGATTGATATGCATAAGTGCACACTTAGCAGCAAGGTTCAGGATACTACTATATCAAATACTGTTTAGATTTACTTCCATCCATTTTTTCATTGGCCTTTTTTTGTCAATATAAATGTTGTTACCTGATCACAATTAACCATGCCTTGTTTAGCTAATTACTTGTGATTATGCCATTGCTAGGGAAATTTAAATATTATAGGGATTTTTCTGTCTCAGAAATCTGTTTCTAAAATACCTCCTCTAATCAAGCAGCAATTATGTTACTACCCACTAAAACCAGGAGCCTGTTGACCCAGCAAGTCATGTTCTGGAAAACACAAAGAGAAAAAATACATAGCAACAGTGACTACTCCATAGAAACAACAGGAACAAAAGGAAATCCACAGAAACATTTTAAATGCCAGCATTTGGTCATTTCACTGCCATGGGTTTTATCACTTCAGCAAAAGAGATTCTAGAAAAAAAAATTAAAAAGAACCAGTTCAGTTCTGACTGAAAGAATAAATACATTGTTTGTATAAAAATGTTTAAAACTATTTCTTTTTTTTAGAAAGCTTAACATTGATAACAGATTGGGAAACTGGTCAGGGATAGGTGGTCCGAAAGAAACAAAGAGGCACAGAGCTCATTACTGGCTCCCAATTGAGACTACAGAACAGCAGCAAACACTTCAGGGTAATTAACTGCCCAGAAATTATCTTCAGGGAATTCCACATTAATGCCAACATATGGGGAAGTACACTTATAACTGCTAAGTTTCACTTCCACTCATCTTCCAATAAATTCATATCAAGATACAGGACTCATTGGAGCAAAGTCATGCCTTGCAAAAGCACCCTACAGTTGCAAAAGGCTATTCTTGTTTCTAGGCTCCTGTGCTGATTTTGTTATCTCATTTCTCCCCCTGCTTCATCTGTTAGTTATCTTTCCTGTTTTCAAGTCTTAAACTTTTATGTTCCCCAATCAGCTCATTTATCTTCCTTCTTCCTCTACTCTCACCTGCTTTTAACCATATCCTGGGTTTTCCTTATGCTGTCCCCAGCCTCTTCCATATGCTAATCCTAGCTTTATTCCCCAGTCCCCAAGGAATCATAAGAAACTCTTTATATTGTGGATAAAGAGTATTCAGTCAGCATAGTGAAAAAGTCAGAGGAAACATGAAGAATAAATTATCTGCAAATGCTAATAATAGCCCTGACAACCCTGCACAACATTTATAGACCACAATTATCTCTCAATAGTAAAAATTTGGCCAAGATATCCCCAATTGCAAAAGTTGTAATCTGCATGAAGTACCAAATAAATTTCACTATCAGCTATTAATTACTTATGTTGCCCTTATAAGTGGAACCAGCTGGAAAGAAATGTGTTTAATTACTATATTGCTTTCTCAGTCAAGGTAGCTCCAAGATATTCTATCAAGCTTAATACTTGCTCTGTAGCTTGCATACACTCAAATAACCACTTTCTCCTCAAACATTCCTCCTGTCTTGTGTGGTCCCCTGTATTCCATTTCTGTACTCCCTTACAATGTATTATCATCTTATGCAGTGCTTCTTAAGGAGCCCATGCATCTTCTTTTAATAAAATACAAATTTCCTGCTGTTAGTTGTGGTTTTCAGCATATAATATTCAGCACGTTATGGCTAAACCATAAAGCTTCTAGCTCGTGTCCATTCTGGTTATAATCATTTTAAGTACTACACTAACTGCATTACATTTCTTAACTCTGCTTTTAATTTTCATTAAAAATAGTAAAAGAATAATTCTGTCTTGCAAGTTTTCTATAGTTAAATTGCCAGTGTCTATAAAATTTCCTATCAGTCGGTGCAGTATCATTATATGCCTCTCAAAGATAAGCTGAAACTAAGCTGTAGTAGACTGATTTGAAAATCATATATTTTTATTTATTCAAGTATATATCACTTGATTAGAGACTACCCAAGACAGAGGCTGGACTTGTTTTTATTTATCCCCAGAAAACACAAGTGCATGCTTCCATACAATCTCACTGTAAAAATTATTCTTTTTCAAGCATATCAAAATTAAGTACTTTCATTTTTATAAACACTTCAGCATACGCCCTTAAGCACACATTCAAGAGAGCTTATATCAAGGGGGTTGTCCTTTTTCTTTTTGTTTTTTACATAGCAGTCATAAAACCATTCAGAATTTCTCTGTTTCTGTTACTATATTTCTTGCCACACTCTTGCATGGTCTTGTCAGTAAAGAGAGGAAAATGATGGAAACATGGAACTTTGACACTTTGGCTTAAAACTTAGATTTCATTCTCAAAGGAATGTTAAGTTTGCCAATGATACCAATCTCGGAGCAGTTATTGACTTCCTCAAAGGCAGAGAGGCCCCACAGAGAGACCTCAACAAATTAGAGATGGCCAATCAGCAGCTGTACGAAGGGCAACAAGGGAAAGTGCCAGATTCTGCACCTGAAACAGGGCAACTCTGGATGTGTACAGACTGGGGAATGAGATGCTGGAGAGCAGTGCCGTGGAAAGGGACATAGGAGTCCTGGTCAATGGCAAGTAGAACACGAATCAGCAGTGTCCTGGCAGCCAGGAGGGCCAACCCTGTCCTGGGGGCGTCAGGCACAGCGTGGCCAGCCAGGCAAGGGAGGGGATTGTCCTGCTCTGCTCTGCACTGGGGCAGCCTCACCTCGAGTGCTGGGGACAGTTCTGGGTGCCACAATATAAAAAAGATATTGAGATCTTAGGGAGCAACCAAAGGAGGGCAATAAAGATGGTGAAGGGCATTGAGGGGAAGCTGCATGAGGGGCAGCTGAGGTCACTTGATCACTTCAGCCTGGAGAAGAGGAGACTGCAGGAAGACCTCAGGAGAAGAGGAGGGGCAGGCACTGATCCCTTCTCTGTGGTGACTGGTGACAGGACCCGAGGGAATGGCCTGAAGTTGTGTCAAGGGAGATTTAGGCTGGATATTAGGAAAAGCTTCTTCACCCTTAGGGTGGCTGGGCACTGGAGCGAGCTCCCCAAGGAAATGGTCACAGCACCAAGCAGGACAGAGTTCAAGAAGTGTTTGGACAATGCTCTAAGGACACAGTGTGGCTCTTGGGATGTTCTGTGTAGGGCCAGGGGTTGGACTTCAATGACCCTTGTGGATCTCTTCCAACTCAGGATACTAAACAAAAGGCAAATAACATGCAAAATACGCAAAATAACAACACACCCGAAGGTTTTAAAAAACCAATAGTTTCAAAATGAAACCTTTCAAGCCAGCATCTTCAGTGCAAACAAGTTTTGATTTTTTTCTCTCCAGAAAGTTCTGCTGTATTCAAAGGTATGCATGATTTTTCTGACTCCTTTTGTTTTGTTTTCATTTTTGGCTCTGAAGAATCAATAACTTTTATTATGCCAAAGAAGCAATCTGCAATGTTAAGATACTTCTGCCCTAATTATCTAACTTATTTTTACAAAACTTTTTCACTCTTTTTTCTTCAGAACTCTTACAAAAAATTGCAAAAATTAGGATCAGAAGCATGAGCTATGCTCTTAAATCACCTCAATAAATGCTTTTACGAGCAGAGGTATACATGGAACTCAAACCCTGAGATTTTATTCTACTATTGAAGTTCTCCATTATGACTAGCTATAGCTGTAAAATCAATTTGAAGAGCTCCAGAAGTCAGAACATGCAGCATTTAAGACATATTTTGCATAGAAAATTACAGTTGAACCAATTAAAGAAATCAAGGTTATTTAAAACAAATCAAAACTTTATGACTTTATTGCAGTCAGTTTATCTGCTGCAAGGTTTTTCCTTCTTTTTCCAAAGCCTACCTGCTACAAAGTTACACTCATGAAACCATTACAGGGTATCTATGGAAGCACAAAATCCCTGAAAGATGAGGGAAAGCTTGTCACCTCAAAAAAAAAAAAAAACAACCAGAACACATTTTCTATGAGATGTCCCTCTGCTCATCATATTCCTGAAACTAAAGACGGACTTCTTCACAGAATGCATGTGGCAATGAAGTGAACCTGTGGGTCCCCAGAAACTTCCCTAGCTTGGTATGCCTGATCTCAGTGACAGCTGTTCTCTTGCTTGGGACCCCCTGCACCTTCTCTATAATTAATGACATTAACTCTGACACCACAGTGTTTCTCTACATCGACAGCCAAATAGACATCACATAGTTGTCATGATACACCTGCAATCTGTTGTTATTTTTTTTTCCATTTGCCAGCAAAATCGATTTCATACTTGTACAATAAGCCCTAGAACATTTCTTACAACATTAGAAAGTATTTCATATGGTGTTCCATATGAACATTTGGTGTTCCAAAGCTAACTATGGAAAGATAAAACAATTGCGCTGTCACTGCTATTATTCAGGGTGCTTGCATCAATGCCAGATTTAAAATAACCCCTTTGTTATAAAATAACCAGTGCTAACATGATTTGAAATCTAACTAATACAGCCAAACCCTGCTATAGGCCACAAGAAACACTGTGCTATATACAGCACTTGAAACATTTACAGACAAGACTGTTGATGTTTACTGTCGCTCTGTGCGCCCGTCAG